>CM076578.1:206417548-206764029 GCA_034641835.2 Pinus albicaulis | reverse complement strand
CGCTTACCCAATGCGCCGCATAGACTTGAACACAGTCTTGGTTTTTCAAAATCACAAGTTTCGCCCTCTCACAGCTTTGAGTCGGCTTTCAATCGACCTCTTGAATGCAAATGGCATTGATAAACATGGAAATATCTATATAAAGTCATGGCTTTGATTTTCTCTTAGTAAAGACCCACTTTTTAATGTTTCAAAATTGACATTTCTTCACTTTTCATATAACTCTGTTTTTCAAATTTCCTTTTGATTTTTTTGGCTTGAAATGATGTTTTGTTGGTTGATTTTTTGCAGGGATGATGGCATTGAACTTCGGCAAAGGATGACCAGAGTCTGCATTTGAAGTAATTCATGGCAGAAAAGATTTAAAATACAGATTTATTACAAAAACAAATTTGACAATTTCTTCTTCAAAATAGAGTTTTGAAGAAGAAACATCCTTGAGCATTATTGACGATGAAAATATTGAAATGAAAACTTATTGAAGACATCCTCATGGCCTGTGGGAATTATTTGACATTCTGAAGACCAAAGCCTAGACCTAATGACTAAAAGAATCTTTTTTGACCGCAAGACCATCTATGACTGTAAATGACTGAAATCAATTTTAATGAACTTTTGATAAATTTTGACCAAACCCAGCAAGTACAAACATGAGGGAAACTTGTGAAGAGACCCTTCCGTCAGATAATGGCATGCCCCTAACGGAATGCAGATGAATGAGCAGCATGAGACACCTAAAATTGGAAATGCAATAAGAGAAATGATCTTTGACAGAGGGATGTAATGACCGACTCTAACATTGGCTCCAATGGGTATGGTAGCTCCTTGGAAGTGCCAAGAACTATAGATCTTTGGAAAGCAGACAGTGCCTTCATCCATTGGGCAGTGGAATCAAAAACTCAAGCTGAAATGCATGACTAAAAACTGATGACTTGATGACACAAAATGACTCTCACTCAACTAAAAACTGACTCGATACTTAAACACAACTGACAAACTGGAAAAGATGCTCAAAGTAGAGCTTATTCAATACAACCTACTTTAATTTTTCTTTTCATCAACTGATCAAGTGAAATGGAATAGCCAATGCAACCATGTAAGCATCCTGGCTGCTATTTGATTTCTTCCCAAATGCTTTCTGATACACAGGAAAAGGGAAGAATTGAAAGGCAACTCCCATGGAAACTTGGAATCAAGTTGACTGCTGATAAACTTGCAAAGCATGAATTGACTGGATGACTTCAAGAATACTACGAAAGGATCTTCATAAACATAGCTATTGATTTCCATTAACACATTACTACTATGGTCCAAGTAATCTTCATAGCTGGACATTAATATTTTCCTCACCTCTGTGCTGTCTTTCTTTGGTGATTTCAGCAAGCTATCAAAAGGATCCTGAAATTCGTGAATAACCAAACTCTGGAGCTGATTCCAAATAGAACAAAAGTCTCCTTTATCAATCTCCTCATATGACTGCAAATCTTGATGTGAGATTTTTAATGAAAAATCTGTTAAACAAGACAATGAAGGCGACTTTTGAGTAAGATTATCATCAACATTCTTTTCTGTCACATGGTAGCCAATGGAGAAGAATTTTTACAGCAAACATCATCCAACACAGAAGCAATAGGATCATCAAAAACTTAAGAAGACTGCTGCGATGTATCCATTGAAACTATATGACATCCTACTGGTTGTTCATCTTTTTCTTGAGAGATATTACGAAGATTCTGCTTTATAAACTGAATTTCTTCAAAACAAAAGGGTACAGAATTCTCTTGCATCATTAAATCATGTATTTCAGCTTCCACTCCTTCATCCGCAATCTAACCTTCAATTTCGTTTGGTGGCTACAGATATGGTGCTAGGGAGGGTTTTGTATCTAAAATAATTTCATCAGTTGTTTCAAGGGAAGACTTTTCATCAACAACTTGCTCAAAATCTTGCTATCTGTCTCATCCTGAACATTAACACTGAGAGATTGTCGATTTCCTATACGCTGCTCATTTGAAGATTTACTATGCAATTTACCCTTCAAAAACTGAAATGATTCAAAACAGAATGGAACAGAATCACCTTGTAGCATTTGATCATATGTGCCAGTTTCCATGTTTCCATCTGCAACTTGACAATCAACGGCTTTCGAGGGCTGCAAATCCGAATATGAGAAGTCTTGAACAAGGTTTTCATTACCCTCAAGATGGTCCAAATCAAGACTTTTCGACAGTTGATTTCTGATTGCATGGAAGTTACCTCTGATGAACTGAAACGAATCAAAACAAAAAGGCAAAGATCCTTCACTTACTTCAAAATTTGCTGCACTTTCCTCATCATTGTCATAGCTGATATGCATCGGTTGATCACTGTACTCAAGATGCTGAAAGTGAACTTCCTCCTCACACAAACTAGCTGCTGATTTGTCTGCAAGATTAGCTTCTGTTTGGAGAACATAATCATCATCATACTGATCAAACTGAGGAAAATCATCAGTATAAAACACATCATCAAGCATACATGTCATATCAACAACTCTCTCTTCTTCAAGATGATCTATAAAGCAATCACTATAACAACTGGGATAAGAAAAAAAATGTTTTGGATCAGCAACTTGTTCTTCTTCAATCAGTGAGCCATGGGCTTGAACATTATACTCATTCCTTGTGGTGTTATTTTGCGTCATCTCTTCCACTGCACTTACCAACATGTCAAGCTTTACCTCTAAAGATGTCGATTTCTCTGGATCTATGTTTTTCATTTCTTCTTCCTTCAACCTTGCACTTCGGATCAGCAAATGAGCCTCTACATTTACTGCACTATTCTGCATTTCTTGAAGTGTTGCATGATTCCTTTCTCTCAACTGAAACTCCATTTCTGGATCAAAGGCACCCGGGTAGTGCAAGAGAGAAGATCTAGGAGAAGGTCTTATATCAGCTGGCATCGAAAAATATACTTGGTTAAATCTGGCAAAAAACTGTTGTACTGTCTCCCCTGGAAATCTTTTCAGTTGGGCATACTCTTCTATAATAAGGAAAGGATTCTATCCGATCACCCACCTGTCAAGGAAAACTTCGACGAACTGCTGGAAATCTGAGATGCTCGCATCAGGCAGGGCTTTGAACCAACTCTTGAATTTGGCTTGCAAAGAAAGAGCAAAAAGCCTAATACTAACATCTTCGTCATCAACTTCAAAAAGATATAGAAAAGTCTCAACATTCTGCACATGTTGCTCAGCGTTTACATTGTTACATTCACCATCAAATCTTGGTAGATATAGGTCATCATTTTTAGGGAAAGAATGAAGAACAGAAGGTAAAACAAGAGGTTTATAGCTATCTAGGACTATAAAAGGTGTAGGAGTATATACAAGAGCTACGGGATCAGTTTTATTTTCAGGCTCATCACACTGAAGAGAGTCATCATAAAATGTGGGAAAATTAAGGAGGCCAGGATCAAAGGGAAACTCAGTATTTACACTCTTTGAATAGGTCGAGTGAAGATTTTGATCACCTTTCTCATACAACAAATTCTAAAAAACTTTCAGGACAACTTCAAGAACAGCAAAGAAGTAATTTGCAAGGAAGCAGACTAGATCCTGAATACCATTCCACTTTGGATACCTAAACTTAGTATAAGATCCTTTCATTTTCTCAGAGAAAGAGTTAGTCCTCCAGTGGAGTCTCTACATTGAGTTGGAGTCACTAGGTGAATGATTTCAGCCTTCTTATGTCTGATCGTTGTCCACCATCAACAATTGATCTAAACTTGATACATGTATTGCGGCAAGACAATCTACAAGTCAAGTGTCACGTTCACAAGCTAGACCGGAGATTGACTGAAGCAACATTTATCTACTTCCGCTAATGCAAAGAAAAAGTGTTTCGAAGGCTACCTGGCATAACTTCAGGCTCCGTCTGTAGCTTATAAAACAAATAACACCAACAAGAAAACCATTTTCTTCCCCAGTATGGTCGCCACTATGTTATTGCCCAAATCCACCTCAGGCTGAAGGAAGGCAAGGTTCAAGTTAACATCATACCACGCTCAGTCTGGTAGCTAGCCCTACCAGAATAGGAGAGGGCTCTCTCTGGGTCAATCTCAAGAAAAATGTATCAATAGGGCTTGAGATGACTGAAATGAGTGCTAATTTTAGGCTAGGTATATGAATAAAGGAGTTTGAGTTTGATTTTTAGGGTTTTTGCTGGAAAAAGGGAAAGGCAATTTTTGGGCTTGGGGATGAGGCCAAATTCTTGCAGAGTTCAAGTTGGGGCAGGGAAGGCAATGACTTTGATGTCTTAGATTCAATGAATGGATGGAAAAAACTGCTGAGGAGATGAAGAGGGCAAGAGGGTGCAAGGATCCTCTTCAAACTGACGAAAACATATAAAACTAAACAAAAGCTTAAGGCAGAGCACCAGCAAACTAATGAATTCTACCTTAGTTTCTCATTTGTTTAGTTTCAGAAGCAAAGAGAAGGGAAATGGCATAAATAAACATCAATGAAACTTACATATACATGGAGAAAAACATCATCAAAACTCAGAGCCACAAGGATCCCAACAAGTGCTACAAAACCCTGGTCTTTCCTTTGCCAAAAATGCAGAAGTGTATGTACAATGAGGTGCCAAAATATTCCCAAAAGTCCAACCCTAAAAATGTCTCAGAAAATACAATATATAGACCATCCTAACCCCTTCCCATGCCTCTAGGGGTTGAGCTCATCCTTCTAGGAGTCGTTTCAACCAATTCTAAACATGGAACTAAAATCTAGGCAGCCAAACAACTTGCCTCTATATGCTAGGAAACTGATCCATTCACTTAATTTTCGCTTTTTAGTGAATAAATCCTCTAGAACAAGTAAAAATGAGCCAAATTACATCATAATCATCAAATTACATCAAGATAGATCAATAGTTACATCAAGAAGTGAAACTAGTCAAACTAGCCAAATTTCTGAGCTGAAAAAGTAAAAATTGGACCAAAATCCTCTATGCGCCGCGCCAGAAAACTCAATGTGTCGCGCTACTTTGAGCCTGTTTTTGAGGCACTTCCCGAAGTCCAAATTGAGATCATGATAGCTCTTTGGAAAGCCCTATCTTTCTTCTATCTAACCCAAGTGTAATTTTTCAATTTGGAGTTCATTTTCCCCTCCAAAACTGCAATCTCCCAAGACTGGTTCCTGCTGGTGCAAAAGGTGGCAGAAAGGTCATTTTTGGAGTGTTTTTGACCCTTAAAACTACCCAGAACTTGATGAAATATTTCAGCCATTCCTAAGCATGCATAATTTACCATAAAAAATCCAAAAATGTAAAGTTTTCCTCCAGAAGATCTCTCAAACGTAAGCGCGCGTCGGGCAGGAAAATCTGTTTTGTGACCAAAAAAAACAAAATTGACAAAATTTTCCCCAAATTCCTTGAAACTTGGACTGAAGGTCCTCCATCATGTGTCATGCTCAACCAAAGAAGCTTCGGTTAATATCATGTATTTTCACGCCTCTTCGATGTCTTCTTCATCTATGTTGCCTGAGGTGAATGTGAAGAGTTTGGTGTCTTTGTCTTGATTTCCCAATGTGTCAAATATGTAATGAGAGACTGTGAGGAAATATTACATTGAGTATAAGGGACTGTCAAGTGAAATTTGAGTGGAAGGACAGTCACTTGACTGCTTGGGAACTTTCGGGATTTGGGGACTTTATAAGTGATATGGGAATGGGTGATAGTGATGGGGGTAGTTTTTATAGATAGGAGTAAATGAAATGACAAGATATACTTAAGTTAAGTGAAATAAAGGATGTCAAAACAGTCCTTGAATGTTTTGGGAATTAGGATTTTATCAATGATATGAAGGAAGGGAAGTGATAGAAGGTGGTAGGGTTTGAGGATGAAAACATGGGAACAAAGGGTGTAAGGGATATGGGACAACGGGAATAGGAGAAGGGATGATGATAACAGTATGACAGTTATGGGAACACAAATGAGTAATGGAGGGAGAGCGTTTAGCACCAATAATCAAACTTCAACACTTCATTTCAAACCCTAAGGAGCAGATTTTAACATGGATATAGGGTTTGTTTTTTTTTCACCAACCAAACTCTAATGTTTTCGCCTCTAAACCACACCACACATGACTAAAATCACTAAACAGGCTTTGTCAAACTTACTTGGAGAAAAATGAGTTGAATCGATTTGATTTTTTATGGAGCAGAGATAAATTTTGCCTTGGAGGCTCTGTGCACCGTGCACAAGCCCAATTCGCCGCGTCCTATGGATGTGCCGTGCCAGAGGAAAAATACACTGTGTGAAAATGCCCAATGCGTCGCGCAGCCCTAGTGCTTCGCGTGCTTACCCAATGCGCCGCGCAGACTTGAACACAGTCTTGGTTTTTCAAAATCACAAGTTTCGCCCTCTCACAGCTTTGAGTCAGCTTTCAATCGACCTCTTGAATGCAAATGGCATTGATAAACATGGAAATATCTATATAAAGTCATGGCTTTGATTTTCTCTTAGTAAAGACCCACTTTGTAATGTTTCAAAATTGACATTTCTTCACTTTTCATATAACTCTGTTTTTCAAATTTCCTTTTGATTTTTTTGGCTTGAAATGATGTTTTGTTGGTTGATTTTTTGTAGGGATGATGGCATTGAACTTCGACAAAGGATGACCAGAGTCTGCATTTGAAGTACTTCATGGCAGAAAAACTTTAAAATACATATTTATTACAAAAACAAATTTGACGATTTCTTCTTCAAAATAGAGTTTTGAAGAAGAAACATCCTTGAGCATTATTGACGATGAAAATATTGAAATGAAAACTTATTGAAGACATCCTCATGGCCTGCGGGCATTATTTGACATTCTGAAGACCAAAGCCTAGACCTAATGACTGAAAGACTCTTTTTTGACCGCAAGACCATCTATGACTGTTAATGACTGAAATCAATTTTAATGAACTTTTGATAAATTTCGACCAAACCCAGTAGGTACAAACATGAGGGAAACTCGTGAAGAGACCCTTCCGTCAGATAATGGCATGCCCCTAACGAAATGCAGATGAATGAGCGGCATGAGACACCTAAAAATGGAAATGCAATAAGAGAAATGATCTCTAACGGAGGGATGTAATGGCCGACTCTAACACCCCCCTTAAGAACAACTTGGGATAGGATTGAAGTATTTAAAAAGGTGACACAATAGGAGAAGGAAGGAGGAATTATAGCCTATCCCCCCTTAATGATAACTTTCCTGAACTCCAAGCATGGATCAAAGTTTGGTAAACTTCATTTTTGTGAGATAATTTGTAAAGATGTCGACAACTTGATCATTGGTTGAACAATACTACACTTCAAGAACACGATCATGAATGAGCTTTCTGATGAAGTGTATATGAAGCTCAATGTGTTTCATATGCTAATGTTGAACTGGATCTTTGCATAGTTGAATGACACTCTTATTATTACACCAAAGTGTAGTTGGATGTTTCTAATGAAGACCAAATTAAGACAGAATCTGATGAAGCCATGTGGCTTCCTTGTTGGCTTCAACTGCACCAAGATACTCTGCTTCTATCGAAGAAAGAGAGATGGCACTTTTTTTCTTACAAGACCATGTAATAGGTCCTGAATGAAGAAGGAATACATATCCTGCAGTAGACTTTTGATAATTAGGGTCACCAGCTCAATCAGAATCAATGAAACCAATCAACAATGGAGATGGTCCTGCACTATAATGAATCCCGAATTGAACTGTACCTCGAATATATAAGTAATATTTTAGCTACTTTCCAGTGAATTTCATGAGGTTTTTACATAAACCAAGCAACAAGACAAACATCAAAGGAAAGGTCAAGACCGATATAATGGGTTAGATACAGAAGTTTACCAACAAGTTGAGGGTATAATGTAGCATCAACTTTAGGGGTAGTACAAGTGACTGAAAGATTGAATCCAGACTGAAAGGGAGAAGGGGCTAGCTTACAGTCTTCCATGTGAAAGTGGCATAGAATATCACATGCATACTTGGACTGAGAAAGGTTAATACCTTCCTTGGATTGCAAGACTTGAAGACTAAGGAAATAATGCAAGTGTCCTAAGTATGTCATTTCAAACTTCTTTTTGAGGCTAGACTTCACATGGTTTATATGGTTGGGATCACTACCAGTAAGGATAATATCATCAACATAAATAACAAGGATGATGAAGGACTTACCCACTTTCTTGGTGTAGACAACGTTGTTAGAATGACACCTAGAAAAGCCATTATCTAAGAGAAATCTATCCATTTTGGCATACCAAGCCCAAGGAGTTTGTTTGAGACCATAGAGGGACTTCCTAAGGCGAAAAACAAGGCCAGAGTATTTTTGGATAAATCCAGGGCGTTGTTCCATGTAGATTTCTTCATGCAAATATCCATGTAAGAATGTGGATTTAACATCCATCTGATGGACTTCCCATTTGAAGGAGGGTGCAAGGGAAAGAACAAGGCAGATAGAATTCATTTTTGCAACAGGGGATAAGGTTTCAGTATATTCAATGCCTTCAACTTGTGAAAATCCTTTAGAAACAAGACGAGCTTTATGTCTATCCACTTTTCCATCTGGTCCAAACTTTGTTTTGTAAACCCATTTGCATCTGACAAGTTTTCTTCCCTTTGGAAGAGGAACAAGATCGCAAGTATCAGTTGCCAATAAGGAATGATATTATTCATTCATAGCTTCATCCCAATATAGATGACTTGAAGCTTCTTCAAAGGTGTCTGGATTGGTATTTTCTATAACTTGAGCCAATAAGGAAGAGGCTCTTTCGAATTGAGAATGTGTTCAACGTTGATCTGCAGGGTCACTCGCAAGAGAATCTGTTGCATCCTGAGTGGAGCGGACCCATCTTGGAAGATGTGGAGTTGAAGGAACATCTTGAGGAGGTGGAGGAGGATTTTCATCCTCATTTTCATCATCCGAACTAGAAGGAATGTTGTCAAAAATAGAAGAGATAGAGAGAGGTGGAACATATGCCGAATCAGGATCACAGGCCAAAGGTGGCACACCCGCCGAACTAGGCTCATAGGCCAATATATTTTCATCAAATTTTACATCTCTTCTAATGATTATATTTTTGAATTTTGGTCGAAGAAGTCTATATCCTTTGACATCTTCAGAATATCCAACAAAAATGCATTTTTCACTCTTAGTTTCTAAGGCCTTATGTTTCTTATCTGGAATATTGGCCCAAGCTTCACTTCCAAAAAGACGAAAGTGACTTACATCTGGTTTGATTGAGCTCTAGGCTTCTTCTGGAGTGATATTCCTTAAAACCTTAGTAGGAGTGTGATTCACGATGTAATTTTCACAGTTAATTTCTTCTGCCCAAAAATTAAGACTAAGTCCTTTAGATTGAAGAATACAATTAGCGATTTCTTTTAAGGTGTGATTCTTCCTCTTAGCTACACCATTTTTTTGTGGAGTATATGGAACAATATGTTGGATTTGAATGCCATGCTTAGTGCAAAAGTTGATAAATTTGTTGTTAACATGTTCTCCTCCATTTTTTGATCTTAACTTAGTAATTTGATGTCCAGATTGTTTCTCAACAAAGGCCTTAAAGGCTAAGAACATGTTAAAAAATTCACTCTTGAGTTTTAAGAAGTATACCCAAGTGCATCTGGAAAAATCATCAATGAAAGTTAAGAAGTATTTACAGCCAGAGAAAGAAACAACAGGAAGTGGACCACATAAATCATTGTGCACAAGCTGCAAAGGGGTTGAAGCGTGCCAAGAGGCACGTTTGTCAAAACTATCCTGATGATGTTTTCCGAGTACACATCTGGAACAAACACCATCTTGGAAAGATACCATAGGAAGACCTATCACCATATTTTCTTTACATAGAGTTTGAAGAGAGTGATAGTTTAAGTGACCAAATTGCTCATTCCAAAGTTTTCTCACTTCATCACTATGAGCAACAAAAATGGAGGGAAGACATGATGACCCAAATTTCTCAATCTTATACAACCTTGTGGAATCATCAACAATTCCAGTAGCTAAAATATGTCTAGGATATTTGAGGTCCTTAATTACAACATCATGAGGTGAGAATTCTACTGTTTTCCCTTCACCTGAATGAGTTATCTGATGAAACAGATAGAAGGTTGTAGGACAAGGTAGGAACACATAATAAATCATTAAACTAACCATTATCTAGATGAATGGTTCCAGATCCTACAACACTAAGAGATTTATCATCACCAACATAAATATTTTGGTGTTACAATCATTTAGAGAAGAAAACATGGTTTTATTTTTAGCCATGTGGTAGGAGGCTCCAGAATCAATGAGCTAGTCATGAGAATGAGAAGAAGAAGATACATTTAATGCATAACCAAATCTTGATGCTTTACAACCACAAGTAGAAAGTGCCATTCCTGAAGATGAAGTTGAAGAGTTCTCCAAATTGATGTGGTGCTTCTTCATTGTTGCTTCCAAGGCTTCGATCTTCTTAAAACATTTGGACTCTACATGGCCATCATGATTACAAAAGTTGCAATGTCCATCTGTTTTCTTCCATTTGTTTTTATTTTCCTTATAATTTTGGGGAGTTTCTTTTTCAGTTTGCGGCTGAAATTTCTTAAGACCCTTGTTTGGCTTAGTACCATTATTTTTAGGATACTTCTTCTTGGGATTATTTTGACATGGTTATTGTTGGGTTGCTAAGGCTTTCTTAGAAGAGTTTCCAGAATTAATAAGACCAAGGTGTAAGAATTTGTATTGTTCTCTTATCAAAGAATTGAAAAAGACATCAGAGGAGGGGGACTTGTAGTTTGTTCCTTGAGAAATGAGGTCTTCTCTAGTGGAATGGAAGGTGGAAAAAAATACAGAGTATGCAGGTCCAAGCTTAGCAAGAATGGAATAGATAAAGCTACCATCTTCCTTTTTTACCTTACAACTTTCTAAAAGAAGTCTAAGGGTCTTGAATTTGGCCAAAAAATATTCAATAGAGGAGAAATTATTGGGGTCCAAAGTAAGCAACTCATTTTCAAGTTGGTGGGCCCTGATTTCATTTTGAATGCCAAAAAAAGTATTTAGCTGTTTTATAGCTGCATCAAGGGTGTCAATTTCTTGAATATGAAATTGAAGATCTTGAGAAATGGAAATTCCTATCAACCCTCATGCTTGATCTTGTTTATTTTCCCATTTAGCGGCTATATCTCCATTGGTAGGTTTAGTTTCTTTTCATGTGGCTATCTATAAAGCCCTTTACTTCTAAGTAAGTCTATCATGTAGGATAGCCATTGGAAATAATTTGTGCTGTTAAGAATAACCGAGCATGCACTTTCCATTTCTTTTTAATTAAAGCTGAAAAAGGCTGAAACTAACTTCTCCAATGGAAAGATCTCGAAAAATTAGGCTGGTTCAAAAAAACGGGCTTGGAAAATAGCTTATGGATGAAGAAGTTATGTTTTTTTGAAAACAAATGTGTTGTAGATGAAAAAATTACGAGAAAGGTTGAAAGTTGATGATGAAGTTCTAAATTTTTAAAAATCCCCCCCTCCCACCACCCACACCCCCCCCCCCCTCCTTTCCAAACTTAATACAATAAGCTCACTTTAAAAAAACTACTTTATGTGACCCACTTTTATAAATAAGTGAGAGTCACTTTTACATGTGCTTTTGAAATAAAACCCTCTTTTTAAAACCGACAACTTGACAAAGGGATTCATAAGAAAAAGTAACTTAACAAAAAAAAATTACAAAAAGAAGCTTGAGAGAGATACTTGAACCCAAGACCTCTATTATCATAAACTAACTTTACACAAAGTGAGCTAGTAAAAGGATTCTGTAATTGTTTGAAAGGAGGAAAGGGTTTTTTCTTTCCTCTTCGATGTGCGTGTTTTTTCCTGTAAAAAATAGATAAAAATATGTGTACAAAAAATGCAAGCCTTACGGAAAAACGTTAGATTTCCAGTTAGCCTTACAGGCACCTATCCTTTTTTCTCTATTTCTGATTTCCCTAGATTGCACAAAGACGTGGGGAAAGAGCATATGTAGCAGAAAAAAATACCGTCTTCCTTTTTTTGATTTTTCGAGATCGCACACAGCACAGAGCAAAGAGATTACATAGAGAAGAGGGTATAAATCTGGAAATTAAAAAACTATAATCTGAAATAAACAAAGGGAGCTGAGATAAACGTAAGGATTAATAAATATAACTGCAAAAAAGATACTTTATACCTCCAGATCTAAAATGACATAACTCGGGCAACCGAAAACCTTTTCGCATGAAACCAAAGGGGTTCCTCACTGTAACAGATGCCTCGGACACAATAGAGAAGTTCTCCAGTCCCAAAAGTGGTAAAAAAGAGTAGGTCTGGAAAACGGAAGTTGCATGCAATCAAACCAGCTTCGGATTTGGATCAACAACGGATGCGGCCCTCAAAATGGCTCTGATGTAGAAATTTATAGGGTAATTTCCTTAGATAAAAAAAAAAATTCATCGCTCACAAATAGATCACAGATCATTACACCAGTATTTGACGTGGTTAAAACCATTAAAGAGGGAAACAGTCCACGGTATGAACCAACATAGCCACTTCAGGAAATTTATCAATATAAAGAAATAAAATTTCCATAAGCTTCTCTCATAAACAATTACCAGAAAAATGACCCTCCATGCTCTTTATATAGAGATCATGGACCAATTGGGTGTTAAGCCACGGATCAAGTGTCGGTAATATTGAGGAGAGAGTGAATCGTCGGATCACCACATATCATGATCGTCAAATTATAAGTTACAAATGTACATAGTAAAGAAACACACTTTACCTAACTCTACACTAGACCAGGTTATACTTAACTATTTCCTATGTGTCGGAATATCCTAACAAATGTGTGCACAAAGTAATTACTAATGGTGTGCATTGATTTTTGTGTTATAGTAATCATTAGCCTAGATCCATATTAAATAAAAATGAACAATGAAGAACCTCCATCCATATTAAGCATTAGAATAGATTTGTAGGTTTTAACCCTGTACAAAAAATATCTGCAAACGAACTCTTAAAATAGAAAATAAACAATAGCGAGAGCATAAAACATAAAACTGATATACACAAATATTTTCCCCTGGATCCCAAAACCGGGACTACTAGCTTGATTTTTCATTATTTTCCTTTGAATGTTACAACACATACATATACATGTCAAAGAATTCATAAAACCCAATCCATTAACCATGGATTAGAACATAACTGTAGTTCCATTGACCAGATCTTCAAAATACCATGGAAAGAAAACCATCATGCCCAAAATCATGTGCAAAACCCATGCACAAAACCATAGCACATGGAACTAGTCATGGAAACAATATAACACACACCCAACAAGATCCATCTTAAATATAGATGAACAACAAAGAGCGAGTCAACAGAGAAAGAAAAAACCAATGACAACTAAAGATGCACTGATTTCATTGTAGATGCTAATATGTGATCTAATGTAAATAGATGGATGATGTGCATTAATTTCAAAGTAATTAAACTAATAATGTGCATTTATTTTAGTGTATAAATGCAATTATTGATGTTGGGTATTTATTTGTTTGTTACAGTAATCATTAGCCTATATCCACATTAATTATAAATGAAAACAAAGATCTGAGATCGATCTTAAATATTAGCATGGATGCATCTTAAATAGAAAATGAACAAAAAAGGGAAAGTTGACATAGAAAGGCATAAGAAATGGTATTTATTGAGTAGTGTCAACAACAAAGGAAGAAGAAAAGAGTAGATCAATAAATACAGTAACAATAAATGACAAATGAAAAACGACAAGAATAGATGAAGGAAAAAAATGAATGACAAAAATATATCAAAGAGAATATCAAAGAACATATCGGAAAAGAAGTTCACAACAAATTACAACTAAATAATGTCAAGATTAAAGAGTACAAGAAAATGTACAATGAAGAGGAAATCAACAAAAAAAAGGCAGAGGCAATGACAATTGAAGAGCATGAATAATAGAGGAAACAAAAATATGAATAACAAAGAGGATATCTAATTAGAAAACAATATTGATCCAAATCATTAGTACAAGATGTAAAAGAAAATCCTATGAAAAAATATGTTTGAAAAATATATATTTCCAAGCCCAACCTGTAACTCTTGTTTATATGAATATTGCACATGAAAAATTTCATGATAAGATTTATTGATTAGCTCAAGTTCAAATATTTAATTTGTGTGAGAAGTCATATGTTGGTATTCCAGTATTTAATATAAATAAAAGCCTTATGTGCATGAGATGTAAAAGAGAAGGAACTGATCATATTAATCTTAAACATATTTAACATATTTAAAATGATTATATTAATCATATGTTAGAAAAAATTGTGTGGTTGCACATGGCTGAAACTAGTCTAAATCAAATTGTGTGGTTGCACATCGCTGAAACTAGTCTAAATCCATCTTAACTCCAGATCTATCAAGAATTGAGAGGGATGGAATCTCTCAAGGTGTAAACCCTTCCTCAAATTTTGCACTCAAAAATAAGTTTGCACCTTGAGATATTTGATCCCTCTCGATGCATTATAGATCCATAGTTCAGATCAATTTAGGTTGGTTTAAAACATAAAGAAAAGTGGATATTGGTATATGTAATGTTTGATTGTTCATTGAGATTTGCTTTAATGGTAAGTTGGAGCACTTTTTATCATGATGAGCTATATCCAAAACACCATGGGTGTTAATCCTTACTATGGTCCTTATACCAATGGAACTTTGTCATATATTGTAAACTCTTATAGCTAATTGAGCTTAATAGGACATGTGTCCTATGAAAGTAAACAAGGCCAATATTAGATTTTAGATTTTATTTATTGGAAGATGTGTCCTTTTTTCATGTCATCTAAACATAAGTTAAATGCAATTCATTTTTTTTTTCATTTTTTTGGACTAAATGAATCAATAACTAGGTCGATTTCATACTCGAATGACATGGGGTTGATTTCGACCGCTACCACTATAATCCCTATGTGCATTCATACGCTCATTATGCAGACATAGGTAAGTCAAGGGAATTTGAACCTCAAATATCTTGGTACATAACACTTCATTTTCACTATGTTTGCCAATTGAGTTGTCCCCCGGGCTAGTTAATCCCAGTTCATTAACAAATAATAATTTACCAACAAAAATATAATTCTAATTGATAGTTTTTATAGAGAAAAAATATGTTATATAAAATTATGTTCAGTAATATATATATTTTTTGTATTTTCAAATTTATTAATAATTTTTATTTATTTTATAAACATATTTATAATAATATAATCTGTTGATTAATTTAAATAATTTGTAATGTGGTAGTTTTCATTTTTAAAATATATTAAATTGGTTATTTATAATATATATTGATGTGGTTATGTTGGCTAGTGTCAAGCTAAGAAGGTTTATTTGCAATCATCTTGTGGTGGGATGTGTATATGCACCGTGTTAATATTTCTAGTCCATACTCTAAGACTAAGACTTTAATAGAAAATAGTATATGTTTTAGACATAAGTTTAATCACTTATATTTAAGTAATTTATTTTTTAATCGCCATGTGGTATTGTTACTATGGTGTGTTTTATATAAAGTAAAAAGGTACATGTGAAATGTGTGATATAAAGCCATCGAAAAGGATTGGGAATATTTCCTAAATATTTTCTCGAGATGGAAGGTATGTGTGATATATGCCTTTGGTATATTTGGGGGTTTGGTTTTGTTATGGGATCCTCATATCATTAATTTCCAAGCATTCCAATATTTTGCAAGGATAATTCTAGAGTGTTTTCCAGGGGTTCTAGTACATACCTCCATACATATGTGATCCTTACTCATTTAGACTTGAGTTTTGGAATAATTTGGAATCATGCAGGCTTTTGAAGATAGGCTCTCTTATCATGGTACAGGACCTAAACTTTACCGTGTCTGCAAAAGAGATATGTGGCTCAAAATGAAAAATTGGATCGATTAGGGGAATACAATTTTTCTTTGGGAAAAAATTTCTTGTGGACATCATCACTGATCCAATTATGCCTACATGAAGGAATGGTCATTTTTTGTGCAGATTGGATTTCCAGGCACCTACATCACTTCCTTGTTCATGAAAGATTGATCGAACATCTTGGCTTCGTGTGATCATGGGTTTCCTCTACTTTATTATCATATCATAATTTGATTATCCTTAAATGGAAAGGAGAATGTTATTGGCATGGCATTCCTTTTAAGTTTAATAATGCATGAGTAAATGAAAATGAATTTGAATCTTTGGTGTGGATTAATTGGATGAAAACATATTATAATCCGTAGATCTCACATATGGATAGGTTTTGCTAGAAGCTTAAGAACCTGAAAAAGGTGGTAAGAATATGGAATCAGGATAAAAATAAGTCCGACATCCAATATTTGTATGCCATTAACATAGACTAAATGAATTTTTAGACCCTTTTGGATCGGGCTACTTCATAGAAGCACACAAAATGGAGGCCTTGGAGCTTGAAGCACAAAAGCGCAAAATATTAAGGCTACAAGAGAATCATAGCATCTTAAACTTCGTGTGATTTGGATTGCAAGGGGGGACACAAATTCTAAATTCTTCCATAATTTTCCCACTAAAAGGAAAAAAGAGAATACCATATGGGGATTGATGGATGGAACTGGAGGACATTAATTCTCAAGCAGAACTTCATAAGAAAGCTATAAATGTTTTTGGTAATTTGAATTTTGAGCTAGGATAGGAGTGGACATAGAGAATCAAAATGAATGCATCCACTTATTTCTGAAAATTTTTAGGGCGGGGGAAAGTGATTATATTGGGAGGTCAATCACTTCTGATGAATTGACTTTATTCCTTAATTTTATGCCCAAAGACAAAAGCTTGGACCCGACGGTTGGTATGTCGAGTTATTTCTCCACTTCTTGGAAATCATGGGCCCTAATCTACTTTCTATGGTGGAGGAATTAAGGACTCTATGTTCTATATATGGTGCTTTAAACATCACATCAATCGCTCTTATCCCCAAATTGTCTAATGCCTCCAATTTTTCATATTATATACCCATATCACTTTGAAATTTCACTTATAAGCTCATATCCAAGATCATCGCATCTTGGATTAAAGCTTCGATATCAAAATTCCTTTCTCCTGAACAATTTGATTTTCTAGCCAAAATGAAAATACAGGATCACTGCATAAGAATGTTTACACACGCATCATGGTAAAAAAGAATCATGTGTGGTTAATGAAGTTATATCTAGCTAAGTCCTATGATTGTATCGATTGGGAATTTTTTAAGGATGATTTTACACCAAATTTACCTATCTATGTATGTGTTGGATTGGATCATGGCTTGCATCACATTTTTTAATTTTGTTGTATTAATAAATGGGGTTCCTTCATCATTCTTCAAGGCTTCGAGAGGTTTAAGAAAATTTGTTCTCTCCACCCTTTATTGTTCCTGCTGGTATGAGTAGGAGGATTTCAGAGGTACAGTATTGTGGTTTTATATTTAGTTGCAGGCTCACCAAGAAAATTACTAGCACATAGCTTATTTTTTATGATGTCTTCTCCTAGGGTAGGTGTATGTCTATGAATGAAATATTATAAATCAGTTTATTTCCTCTTTTGGTGAAGCCTTTGGTCTCTATATGAGAAATAACAAATCTTCATTGATTTCAGTAGCTCAAGATGAGGAATTGGTTCTAGAGATTTCTAGGATATTCGTTATCTTAGTTACTTATATGGAAAATGGCTTTAAGTACCTTGGTTACATTTTGAAACCAAAAAATTATGGTATAAAATACTTGGAGTGGTTGATCAATAAATCGAGAAGTGGTTATATATTGTTCATATAAATGGCTTACTATGGGAGGTAGGTTGATCTTTGTTCAGTCGATTTTAAAAACGATCTCAGTCTACTAGATGCATATGTATATGATTCCAAAGAATATTACTAGGCATATAAACTCATTTATTTGTCGATTTATTTGGGCAGGTACCAATGAAGCCAAAATTTTTCATCTAATGTGGCTAGAGGAGTTACCTATGTGGAAGGAGGATGGGGATTTGGAATAAAAAACACAGAAATTTTTGGATGATATTTTTTATTAAAGACTCTGGGGTGAGCCTTATTTGGTAAAGGTATATGGTAGAAAATAATCAAAGAAAAATATCACAAAAACAAAACATTCTTGGAGTGGATAAAAGTATGGGCGTGGGTTCCAAATTTGGTTTTGTATGGAATAGTTTGATGAAAATAAATAATTGGTTGATTGGGAACATGATCTGGGAAATTTGCTGAGGCTCAGAGGTGGAGATTGGCTTGGATTCTATGAAAGGAATTTTCGGGGAACATATATTATCACCTCCTCTTACTAGGTATATACACAATTTAGGCATTTATTATTTGAATCAAATTTACATATCACTTGAACCTACAATTTTGTCTCCATCCTGGATACATGCATAGGATATGGGATTAATTGGTGTCCCGACAGAGACATGGGATAATTACATTCAAAACTTATCATTAGCAGGTATTGTTCAATCATATCATAATGATATTTTATCATGGGATATATTTTCTATAGATGGATATATCTCAGTAAAGGAGGCATATCATTATATCTCACCAGCTCAACATTTTGACAGGGATCGGTGTTGGTTCCAAAAAATATGGAGTGGAACCTCCCCCTCAAGCTAAAATTTTTCAGTTGATTGACTTAGCATAAGAGAATCCTTACATGGGATAATTTCTATAATAGATGCTACACTAGACCTGGGAAATGTTCCATGTGTACTGTGAAGCAAGAAGGCATCATACACCTATTCTGTGAATTTCCTCTTATGTCGTCTATCTTGTATGGTGTTTTGAACATTATTCATATTTCTATCGATTGGAATCATTATTCTATGGAGGATTTCTTATTATATTGTTTCCAAACTATATAGTCTTTTGTACTCTCCCTTTTTACATATTCTAAGGCATATAGAGGTGTTGAAATGCACTGATTTTTTAGGAATGTACTACAAACATCAATAAGACTTGTATGAAATTGTGGCATATTCAACTAAATTATTCCTAATTTGCAGAAGGAAAATCCAAGACATATTATATATGTGGATATTTGGCATAGATATACTGTAGGTTTCTTTGATGAGGCGACCCATAATAATTCATGTGGTTGTGGGGCTTTTGTAGTCATTGAAAATATTATCATTCCATTTGGAATGGTGGGATAGGAACAAATATAAAGGATGGGATCATTGCACTTTGGGATGTTTTTTATATGAAAAATGGTTTTATATTGATCATATAGATGTCTATGGATACTTTAAAGTGGTCATTTACTGGGTGTTAAGGAGAAAAATTTTTGTGTCACCCATGCTCTTAAATTAGATGAATCATATTAAATGTTGATTGGTATTTTTCAAGATCTAACTTTTGAACATATTTTCAAGGAACAAAATGTTGTTGCAAATGCCTTATCCAAACAAGTTGCAACAAACTTCATGGAGTGATCTCTTTCTATAATTTTTAAAATGACTCTCTCCTTAGAGTGGGAAATATTCCAATTATATATAATATTTTTGTAAATGTGATTTAACTTCCTTTACTAAATAGTAGTTTGTATGTATGTATATGTTAAATTTGGGAAACATTGGAAGACAAAAGTATAGACTAAATACGGTGATAGGTCTTAATATCTGGACTATGCAGTCATATGGTTTTGGATATATAGCCTCATATCTATATAGGTTAGGTGTTTTATCATGTGGAGTATAGTAATATTGTAAGAAGAATATAAGACATATGGAGTATATTTGGACATTGTTTGCAAATGTGTGACTACTTTTTAATAGAAAGTTTGTTGTTTTTTTCTCTTTGAAAAAAAGCCACTGAAAAGGATGTTATGGAACACAAGGGGGCTATGAGCTCATGAGATGGAAAGCGGAAAATACCATAGGAAATTAAATCATTAAAATTATGTTTCCAAATATTTTTGGGGGGGGCATACATTCCAAGGATCGAAAACACAATATCACATTTCTAGATACATGTTGAATTCACAATATTCCCTCTCAAAATTAGGATATTATACCCCTTTTTAACTCTACAATAGGATAGAAATGGAAGAATTAAATGTCCAAGGAAAATATATCTATGATACCTTCGGATCCATGAGCCATATTTGGTTTTAAAAAGAACCTTTAATATTTTTCTTTGGTCACATGTCAAGGTTAGGGGGATATTGTAGGAAATATTGTTGTGATTGATGTTAAAGATATTGGGAAACTATAGATGTCCAAGATATGAAGAATAACTAAAATAAACACAAATAAAATAAGAGACACAAACATGGTGGAAAAGGCTTCACAAGCATGAATGTATTGTATTACTCTCATTCCAAATAATGATAATGTTACAACATATAAATACATCAAGAGTATGTCTCAAGATAGTGTGTCTATCTTGGAAACTCAATCACTTTGGTTGAGTAAATATCTCAACCACACACTAATATAGGAGCCTAACTAGTTGGAGAGAATCTCTCAACCAACTAGGCCTAAAAAAACTCCCAACTTTGAGGAACTAACTCAATCTAGAATAGATAAGTAAGAATAAATCAAAGTTTTACAATTCTAATTATTTTTAATATTTTGGACTTATTATTGTTTTTATGTGAGAATGAGGCTAACATTCCCCCCCTCAATCATAATTCCAAAGTAAGAACCCAATACTATCTCCAAGTCCTCATGATGAAACTGTTGAGTTGATCCTCAATGAAAAACTGCCTGAAAAACCACCAAAAATGGATGTTGAAAACAACTCCAATCTGAAGAGAACATGAATCATTTGTATGTCTGATCAATCTCTGAAAGTTGCTTGACAAATCCATCAAATTCCAAGTTGTAATGCAAAAGGATCAATCTATCCTTTGTTTGGTCCAATGACCATCAAAGTGAACAAAATAATGTCCACAAATGCTCTCAATCAACATCCCAATCGCTTGTCCACTGTAAAAATGTTGATGACGCTGTAATATTCCAAATTTTTCCTTCAATAAATTGGAATATTAAATTTTGTTAATTTCACTTATGAGTTGAATAATTGGGTGAGGAGGCCCAAACACAATAAAAACATGGATAAAATCCCTCTTAGTATGAAAGGGGATCATCAGTAGAACTAGATTTCACACCCTCATGTGTGAAAGGAGACATTTGCAAGGAGACAAGGTCAAGTTTGACCAAGTCAAATATCGCAGAGATAGAAGGTTGAGAGCATCTTGTGGGACAGTGCAATGAAAGAGGAGGGAAGTTTCCTTGATGGAGGAAACCCTTAAGAGTGGGATACATGGAGAGGGAGATCACATTTGTTTAAAAGGAGGGCAAGGAAGCCATTGTTACTCATGCATATGATTATTGATTTTGTGGCTGCTTAGACTATTTGCAGTCTCGACTGTTTAGCTGAGTTACAGTGTTTTTTAGCACGAGGGATTCCTGCTTAGGAGTTCTTCTCCTTCTTCAAAGGCCTCTTGAGGGATTGCACTTCATTTCTCCACATCCAGGCTCAAGGCCAAAGCCATTCCTTCAGCTACAGTGTTATTTCTGCTCAAGTGTAACGTTGTGTTGCAAGGTGTTGCAGTGGAGGTTCCACAACACCATTCCTGGGCTTGTTTTTCAGAGGAAGGGGCCTTATTTCCTTTGGGAGATCAGTAAGGAAGGATTCAGAGCTCATTTCAGATCTTGGCAATTGGCCAACATATTCCATTCCACATATAGCGCAATATCCCTCAGTATTTGCATTATTTTCAGTGTGCATCTGCAGTGAGGGTTTGCAATGTTGATCGGAGGGTGAGATATTTAGTGATAGGATCAAAATTTCACTTAGAAGATCCATTGGAGGAGGTATTTCATGATATTGTAGCATCTTCAGCCTTCTTCATTCATTTCTTGTTTCTGAGTTGCAGCGGCTGCCCAGCAACTCCGACATTTCTACAGATTTTCCATTTGCACATATATTTTAGTCAATCCTCTTGAGGATTTTGTATTGTTACATTTAGGGGTTGAGAGCTTGCTCCCCCACATTTATTGAGCTGATATTGTCATATCATTGTATTCTCTATTATTTTGTTGCATTTTCTCCAATAAACTCGTTATTTTAGCCTTATGACATTTTTGCATAGCAGTGTTTCTCTATTGTCATGTACATGTCTCATTGAGGCTTTCATTGCCAAGATGGAATGATTGATTCCTCGAAGTATTGTATAAATTTTTTGCTATAATACCAAAGGAAATGCTATTTCCATCTTCTTGTCTCACATCTCATTAAAATAACGTTGATACTCCATTGTATGTTTATACATTGTTGCAATCCCTTCACCGAGCATTTTTTGAGAACAACTAGGTGTGGGAGATCTGTTTAACCCACCTAGAGGGATTTATTTTGAGCCACCTATTGGATTTTGGACTTAGATACTCAGATCTAAGGGATCTAGGTCTTGGTTTTAAATCCTGTAGTAGCCATTCCTGAAAAATGTGTTTTCCAATCATGGCTTGCTAGTTGTTCCATATTTGTAATATTACAGTGGTATCAAAGCAGCTTTCTTGGCTCAGCCTATGAGTCTCAACCCAATAAGATAGAAGAAGATTAGAATGATGAAGAAGATGAGATTACTCTCATCATTGTTCAGAAATAAGAAGATCCTCTCCAAAGAGTAGGAGCAAAAAGAAGAGGAAGGACCATTCACTTCCTATTATCACAAAGAAGAAGACAAGCATGAAGGACACTTGGATCATCAGATTATAAGTGATTACCTTGTTGAGTAGAAATCTCAACCTAGAGCCTTCAAGGAGACTCTAGCTTTTCCACAGTTCATCCAGATGGAGAAAGAGAAGAGACCCTGCAGCAGAAGAGAAATGAAAGGCAATAGATTTTTTTTGTCTACCTTTGATGGGTTATCTACAGCCAGAACTTGGGTGAGGAAGCTGGAAGCATTTTTCTTGCTACATCCTATAGTGGAGAAAGAAGCTATTGAGATCTCAGTGCTGCACCTAGAAGGTGAAGCCCACATTTGGTGGTTCATCCATTTGATCCATGCAGGAGTGCCTACTCTTGCTAAGTTTTCTCAAAAGCTGATCAAGGAGTTTGACAATAGAAGAACAGAAGAGGAGAAGCCCTCTCCACCACTTGAGGAGTTTGTCCCTAACACTCACACTCATAGAGGAGTAGCCACATGCATCAACAATTGGGGCAGCCAACACATTGGAGGAAGGAACTCTTGCAACCCTACAAGAGATTCCCAAATCTCATCAAGGTATGGAGGAATTTCCACTATCTCTTGTTGCAGAAAATTCTTTTGATAGTTGTGGAAATTTTCTTTTGCATGACCAAGGGTCAAATCTCACTGCTAATCTAGAGAAACATGATTGCACTGCACTGTAAAAATGGTTCAAGGAGGAGATGAACCATCATCCTCATGCACCTTTGTTGATTTTCACACAATCCTTGAGATTGGGGTGTGAACTTTTGGAGGATGAAACAAACCATGACACTCCCATGAAAAAATATGAAACCATCCTTGAGTTGGAGTATGAGACATCCACTACATCTTTGGAGGGATTAACAGCGCTGTCAAATAGTGGTGGAGGAGAGATGTTACCTTCATCATACTTGGATCCTTGTGGATTCAACATAGTCATGGGTGAGAGATATTTTCTAGGAGGTCTCCAAAGAGCTGCATTCCAAACTTTCATGGGATGCAAAGAGAGAGATTTGGTTTGGAAGGATGGTAGCCCTCATGAGAGGAGTACCAAGGGGAAGAGAAGAAAAATACATCCACAAGTGATTGAGTGGATGTGGTTGAAGAGCAAGGAGTTGGTAGGCTAATTGCAAATATATGACACCGGGCAGCAGGAGGCTTGGCTACGCTAGCTCCTCTTGAAAGATTTTGGCCATCACTTGGCATGTTCTCTCCCTAAGGGGATGGGGATGGAGAAGAGGTGGCAGGATTCTTGCATCATTGAGCAGCATGGATTTTGGATGCATGGTGTTGATGTGATATTCATATCATTCATTGTGTCTTCATCACATGAGTTGTATGATGGGAGCACAAGGAGGCAACAAGCACTTTGGTTGCTTGAGTTGTATTTGAGAGAGCAAGGGCAGATTTTCTCTCACTTGTTGTGTGATGTTGCAGGAGTAGAAGAGGTCACTCTCATGGTGCAAAGGGGCTACTCCTTGGCCTTGGATGATCAAGGAACACTTCCATCTTGGGAGGTATTCCATGTTTGCAGCAGCATTACTAGAGGAGTCTTTGACAAGGAGCATGTCAAAGAACAGAGCTTTTTATTGACAAGAGATTATTTGCATGAGCTCACAGCGTTGTCACTTTGGAGCAGGGACTTATGGATGGAGTTTCCCCATTATCACTTCACATTGGATGCACTTGGTGAACAAGGAGGAGGTGAGGATGATAGAGTAGTGGATGGAGGCATGTATCACTATGACATATTCTTCTTGACTTAGATTCCCAAGCATGGGAAGGATGATCTTCTTGCAGCACATGGTTCATTCCTCTTCATAGTATGCCAAAACACTATGGAGGACTCACTTATGGATCCATGTACCATCTTACTTTCGGCATATGGTAAGAAGTCTGTTTTTACATTTATTGATTTGCATACTCTTACCATTACTATGCAGTGCATTGCTTCACAGGAAGGCAAACTTTTCACATTGCTCCTTGATCGATGTTGGGCCAAACCATATGATGGAGGAAGCCATATTTTATATGGCCTTGGGAAAATGTTTTCTCATTACATGTATGTTCAGTTTTTATATCCAATTATTTGCCATATGATGACATACATGATTAATTATGTATTAAGAAACATTTTGCGATGTAATTTTCTGAAGCAACAATTTGAAAAAGTGTGTTGTCACTATTGGGAAAACTCTTGGTTCCTTCTTGCACCACATGTAACCTTCAACACTTTCCTCATTTTGTTGCTGATCATGAATTCATTTGCTGATATGGATCTGATTTGTATTGTGAGCATGATTAGGAGAAAGTCACATGAGTTGGGTGTGTCCTTGAGGGGAGATAATTCCCACATTTTCTGCACTACATGTTCTAATGGGAGCATGGGAGGAGAAATGGCCAACACAACCACCTATTTGTTTTATTTTAGGGTGGGCCATGAGTTTGATAGCCATCCATTGTATAGCCATGGGAAAGTATTTTATCATGTATTGTTGACACATTCAGCCATTTACTATTCATTAGTAGCTGTGATGATTTTTGTATGTTACTTGCCATACTATTTTCTGAAGTTGCAGTGGATGAGACTGTGTTGTGTCCTCTTGAGATATTTGTTGTATCATGCATCATCATGTAAAACTTGTAGCAAAATTCTCACTGGGATACTCTATGATGACCATGTCCTATTCACCATGGATGGATTGTTTTGGGCCAGCTTGTTCTTCAATGTTGGAGGAGAGATCCTTGGAGGATTGTTCTTCATTTTGCCACTTGAGGGCAATAATTTTGCAGCCCATGATCAACACATACTCTACACTCATCATGAGTGGAGAGAAGAACATCATGGGGTAGGCTATGATGCTTACCATATTCATATTTTCAGCCCACATTCATTTTCGGAGCTTGAGGTGGAAGGAGATTGCCATGAGTTTCCATGTTGGGAGGTGACTGATTTTGTTTGGATGATTGCTTGGGGATGGAGGATTCATTTGGGGAATATGTTTTCCCAACACTTTTCAGTCTCCATGCCTTAGGAGCAGCTTCTCAGTTCTATCCTTGCATTTTCTTGAGGACAAGCAACATTTGGGAGGGGAGGACTGTAATATTCCAAATTTTTCCTTCAATAAATTGGAATATTAAATTTTGTTAATTTCCCTTATGAGTTGAATAATTGGGTGAGGAGGCCCAAACACAATAAAAACATGGATGAAATCACTCTTAGTATGAAAGGGTATCATCAGTAGAACTATATTTCACACCCTCATGTGTGAAAGGATACATTTGCAAGGAGACAAGGTCAAGTTTGACCAAGTCAAACAGCGCAGAGATAGAAGGTGGAGAGCATCTTGTGGGACAGCACAGTGAAAGAGGAGGGAAGTTTCCTTGATGGAGAAAACCCTAAAGAGTGGGGTCCATGGAGAGGGATCTCACATTTTTTTTAAAGGAGGGCAAGGAAGCCATTGTTACTCATGCATATGATTATTGATTTTTTGTCTGCTTAGACTATTTGCAGTCCTGGCTGTTTCGCTGAGTTACAGTGCTGTTTAGCACGAGGGATTCCTGTTTAGGAGTTCTTCTCCTTCTTGAGAGGCCTCTTGAGGTATTTCACTTCATTTCTCCACATCCAGGCTCAAGGCCAAAGCCATTCCTTCAGCTACAACGTTATTTCTGCTCAAGTGTAATGTTGTGTTGTAGGGTGTTGTAGTGGATGTTCCACAACACCATTCCTGGGCTTGTTTTTCATAGGAAGGGGCCTTATTTCCTTTGGTAGATCAGTAAGGAAGGATTCAAAGATCATTTCATATCTTGGCAGTTGGCCAACATATTCCATTCCACCTATAGCACAGTCTCCCTTAGTATCTGCGTTATTTTCAGTGTGCATCTGCAGTGAGGGTTTGCAGTGTTGATTGGAGGGTGAGATCTTCAGTGATAGGATCAGTATTTCACTTAGAAGATCCATTGGAGGATTGATTTCATCATATTGTAGCATCTTCAACCTTCTTCATTCATTTCTAGTTTCTGAGTTGCAGCTGTTGCCCAATAACTCCAGTATTTCTGTAGATTTTCCATTTGTACATATATTGTAGTCAATCCTCTTAAGGATTGTTGTATTGTTATTTTTAGGGGTTGAGAGCTTGCTCCCCCACATTTCTTGAGCTGATATTTTCATATCATTGTATTCTCTATTATTTTGTTGCAGTGTCTCCAATAAACTGTGTTATTTTAGCCTTATGACATTTCTGCATAGCAGTGTTTCTCTATTGTCATGTACATGTCTCATTGAGGCTTTCATTGCCAAGCTGGAATGATTGATTCCTCGAAGTATTGTATACATTTTCTGCTATAATACCAAAGGAAAGGATATTTCCATCTTCTTGTCTCACAACTCATTAAAATAACTTTGATACTCCATTGTATGTTTATACATTGTTGCAGTCCCTTCACCAGGCATTTTTTGAGGACAACTAGGTGTGGGAGATCTATTTAACCCACCTAGAGGGATTTCTTTTGAGCCACCTCTTGGATTTTAAACTTAGGTACTCGGATCTAAGGGATCCAGGTCTTGGTTTCAAATCCTATAGCAGCCATTCCTGGAACATGTGTTTTCCAGTCATGCCTTGCTAGCTGTTCCAGATTTGGAATATTACAGATGCCCACTAGCGAATTTGTTGAATTTTAGAATTCCAATAATTTCCCACTGGAAAATTTGACAGTGCCCACTGGATGCTTTGATGATGTTTTCGAAACTTCCCATTGGATGATTTGATGATGCCCACTGACTTCTGACTTCTTTTGACGATGCCCACTGGTTGCTTTTTATGATGCCTTCCACTAGAAGATTTATTGATTTTGTCGAAACTTTTAGTCTAACAGCCATTTTCAATTCCATCAGCATTTCACACATTTGTCAGCTAAAAGGATACACAATCATATGCATTTTATTTATGAACTCCTCCCCTTCAGATGCAAGAGAGTTTCGCTCTTTAATTCTTAAAGAAACTTTATCTTTACCTATGTCTTGAGAAGATTGTAGGACTTATGCAGTTTATTCATTTCTAGATTCCACCTCCAAGGGTTATCTAGCCATAATTAATTGTCACTTTGGTTCGCATTCGAAATTTCTCAGATTGTGTTGAAAAGTCAACAAGAAGTGTGTGTCTAATTTAATTTTCCCTTAACTAAATTGGACAATAAATTGTAATCTTATCTCATAATCACTTGTAATAGTTAACTGAGTGTGATAGACTCAATTAGCTCATGAAATTAGAGTTGAGGGTGGTTGGTGAGGCATGTAGAGTGATTCTATTTGTTTTAGAGTCCAAGTTGCAGTTAGTGTATTAGTTTAATTCATGAGAAATCAGTTAACTCAATTAAGTGAGTTAAAATCAATCTAACTAGTTCTAACTGATTGTTGCACTAGTGATAGGTCAAGTGAATTAAATCAGATTTAATTCACATATAATGATCTATCAAGTGACTGATGCTTTATTATTAATAGTTGCATGCATGTCAGTTCTGATGAAGACCCAATTGAGACAAAGGTTGTAGGGATGTGATCTATCAGTTGTATTATTAGTAAATTGTCGGCGCGCAATTAGACAACCATAGGATTGCCCATGATGTATTGTGAAAATTTGGAAGGTTTAATTTTCTAATTAATAGGGATCAAATGTTCTTAGAATTGCGCAAGCAAGGCAGGATGAGAAGAGGCAGGAAATTGGCTAAGTGTTGGTCGATTTTGTCAGAATCAGTGTGAGACAGTTGGTAGAGTGCGATAGACTCTTGTGAGAAGAGTGCATTATAATTGCTTCATGATTCCTTGGTTTTATACAATACAGATAGAGGGTTCTTGAGCAGATTTCTTTCCCCATAAAATTTCATGTGTTGTGGATTTGATTCTTTCTCTTACTTGGTGTGATTATGTGATCGTGTTTAATTTATGCAAATTAATTGTAGAAGGATTTAGTATCTTTCTCTAGAATATTGCATGATCGAATTGAATCCATTGGTATACATATTGTTTGTATAATTTCTACATGGTATCAGAAAACCAGAAATCATATAGTGGAGAAGAAATTGAGTTTGTGCTGAAGAGCATTCGAATTTGCAAAAAGATTCTTTGGTGCGAGAGGAAGATCAAGATGTCTTTTAATGGATTAAGATTTGAATATGCACTTGAGGGCAGTTCTAATTATATTTCATGGAAATATATAATGGAGGCATTTCTTGAGGAAAATAGGTTGAAATAATTTATCAACATTGATATTCCAAGGCCCACAGCAGCAGACGCTGCTCTTCTTGATGCTTGGAAAAATAAGGTTGCAAAGGCAAGGAGGATATTATTAGAGGGAGTTCGATATCACATTGTCTCAAGTATCCATGGCAAGGTGACTTCATATGCAATGTGGAAGGCCTTGAAAAATCTGTTTCATATTATCAATGACCACAGAAAATTGGCACTAAAGGACAAGCTTAAGAAAATGAAAATGGAGAAAGGCGACACTATTCTGAAATACTTTACCAAGTTCATCCAATGTCAAGATGAGCTTGGAAGTGTCGGGATTGCTATAGCAGATGATGAATTGGTGAGCCTAGCACTTCTAGGCCTTCCCAAGAGATGGCATAGTTATCAGGACTCTGTCAATGGGAGGGAGAAGCTACCAGATTGGGAGCGACTTTGGTCGGATTTGGTACAAGAAGAATTCAAGTGAAATACCATGGATGGATCCTCATCCAAGACAGATGATGAGGAAAATTGCAGCTTTTCTAGTAAGGCAAATAAGGGGAAGGAAAATAAATCCTATTCCAAATCTGAGACCGGCAAAGAAGGCAAGAAGCATGAAATGTCTAGAGTGAAATGTTTTCACTGTCATGAGCATGGACATTATGCCACTAATTGTCCACAAAATCAGAACAACAACAATAAGGCTTCGGGATCTGCAGCAGGTGATGCTTTTTCTTCACAGTTCGAGTTGAACTTCTCACTCATCGCATGCATGGTGTCTAGTGTGATGGGATCAGTGTGGTACTTGGATAGTGGTGCATCTTTCCACATGACGGAAGACAATTAACTCTTTAGTAGCTTGGAGGAGAAGTATCTTCATATGCACATCGAGATGGGTGATGACGGGAGGTATAGCGCTACCGGGATTGGTATAGTTACTTTCTAGAGATAGTCAGACAAACATTTCTTATTAAAATATGTCATGCATCTACCAAGCTTGAAAAAGAATTTTGTTTCAGTTGCTATGTTGGAGCATAGAGGATATGATGTGGTTTTTAGTGAAGGGAAAGCATTCATTCGTCACAAAGCCACAGGATAGGATAAGAAGATTGGGGTTCATGTGAAGAACCTCTACAAACTTGATGTAGATGGTTATGCAACATTGATGAGTAAAGAAGACAGAGTGGTGAGTCAGGATGAGGGTGAGTTATGGCACAAGAGATTGGGCCATCTACATCACAGTGCTTTGAAGGTCATGCAACGGATTTCTACAGGGCTTCCAAAGGGTACTCTTGGACAGATAGCCTATGCAAGGGATGTACAAGCATACAATGGCCACTTTTCATGAGAAGGAGAACTAAACCGTAAAAATACTTGAGAGAGTTCACTCATATGTGTGTGGACCATTCTCTACATATTTTACAACAAAGAATAGGTATTATGTGATTTGTGTTGATGATTTTTCTATAAAGTGTTGGAACTACTTCATGCAGAAGAAAGATCAGACGTTCTCAAAATTTTCTGAGTTAAAAGCACTGGTTGACAAAGATACAGGGAATAAGGTGAAGGCTCTAAGGAGCTACAATGGTGGTGAGTAAATATCCAATGAATCCAAGAAATTTTGTAGCAAAGAAGGAATCTGCAGAGAGTTGATTGCACCTTATAACCCACAATAGAATGGGGTTGCAGAAATAAAGAAAAGAAAAATTGTGGGTGAGGCATGAGCTATGTTACATGATCAGGGCCTACTGTTACATTTGTGGGAAGAGGCATGCAACACAGTCGTATTTGTGCATAATCATAGTCCTCATTGGATACTTGGCATGAGTACACCACAGGAGGATTTTTCAAGTAAGAAACCTGATGTTTCATATTTTAAAATTTTTGTATCATCTATCTATTTCCATGTGAAAAAATATTATAGAAAGAAGCTAGAACCAACAGCATAGATTGGGATATTTTTGGGCTACACTGATACTCCCCACAACTATCAGGTGTATTTTCCAAACAGCAAGATGACATTTGTCCGATGGGATGTAAAATTTGATGAGGAGAAAGCCATGTTATTGTCCCTTGAGAGGGAGATTGATTTTCATGTAGATGATGAACTCTTGGTTCCAAAGGATGAACCTCAATATGTGGAGCAACCACATGAGGAGGATCATGGAGTGGCAGAAACCACTCATGCAGAGCCATCCACCAGACATGGTAGGAGGAGCACCACAAAGGTTGTCAGATTGAGACTTGATATGGCAGAACATGTAGGAGCACCTACATCGCAGCGCAGACAGAGAAAGTCACCAGACAGATATACTGGATACATGGCTCTTATGAGCAAGTGTATTGTGACATAACCATCTTCTTTTGAGGAAGAAAGGTAGCAACCAACTTGGGTTGACGTCGTGGTTGAGGAGTATGAATCCATCATCAGGAACAGTGCATGGGATGTTTTCCCAAAGCCAGTCGGGAAGTCAGTGGTTGAATCTACATGGATCTATAAGGTGAAGCAGTAAGAAGATGTGAGTGTGAAGAAGTACAAGGCTAGATTTGTAGCCCAGTGATTCTCATAGGTTGAAGGGATTGACTATGAGGAGACTTTCGCACTGGTTGCAAGGTACTCATCGATTAGATATATCCTTGCACTCTCAGCATATATGGGGTGGCAACTACATCATATGGATGTAAAGACTGCATTTCTCAATGGATTTATTGAGGAAGAAGTGTACATTGAGCAGCCAGAAGGTTTAAAGACCTTTGATAGGGAGTCGCATGGGTGCAGACTCGAGAGCACTATATGGGTTGAAGCAAGCACCTCATGCTTGGTCACCAGGATTGACATCTATTTCACTGGGTTGGGCTTTAGGAAGAGTAAAGAGGATGTGAACCTGTACCAGATTGTGGTTGATGCTAAGCTTATGATTATTTTACTTTATGTAGATGATATTATTATGACAAGTGATGAGAAGCTCATAACTTCTTGCAAAGACGATCTTGCAAGAGAGTTTGAGATGAAGGACATGGGAATCCTTCACTATTTCCTTGGTTTGGAGATATGGTAGCGGGATGGGGAGCTATTTGTTTCTGAAGGAAATTATGCCAAAGAGATTCTGAGAAAGTTCCACATGGAGAGTTGTAAACCCATGGAGACTCCTCTTGCATGAAACTGGAGGAAGGAGGATGCTACTTTAGTTGAGGTAGTGGATGCCATTGTTTACAGGAAGCTTGTGGGTTCACGCATGTACTTGGTGAACACATGACCAAATATATGCTACGCAGTTAACCAACTTATTCAAGCTATGGTTAAGCCAACCAAGCTCTTTTGGAAGGCGGGGAAGCATGTCTTGAGATATATCAGAGGCACTACAGAGTATGGATTACAGTATAGATAGAAAGAGGGATTGAAGCTTCAAGGCTTCATCGATGCAAATTGGTTAGGCAGTCCATCAGAAATGAAGAGCACATCATGAGGGATCTTCAGCGTAGGATCAACAATGGTTTCTTCGTACAACAGGAAGCAAAGATCAGTTGCTCTCAGTTCAGCCGAGGCAGAGTACATCCTAGCCAATCAGGCGGCATGTGAGGTCATCTGGATGAGGAAGATACTTGTTGGTTTGTTTGGTCATCATATGGATCTGACCAAGGAAAATTTTAAGGATGGAAGTTTATCTTAAAGTTTAGAAACCTTGGCGAATATTACTAGTCCCCAATATGTAAATTGTAAAAATTTTGATGTTATTTTTGGGAATATATTTAGGTGTCTAATTATTTTATAGTAGTATATATAAAATTTTGGCGATTTTTAGGGTAAAATAATTTTATACTATAAATTTGGGGCGAATCAATTTTCAAAAAAATGGAAATTGGCGAATCTTATTTTGGGAAAAAACATGGAAAATTAGCCCATCTATGAATATTAGCCCCTAAAATTTTCCCTGAATCTGACGGTGATACATTGTGATAACTAGAGTTGCATAAAACTATCGGTTAATCCAATATTCCATGACAGATCCAAACATATTGACATCCAGTAGCACCATCTCAGAGATTGTGTTCAGAGACGCATTATGTTACTTCAGTACATTCCCACGGAGGATCAGGATGCAGATATTCTAACGAAGGCGCTCGCCAAGAGAAAATTCGAATACCACAGAGGCAGGATCGGGGTAATTGATAATCCCTTTCTTGTTGAGAGGGAGTGTTGAAAAGTCAACAAGAAATGTGTATCTAATATAATTTTCTCTTAGTTAAATTGGACAATAAATTGTAAGCTTATCTCATAATCACTTGTAATTGTTAATTGAGTGTGATAGACCCAATTAGCTCATGAAATTCGAGTTGAGGGTGGTTGGTGAGGCATGTAGAGTGATTCTATTTGTTTTAGGGTCCAATTTTTAATTAGTGTATTCGTTTAATGCATGAGAAATCAGTTAACTCAATTAAGTGAGTTAAAGTTAGTCTAACTAGTTGTAACTAATTGTTGCACTAGTGTGAGGTCAAGTGAATTAAATCAGATTTAATTCACATGCAATGATATGTCAAGTGACTGATGATTTACTATTGATAGCTACATGCATGTCAGTTCTGATGAAGACCCAATTGAGACAAAGGTTGAAGGGATGTTATCTATCAGTTGTATTATTAGTAAATTTTCGGTGCGTAATTAGACAACCATAGGGAATGTCGGCTAAAAAATAAAATATATATATATTTTTTAAGAAATTGTGATACGCGCTGCTAGGTCGCACCGCCCTCTAAGCCTGCACCTGCCATCGATTTTTCTTCGGCTTCGTCTGCCATGGCCCCTCAGGATGCAAACCTGGAGGCTGCTGCTTCCCATGTTGCTTTCTCTACCCTGGTACAATCTCTTCCGCCCCAGCGAACTCGCCCTATAATTTCTAAATTCGTTAAGAAGTTGGATGGACTGCAAGAAGTTGTTCTGCCCCCTGCTCTTCCTCATATGGCAGCCCTTTCTTTGGCTGAACGAGGCCTCATTGGGCAGTTCACTTGGCCTATTGCCTTCCTGAAGACGGTGCAAAGGTGGATCGACGGAAGCGGGTGATAAAATAAACGACAAAAATAGCTATTCTTTTTTGTGGGAAAGGCTACTTCACCTTTCACTTTGAATCAAGAGAAGACAAGGATCTAATATTCAGAAACAAACCTTACTTCATGGACTCCATAGGATTGTATCTAAATAAATGGACCCCTAACTTCGATCCCGAGCTTGATGTCCCTAATATTGTCCCGGTCTGGGTCCGGCTCCCGTATCTCCCTCTCCATTGCTGGGGAGATGAATTGGTTCGAGCCATCGGTAATGTTGTTGGGAAGTTTATTGATCGTAGTGAACCTAAGGACAACATGCAAGCCTGTGCGTGCATTTGTGTTGAAGTTGATCTCGGCAAGGGTCTTCTGGAAGCAATCAAAATCAAAGTTGACGATTGGACTCACATTAAACAACTGGATTACGAGAAAATCCCATTTAAATGCAAGGTATGTCACGAATACGGCCACTTTGCCAATCGTTGCTCTAAATTAGTTGATGTTGAAAATGCGTCTCAAGATGAACAATGGGAAAACTGTCAAAAAAAAGAATATTGCTCCAGTCTCTAAGACAAACCCTGAATCTTCTCCACCCACATCCAATTTCTTATCCGACCCCTCCACCTCATCCCTTGATCCTCTTCTTAACACTTCTGCTGCTGCTCCTCTCTCTGAGACTCCCTTGGAATCATCCAACCCCTTTGGCACCCTCTCCCTCCCTGAATCTGGCCATCCCTAACCCCCTTGAAAATGACTCCCCCATCCCCATTCCCATTTCACAAACATCCCCTTCTTCCTCTCATGACCCTCCCCCTCCTCAAAAAACCAGGAGCTCTTCCAAAGAGCACATTGTAAATCTGGAAATGCATAAAAAACATGGGCCTGGTAGAAAATCCATAAAGCAACAGAGGGATGAAAATTCCAAAAAAGAAATAGCTATGGGTACACAAAACCCCATAGAAACCTATACGCTAGGGTAAAATAACAAAGAATCGGCACACAAGGAGAAGGGAGGGCGAGAAAATCTCCGTATACCCCTTCTCAATGATGAAGGTCCTATCCTGGAACAGCAGGGGACTAGGGCACCCCTCTAAAATTTCTGCTCTGAAAGATATGATAGACCATGAGAAACCAGGAATCTTAATGCTTCAAGAGAAAAACAAGTTCAATAAGAAATGAAAAGAATTATTGAACAGTTCAAGCAGTATGAAGGCTGCATTTGTGAATCAAGGGGAGCCTCCGGTGGAATAGCCACCATTTGGAACCAAAGTACATGGAATTTTGTATCCAATATAATCAATCAGTATTGGATTAAAATCAATTTAGATAACAAAGAAGATAACAAGAAGATTGTCATTTATAATATCTATGCACCTAATCACTTCAGAGACAAGGAGAAATGTTGGACCTCTCTCAAAACAGATATAGAGGATGAAAATAACAGTAATATTATTCTTGGTGGAGATCTCAATCTCATACTCCACTCCAATGAAAAGAAAGGAGGAATTTTTACACATGATCCCTATAGAAAAAAGCTGGAAATCATTATGCAAGAACATGATTTAGTTGATGTTGTGCCAAAAAATCGCAGATTCACTTGGAACAACCGCCGACTGGGCAAGGATAATATAATGGAGCGGTTAGATAGGATCATTATAAATGTCTCTCTTCTCTCAAATTTATCCACTTCTTACACTGTTGTCCTCCCATACTTGGCGTCCGATCATTATCCTACAAGTCTTATTCTTGAAGCGCACTGCCCATTGGGGCCAATCCATTTTAAATACAGTTCTCTTTGGAGCAATAATCCGATGGTAGATCAGATTGTCAACAACACATGGTGCCAGCATATAGAAGGATCAGCAAGATATATTTGGGAAAGCAAACTGAAGAGGACCAAATTTTCCCTAAAGGAATGGGAAAAATGTTACTACAAAGAACCGGAGAAAGCCAAAATAGAAAAGAAAAGAAAAAAGAAGAAGAAGAAGTTAGAATGGATCCATAGCAAAATAGAAGAACATGGGCTCTCCCAGGATTACAAAGCACAAGAGGGTGATCTCTATTTCTAGCTCTATCGAGCCAATAGAGAAGAAGAACAAAAATGGAGAATAAAATTGAGACAACTTTGGCTGCAGGGAGGGGATAAAAACTCTGTCTTCTTCCACAAGCAGGCCACAATCAGAAAAATCAGAAATAATGTAACCACCATCATCCTTAATAACGGTCAACCCCAAACTACTCAAGATTCCATTAAGCAGACTGCTTCAGATTATTACAGTGTTATTTTGGCTTAGACGAAAGTAGCAGAAGATTACTCAAATATTCTTCAGCATTTGCCCACAGGCATCGGTGAGGAAATCAATGCAAAATTAACAAAATAAATTGATGAAGATGAAATTCAAAGTGTCATATGGTCGCTCCAGCCAGACAAAGCCCCCAGACCAGATGGTTTCTCCATTTGTTTCTATAGAACTTATTGGGGATCAATCAAAAAAGATCTAGTCAAAATGATAAGATGGGCATAACACAAATGCAAAATTGGAGGATACACCAATGCCACCCACCTTGCCCTTATTCCCAAAGAGAATTGACCCTCATCCTTCTCTCGCTTCCAGCCCATCTCTCTGTGCAACTCTTCTTATAAAATCCTAACCAAAATCCTTGCCTCGTGCCTCAAACCTCTCCTCCCCTCTCTCATTTCTGAAAATCAAGGAGGTTTCTTGGCCAATAGACAAATCTCTGATTCCATCCTCCTAGTCTAAGAGGCCATCCACTCCAGTCAAGCTAGAAGAGAAAAAGGATTCATTCTAAAATTGGACTTAGCCAATGCCTCTGACCGAGTTAGACACTCTTTCCTTTTTGTTGTTTTGGAAAAATTGGGATTTTCCTCATCCTTCATTGAGCTTGTCAAAGCCTGCATTACTGGACCCTAGATCTCCCCTCTCATTAATGGTAGACCAAGACCTTCCTTCCAGTCAACCCGGGGTCTAAGACAAGGTTGTCCACTCTCTCCCTACTTCTTCATCTTGATGGCTGAATCATTTAGCATGGCCCTGGATTACAATTTCTGCATGGGACTCATTACTGGGATCAAATTTGGAAATGGAGTCAAGAACATAAACCATTCTCAATTTGCTGATGACACTTTTTAATGGGAGGAGCCTCCAACATAATATCTCATCGTTTTAAAACTCTTTTAGACAAATACATGAACTACTCTGGAGGTATGATCAATTATCTCAAGAGCTGCATTTATGGCTGGAATACTACTGCCCAAACTTTGCATAGCATAGCTAGCACGTTTGGAGTTCCTTACAAGTTGGATTAGGGGCACTTTTCTTACCTAGGTATGCCAGTGAGTGCTGGAAATCTGAAAGCTTCTGTATGGGACACTATAATTGACAAAATGAAAAGAAAGGTGCAACAATGGGGCGCCTCCTAGCTTAATCCAGCAGGAAACCTAATCCTTCTTAAATCTGGTCTCTCCTCCTTACCCTTATACCTCTTTTCGCTCCTGCATGCCCCAGCTAGTTTCCATCACAAAGTTGATGCCATCCTCTGGAATTTTCTATGGCAAGGGGGGGAAAATGATAAGAATAAATGTAATCTTGTAAATTGGAAACAGGTCATTCAATCTCAAGAACAAGGAGGGTTAGGAATTAGATCGCCAAAACTGTCAAACTTGGCTTTTGGTGGTAAGATTATTTGGAGACTCATCAATGGCAAGCCTTCTTGGTGGAAAACAATGTTAGAAATCAAATATCTCAACTCAGCAAGGCATCAAATTTTGGACTATGAGATTCCTCACAGAGCCTGCTCAAAAATCTAGGGGCTGTGCAAGAAGGCAATCCCCCTCCTAGTTCAAAATATCTCCAAGATTCCCAATGGTGGCAGCCAGATTAGAATCGGAGCTGACAAGATAATGGGACAACAACCTATTAGTAGTAGACCGGGCACTCAGCATATATTATTCTTTCTTAATAACATGGGGATTCATACATTGGATCAGATATCTCAGTGGGATGCCCAATCTCAGTCTCGAAAAGGATGGATCTTCCCACATATTCCTATTGAAATGAAAGAAAGCTTTAGCAATATTCAAGCCCATATTCATGGCATTTCTCCCACCAAACGCAACAGTGATGATGGCTTTCATTGGGATGCCACAGGTACCAGCTATTCAGTCAAAGCCGCTTATCAACATATCTGCAACAATGTTTTCTCCATGCCCATTTGGGCGCAGTGGAAACTAGTTTGGAAAGCAGAGACTCTCCCAAAAATAAAAAAAATTATTTGGCTCCTGCTAAAAGGAAAATTCCTCACATCTGAGAATCTTAAAAAATGTGGGATAATTGGGCCATCCCGTTGCCCAAATTGTCAAGCAGGTGAGGAAACCAGTCAACACCTTTTTATAGATTGCCCCTTTTCCATCTCTTGTTGGAAAGAAGCTTCTCGACACACCAACCTCCCCTGGGCTCCAAACACCAGTGTTGTTGAAGTCCTGCAAACCTGGAAAAGAAATTATCCATGGCAGCAAAAGAAAAACAACTTAGCCCGCAGAGTATGGAATGCCTTACCATACGCTCTCTTGTGGAACATATGGCTAGCATGCAATCGCATGATCTTTAAGGACAAGGAAACCAGCATTAGAAAGTTATATAATAAGACCTGGAGCCTCACCTTGGAAGCAATGTCCACTAAAAACCAAGGGAAGCTTGCTACAACATATCTCTATGTTGAGGAAAGGAACTACATTGGATATTTGTTGGAATGAAAAAACATTAGTAGCAGCAGGGTTAATGCCAATAGCAGTAACAACACCAAGTATAGCAGGAAGATTAGAATGAAAGATGAGGAATTCTCTCTTTGGCTCAGAAATTGCAACACACATTACCTATTTTTTGATGGTGCCTCCAAGTCTAACCCAGGAATGGCTGGGGCTGGAGGAATCATCTGTAATGCTAATGGTGATATCGTACATGCTTACGAGTGGGAACTAGGCAATCTATCTAATAACAGGGTTGAAGCACTTGCTCTCTATCAAGGCCTTCTTCAGCTTCAAAGACTTGGCATACACACAGCTACAATCATAGGAGATTCGACAATCATCACTATTTTAATGATACACAACCAGAATGCCTCCAACGTGATCCTGCAACAATCTATCAATCGATGTTGAATCCTTTCCAAACAGATGAAAGAGACCCGGTTCTACCATGTTCTCTGATCTCTCAATAAGGAGGTGGATTCATGTGCTAGCAGAGCTTGCTCTCATCCCACTGGCTTTCTAATATGCACCACCTCCGAATCTTACTACTACCTGCCATGATCAGAAACAAATCCGAATATAGATTTACTGCAGAGGTGTACAGCACCGTCGTATCTCTCTCTTCTAGTATTTTTCCCATTCTATTGACTTTTTTATCCAACGTATCTCCTAAAATATCCTCCAAATCCTCTGCAGAGGATTACACTGCCTCTGAATCTCTGATTTTATATCTCTCTCAGATGTCACCCCTCCTCACATGTGCTCCTACCTTCTACTCATTCATCTCGTGATCTCTGCCTCATTTCACATATGACTGCACCTCCCTTCATCCCCAGTTTCGTGACCACTCCCTTCTATTTATACAGGGCTCCCCTCTCTCTGTTTCATCCCTCTCACTTCCCTTATTCGCATTTCCCCCTTCTATCACTCTAATTTCCCTTCTCTATGTTACATACAGCCACTTCCCTTCTCCCCAATCTGGATCCCTGCCCTCTGGAGTTGCAATCTTGCAGGCCCGCTCTACATTTTGAAATTTCTTCCCACTATCAAATCATGTCCAGAAGTGAAGACTGCTTCCATTGCGCTGATCTACAGGCAGAGCTGGAGCAAATTCGCGCACAGCAGAAGCTTTTGGAAGACAATATTGACACTCACGCTCAATTTACTAAGGGAAAGCATGAGGCCGACCTCAATCTCTTCCTTCATCGAGTTTCTTCACTGCAGAGCCAGTTCAATGAACTCTCAAAAACTTGTGAGCATATCAAAGAGTCTGTTGATATCCTGAAGTACATCCTGGAAAAAATAATGCACTAAGTACCAGCTCAACAAATGCAAGAAATATGGATGCTGAAGGCAAGCCTAAAGAATCTACTGCATGCCAAATCCATCACATAAATATTGATTAAGCATGAAGTGCAAATGTTTTTTTTTACTATTTCATTTTGTTCGAGTTTATACATGTTCAGTTTTTCATATTGTTAAAAACGATGGAAGCAGAAGGGATTTTGTTCTTAATGTAGTTTCCCTCTACTCTACTTCTCATCTTCCCTACCTTGTAACATTGGAGCTCAGCTCTCCTATCTTTTTTGAATATAAATAGCATCCAATTTTGTAAAAAAAAAAGAAAATTAGACAACCATAGGATTTCCCATGATGTATTGCGCAGTTTTGGAAGGTTTAATTTCCTAATTAATAGGGATCAATTGTTCTTTGAATTGCGCAAGCAAGGTAGGCTGAGCAGAGGTAAGAAATTGGCTAAGTGTTGGTCGATTTGTCTGGATCAGTGTGAGACAGTTGGTAGAGTGCGACAAAATCTTATGAGAAGAGTGTATTGTAATTGTTTCATGATTCCTTGGTTTTATACAATACAGATAGAGGGGTTTGAGCAGGTTTCTTTCCCTAGAAAATTTCATGTGTTGTGGATTTGATTCTTTCTCTTACTTGGTGTATTGTGTGATCGTGTTTAATTTCTGCAAATTAATTGTATAAGTATTCAATATATTTCTCTAGAATATTGCATGATCAGATTGAATCCATTGGTATACATATTATTTGTATAATTTATACAGATTGATGAATTGTCTTGCCACAATGATGACAAGGATGGAGGTTGTTAGTGTGAAGTTTTCTAGCAAGTGTACCAAAACTGTTTCACTTAAGCCACGAGTGACTAATGAGCCTAACAATAGATATGGTTATTCGACACTTCATATCTGCAATATAAAGTTAAAATAAAACCTGCAAAACAATATATATGTGCATAATAAAGCATTAAACAACAATAATAAATAACTAATCTAAAAACCCCAACCATGGACAAAGCGATTTAAAATGAAAAATATTATTATTATTACACCTGGTGAAGGAGACTTGTATGAAGGTTACATATCCCCCTCAATGAGATGGGTCCTTTCGTTGTTCTCATTCCTTCAATATTCAAATGTCTCTCTCTCTCTGATGTATAACACCCAAATAATGTGTGTTAAACTAAAATGGGAGCTCAATTGCTAAAAAACCATAATAACAATGATGATAGTGATCATGGTGAGGAATGGATGGAAAAAAATTCTTATTTATTACAAAATATTTGGTTACTCTTGAAAATGGAGAATAATAAAATATTATTAACCACAATCTAGAACTTAACTGCTTTGAATATTTTATTTTATTTTTTGGAGAGGGAAAAGATAGTTAAATTGGTTAAATACCTTTATTTATAAATAATAAACAAACAAATGATTTATTTATTATTTCAAGGATGTGGCTAAGGAATAATAAACAAATAATTATTTTTTTTAATTATTCCTCGATGATTTAGTCAAATTCACAAGGGTTTTTATTTTTATATTTAACCTAACTATATAATTTTGATGGAGGAGGTAGAAGAGAGAGTGGGTCTTTGCCGTAGCGACCCCTATTACAAAATTGTTGTCCAGCAAGAGCTGTTTTTGGAGTTTGACATAATCAAAGAGTTTCAAAGGAGCTTTCCTCATTTATAATTAGCAACCCTTTCGTAAGGGCGCTCCCTTTGTTTGCCATCCAATCTGCTTCACTGTTAGAATTTCTGAGGATGTGATAAAACTTGTAGGATGCAAAGTCTAATAAGACTCTTTTCAATCTACCCAAGATTCTGTTGAGACCAGCATTTCTGAAGAGCTCTTCTGAATTTAATTTTTTTATTAGTATTTCGGAGTCGCCAAATACTTGGAGATCTTTGACCCCTTTGTCTCTTGCTATTTGATAGGCTTTGAGGAGCCCGAGAATCTCAGCTTGATTATTGGATTTCTGGCCTAGACCCCAGCAGAAGGAGTCTCTTGAATTCCCATCCGGAGAGTATATGACCCCTCCAGCACCGGAAGCTCCGGGGTTCCCTTTGGACGCCCCATAAAAAAAAATTGTGTGTAAATTTTGGGAACGCCACCAGTTCTGTAATATTTCATCTGGTTCTCTCTTTCGCCAATCCAGGAAAGCATTTTGGGGAGAGAGGAGGTACTTACGCTGATAAGGTTCAAGGGGGCCAAGCCACCTCTTTTCCTCAGGTAGGAGCAAAGGATCCTCTTTAAAGAACTGCTGATGGGCCGCTTCCAAGAGGAAGGACTTAGCTTTTGCAGCAACTTACAGCAGAGTGTGGTTCAGATCTTTGAAAATCATCTGATTGCGGGCCAACCAAATCTGCCAGCAGACGAATTTGGGGAGGGCATTCCAAACTTTGCGCTAGAATGACTTGTGGGGAATTCGATGAGAGTATAGGTGGCTCCATGCAGCAAAAAGATCCGTGACAGAAATCTGTGAGGGGGTGGAAATCTGGAAATCCTGGAGGATGAGATCCCAAACCTCCTTGGCGTAAAGACAATCTACAAATAAATGTTGAGCTGTTTCTAGATTGCTCTTGCACAATACACATCTGTGAGGCCCTGCAATTTTCCTTTTCACTAGATTATCGCCAGTTAGAAGCTTATTATGGACCAGAGTCCAGAAAAAGAAATTTACTTTTGGGAGAGCTAATGGCTCCCAAACATTTTTCCAAAAGGAAAAGTTTTGGCTGTTGTGGCTTGAAGCCTGTAACGCTCTGTACCCATCTGCAGTAGAGTACTCCCCTGTCTGGCCCCAACCCCAGCGGTCTTTCGTGGAGCGATTGATCGGAGCTGCCTCCTCCAATAGTTCGACAAGCAGATTTTGTTGTGGGATAAGCCGGGCAGGGACACCATGGAAATCCCATCCGGCCCAATCACCACGCTGATCCCAGGTCGAAAGATCGTATATGCTATGTATGCCTGCTCTTTCGAGCCAGGTTCTCAACTCAGAAATATCCTCTTTGTCAGACAAGGGATCACGCCCCATAATGCGATCAAGCCAGAGATGGGTTCGTTTGCCATTACCTAGAATCCTGTACACGTATTTTTTAAAGAATTTTCTACTTTTGCAGCATAGTCTCCACACCTGCGTGCTGTTAGTTGTGTTGCCCAGTTGCAGATTTCTAAAAGATAGATTTTTTGTGTATTTTGACCTCAAGGTAACGCTAACAGGGTGAGTTGGCTCTTGAATCATCTTCCACAGGATTTTACCTCCTAGTGCAATGTTTACAAGAGTGGGGTCTCGAATTTGTAGTCCACCCTCTGCGATTGGCTTTTTGACCAAATCCCAATTAACCAGATGCATTTTATTTTCATTGCCTCTCCCTCCTTGCCATAGGAAATCTCTGAGAAGAGAGGAGATCTGCTCCATGATGTTTCTTGGGGCAAGAAGGAATGTTGCTTGATAGATAGGAATGGCAGAAAACTGAGACTTTATTAGGATGACTTTACCACCTTTAGTTAACCATTGACCTCCCCAAGCTGCAATTTTAGATTTAATTTTGCTGATAATCTCGCTCCAAAGCGACCTCTTATTCACACCTGAAGTGATGGGGAGGCCAAGATACTTACTCCTATCCCATTGAGCATGTCCTTTGAAGCCAAGGAGATTTGCTATGTTTCTGAGCTCTTGCTGGTCTATATTCCAACTGAATAATTCACTTTTTCTTTCATTGACTAAAGCTTCCGAAACTCTACAATAGCTTCTAAGGACAGAGTCAAAAGATTTAGCTATTCTGGTAGATGCTCCTCCAAAAAGAAGGGAGTCATCAGAAACGAGGGTGTGGTTCATAGGTTCAGCACCATTGGAGGGTTTGAGACCCGGGAGGGAACCTGCCATTCTTTCTGCTGCAAGTTTTCGACTGAGAGAATGTGCCATTAAGATGTACAGAAAGGGGGAGAGAGGGCATCCCTGTCTGATGCCTCTCCTAGCTTGGAAGAAATTTGTAGGACGACCATTGATAAGCGGGGCAATCCACGGGCAGTCAATACAAGCTTTTATGAGATTAACAAAATGAGAAGAAAAGCCAAAGGAAAACAGAACTTTGCTTAGAAAGGAGCGGTTGACTCTGTCAAAGGCATTCGCCATATCTAATTTTATCAGCATACCTTTCTCTTTTCCACGATGCTTGATAATAGTTCTCACTTGAGAAATGACATCGTTCATTATGTGCTCCGCTCTTCCAATCTGCAGCCTTGAGAACTCAGAGATTAGTCTGGAAAGCAAAGGCTTGATCTTGCCATGTTAGGCTTAATTTTATAAGGCTGCTATACAATTATGGGCCTAAATCTTGCAAAAGTTTCCGAATTGGTGTCTTTGGGGATCAAGGCTAAATAGGTGGAATTGGTTCCTCCCCCTATTTTAGCTTTTTTCATAAAGCCTCTTATCATTTTTTGGAGGTCGATTTTGATGATTTCCCAACAAGCCTTGAAGAAATGGATTGTGAATCCATCAGGCCCGGGGGCCTTGTCTGCTTCCATGGACCATATAACCTTGATAATTTCTTCCTCAGTTACAGGTTTGCATAAGTCTGCATTGTCTTCAGGGGAGATGAGAGAAGGGATATGAGAAAGAAATTCAGCTACTTCCTCCTCATCACCTTGGGTTTCCTCACTATATAGGTTTCTGAAATGAGTTTCAGCAGCTTCTTTGACCTGTCTAAACCCTTTGTAGACTTGGCCCTCCAAAGTCTTGATTTCTGCTATATGATTCCTAGACAGTCTAGCTCGATACTGTCGGTGGAAAAAGGAGGTATTCTGATCCCCTGCCTTTAGCCATAGACTTCTGGATTTTAGCCTCCAATATTCTTCTTCAAATCTGAAGGATTGGTATGCGGAACGTTGAGCTTTTATTTCCTTTTCCAACAGCTCTACCGTGATATTTTTGCTTTCCATATCATTTTGCAAGGTCTGCAACACCTGCACTGCATCTTTTCTTTGGTTGGTTGGTGTAGGAGCTGGTTTCTTAATCCATTCCTTCAACGCTTTTTTGGTGGCTTTCAGCTTTTGCTCCCAGACATAAATTAAAGAACCTGTGATGGGAATGGCCCATGCTGCTTTCACAGTCTCAAAGAAGCCCTCTCTCTCTATCCAAAGTGGGCAGAATCGAAAAGGAATGGGGCCCAGATCCTCTTCATCTTCCAGAAGGAGCTGAATTGGCTTGTGATCTGAGGTCAGCTTGGGCAGAATTTTAGTGATAATGATCTTTTTGTTCATCATGAGGGAAGTTTGCACCATAAAACGATCCAGGCGAGCAGAAATATGATCAGCCCCAGTTCGATTTTTGGTCCAAGTGAAGAGACCTCGGACAGTGTTGAAATCTAATAGATCCCATAGCTGGGAGAGCTCTTCCACATAGGCCACCAAGGGATCTTTGGTGTTGGAGCCTCCCCTCTTCTCTTTTTCTTTCAGAACAATATTAAGATCCCCAACTAAGATGATGTTATTGGGGGAAGACTGCTCTAGAAAAGTTGAAAGGGTATTCCAGCATTCTCGTTTTTCAGTGTAATTGACAGGTACATAAAGGTTGAAAAGAGAGATAGTCAACTTACTTGCATGATGGGTTAGTTCCGTGAAGATCCAATGTTGAGTTTCATGAGATTTGTTCAACTAGTATTTGGCTTCAGTCCAGAGGGTTGCCAACCCTCCAGAAGAGCCCCTTGCGCTGACTGCTTTACCTGAGATTTTTTTCCATTTTGACTTGCTGATATCTAGCAGAGCTTGTCCTTCTATCTTAGTCTCTTGGAGCAAGAGGATATCTGAGGGTTCTGTATTCAAGAGGTCCTTAACTGCATCTATTTTTGAGGGATTCCCCAGACCTCTGCAATTCCAAGAGACGAGCTTCATTATTTACTTGAGAGGGGGGTGGAGCCACCCTTGGGTGGCCTTGGTCTGGTATTTCTTCCAATAGAAATTTCTATTGTAGATTGATTTCCTTGTGTTTTAAGCCTTTCAGCCTCCTCTTCCCTTTTTTCTTTACGGGATTTCCTTCCAGCTCTTTTTAATGGGCGCTCATAGATTTCTTCCTCCGAGGAGTCGGAGCTTTCTACTGCTTTTTTCTTTGTGACTTCAGCATAAGTGGTGTTGGAGGGGCTGCCTTGGGTATCTTCAATCTGAATAGCTATCCCTCCCTCTTTGCTTGGAGGAGTGACTTCTACGTGTTCCACGTTTTCCTGGGCTGAGTTTGAAGGATTAATCTGGGCGCCTTCTGTTCCATTTGGGATTGCTTTCGTTTCCTGATTAGACTTGGGATTGTTTTCGACTCCTGTCGTATTACCATTGCCAGCACCTTTCTTTGGATGTGTTGATTTCTGGACTAGAGTCCATTGGTCCCCGTTTTGTTTGTCTATTTGCTCCTCTGCCTTTTTCTTGAAATGCTTTGCAAAGTGTCCATGGCCGTGGCAATGTCTACATTTGAAGGGAAGCTGTTCGTAGTCCAGTTCTTGCACATGCGTCCATCCAGCAACAGTGAGCTTGATTGCTTCCGGCAAGCCCTCTTCAAGATCCACTTCTACGCAGATGCGTGCACATGAGTACTGGTCTTTTCTTACTGCTTGGTCTATATATTTTCCCAGCGCGTTCCCAATGATCTGCAGAGATTTTTGGTTCCAATAGTGAAGAGGAAAATGAGGGAGTCTCACCCAAATCGGCACAGCAGATGGGACATCCTGGAAGGGATCGAAGTCTGGAGACCATTTGTTTAAATACAAACCCTGCAGTCCAATAAAGTAGGGGCCATTTCTGAATATTAAACTTCTGTCTTACGAGTTTTCAAACACAAATACGAAGTATCCTTTACCAACAAAATAGCTCTTGACTCCTTCTTTGGTCAGAGGTTTCCAGTTTCTTTGGGTCCATTCTTCCATCGACTGAGGGCCAAAGGTCTCGGAACCGCCGATGAGACCTCTCACAGATTCAGAGTCGCTTTACACGTTTCCTCCTTGGGGCAAAGGCAACCGATGGAATCGAACCATTTTCGATGAATTTCGTTGAATCACTCAAGGAGGGCGTCGTCTCGTGTTAACTGGCGATCTAAAGGCCAAGACTCCATAGACGAAGGGGGGATATAACTCTGGATGGCTCCATGAACAGAGATGAGAAGGAGTGGGCCGTACGCAGGGGCACAATAAACAATATCGACGCATAATTCACTCAAAGAACCCTAGCTTCATTGCAGAGGCGAAGGAAATTAAATACAAGAATGTCAACGATCATTTTTAGGAACACATGGAAGATTTAATTTCATATCGAGAGCTTATTGACATCAATACTTAAATTTGACAAGCAATATTAACTAAGTAATGATTTAATTAATTATTCCTAGAGAAAAATCAAATAAATAATGATTTATTTAATAATTTCTCATGATTGGGTCAAATGTGACAAGGAATATTTATTAAATAATGGTTTAATAAATATTCCTAGAGGAAAATCAAATAAATAATCATTTATTTCATTATTCCTCATGGGTTTTCTAGTTTAAACCATAAATAATTTAACAAAATATGGTTCATCAAATTATTTCCTATAGTGAAAGAAATTTTACTATGTTAAAATTGGTCTTACATGGTGTATTTCGATCCACCTAGTTAGAAATGCCTAGGTGATCATTTTTTGGTGATAACAGAGGTCAACAAATTTACTCTCCATATAAGCATTTTCTAGAAAACCTGCACTTACAAATTGAACTGGTTTTGAGAAATCTAGAACATAAAAAGTGTTTTCTTTGTTGTAACCCAAGCCATGTCGATCTTTGTTGAAAGAAATTTCTTCCCAATGTTTGATCCCCTTCTTGGAAATATCATCTTGTTGTTGTTTTTCACACCTATTGTAGTTGCAGACATTTTGTGTTGGATACATTAAGTCATTTGTATGACACTGAGCATTAATCATTAACAATTCATCTGTATCACATGCTACATAAAAAAATTTAGTTAGATCTTTAGTACTACTAGTTGCATCATTTAGTAGCACAATTTGCTAGATGAGATCATCTATGTCACAACTTTCATCAACCTGGTGGATTAGATCATTTGTGTCACAACTTTCATTAATATGTTGAATGAGTTCATCTGTGTCACAACTTGAATTTTTTGTTTGGATGAGGTCTTCAGTGTCACACATTGCATCTATATTTTTTTTGTACATCTTGCATCAAGTAGATATTGTTTTTCACTTAATTTAATGTGGAGTGCATTAATGAGTTGTTCTTTCATTTCTAGCTAAATTGGAAAATATTTTATTGCTTCTAATGTGTTGGTCATCTCATTGATTAAGTTTTGATTTTGTTTTAATTTCCACTCAATCATTTCAATTGTGTTGTGTAATTCATGATTGAACCCTTTCAATTCTTTAATTTCCAGTTGTGCACTTTGAAGATGTTTTCCTCCTTTACCCATTTTAACATGCTCACCTGTTCTCGCTCGCTTGATTATTAGGCTTGCTTGCTTTTAGATTTGAACTTGCTTGATTTTTCCAACGTGTTGTCTTGATGATTGTTTGATTGTCACTTGTATTTCACACTCGCTTGAACTTGTGTTATCAATTGAATGCTTAAACTTAAGCTTGCTTGATTTCACACTAGCTTGATTTTGCTTCAATATAATGAGGGTGTCGAATACCACTGAAAATGCACCCAAGAGAATTTTTAAAATGAAGTTTAATTCCTTGAATTATTGACTCACATAAATTGATTGACCCCCTATCAATTTGAGTTTGGGTGTCGGGTTCAACCGATCATGCACCCATTACAACAATTATAAAGATGTTGATCATGCACCTTTGATTTTAAACTTTGGAAACCATAATCTCAACTTTGACTTGACTTTGAAATGGACTTGATTGACTCACTCCAAAAATTTACACTTATCACTCCACAAAAAACCTTTAGTTAGACCTTATTACCCCAAAAAAAATTACTTCAAAACTAGAAATAAAAAACTACACCTTTTCCAAATGCTTTTACATACATCCCTCCAAGCTCTTAAATATACTTTTTTTTGTGCCAAATTTTAAGCTTCACTCAAAAGTGATTATTATAAAAATTTTATAAATTTTCCTTATGTGCAAATCACCTTTGGAATGTGAAACAAATATTATTTATGGAGTATACTAATAAATCATTGAGAGTGAAATTAACGCAAGGCTACATGAACTTGAACCATCATTAGATCCTCCATGTTGGCACTTCTAGGTAATTTCTCCACACTGGAGAGATGCAGAAGAAGAGGAAGAATACAGTGACTCGAGTTGTTGCATCTTTCATGATCGCAGAGATTCCTCGGACCTCTCGGGATCGATCTCCAGGGGGTCTTTTTTGGATAGCTATTATAAAATGGTGTTTAAGGGCATGTCTAAAATTTGGTCAGGTGAATTAGGTATGAGCTCTTATGGCATAGGAGTCATCATACAGAGCCCTAATGGGATAACTTGATGCAAGTGTAGAATAAATTGGATTTTTATACTGATATAATGGTGGTGAGAATATGGTTCTTATGGATGGGTTACTGGAAGCATTGGAGCTTAGGGTTCCTCAGATTCAAGCCTTTATGGATTAAAATATTGTGTATGATCAGAAAGCCCAAGGTCATGCTTAAAATGGATATTTATCATATAATTCTCCTAACTACAATCGCAGTTCTACTGCCTTTGTCTCCCATTCACCATATCCTACAATTGTTCCACTTGGACCTGAAATTGCAGTGCCAAATGTCGCACCACATATTCTTGCATTAAAACTTAGTCCTAAAATAACATTTGATCCTTCCACTTTTATGATTCAACTAGAAATTTCGAGCTTCCAATTTATATTCTGTGCAGGTCAAGCATCTTCAAGTTTTGTAAATTGAACAAATCACCACATTCCTCTACGCTCCCTTCACCTTCATGCTAACAGAAATCACTAGCACAACAATCACTCACACGGATCTCACATCATTCCAAATATTTGAGAAGTTGGGTGATGCAATATTTACCTTCATCCACATCTTTCTCCAACCAGAAATAATAAACACACCTATCTTTTAGTGAAAATGGGGTCAACTTCCTGTTGCTCTAACACAGGAGTATCAAGTACCCACAGAAATTAAGGATGTGCCCTAAAAGCCTGAGGGAAACCACAAAAAGCACTTTTCCAGATGAATTATGATGCAAACGATCTGATGAGAGGCTATGGCACTGTTCTCAGCCCCGCGTGGAGGGAAAAATATATTGAGAGCATCATTCTGAGAAAATTCAATGGTATACCCACAAAAAGAAGAAGCAACTCAACACAAGTAGATCATCGGAATTAGAGATTGGTGTAACAGAAGATTGTGTGAGAAAAAAATACAATATAAGGGAACCTGAAATTTTTGAAACCGTAAAATTTCCCACATAAATATTGGCGCTACGCGAACTTAGAAACGTGTAGAAATTATATCAATGGATTCAATTCGATCTTGTGATGTACTAAAACAAGATATTGAATCCTTATACAATATTTGTGGAATACAAAACACGATTGTTCAATCACATGCAAGTAAGATGAAGAAGTAAATCAATTTCACAACACAAGATGTATCTTGGGGAAAGCAACTTCTAAAAACCCCGTTATCTGTATATTGTATGAAGTCAAGGAATCATGAAACAATACAATGTTTTCTTGCTCACATGAATCTCCCGCACTCTACAAATTGTCTCACACTGATCTAGGAAAAATTGGACAATCACATAGGCAATTCTCAGCCTTCCTTCAACCTGCCTTGCTCAGGAAATTCCTAGTGAATAAGGCCCCTAATAAATAGGAATAATTTCCTTCCTTTATCGCGCAATCCATCATGGAATCCTCATGAATTTATAATTGCACCTGAGCAATTTTCTATAAATATAAATGATAGCTATGTTCCCTTTAACCTCTATCTCAATTGGGTCTTCCTAAAAACTAACATGCATGCAGCTATTAATAGTGAATTATCAGTTATCTGATTGATCACTACTTGCGAATTAATTATAATTTAATTCATTGGACCTTTCACTAGCTCATCACTCAGTTAGAACTACTTAAACCAGTTTTAACTCAATTAATTTAGTTAATTGATTCACACTTGCACCCCATTGAAGCATCAACTGCAACTAGACCCCCAAAATTTTAGAATCCCTCTACGTGCCTTATCTTATACCCTCAACTCGAATTTCTTGAGCTAACTCAGTCATCATGATTTAGTTAAATGATACAATTTATTATGAGATGTAATTACAATTTATTGTCCAATTTAGACGCCCCACATTCCTCACCAGTGTGCATCAGAATTTCATCACCAATGTGCATCAAAAATTCCTCACCAGTGTGCATCAGAAATTCCTTACCAACGTGCATCTCAATTTCCTCACCAATGTGGGTGCATTTTCTTGTTGAATTTCAACACTCCCTCTCAACAAGAAAGGGATTATCATCTTCCCTGATCTTGCCTCTATAGTATTTGAATTTTCTCTTTGCCAGTGTCGTTTTTAGAATGTCTGCATCTTAATCCTCTGTGGGAATGTACTACAACAACATAATCCTCCTTTGAACACAATCCCTAAGATGGTGATACCAGATATCAATATGCTTGGACCTGTCATGGAATACCGGATTAACAGAGAGTTTAATGCAACTCTGTTTATCACAATGTATCACCATCGATTCCATCTTATGACTGAACAAACCAAAAAGTATCTACCTCATCCATATGGCCTTGCATGCATCCTGACTAGCTGCCATGTACTATGCCTCTGTTGAACTGAGTGCAACTGGTCTTTGTTTCCTATTGTACCAAGAAATTGTTTTTGATCCTTCACTGAAGATGCCCCCTGGTGTTCTCTTCTTGTTTGATGGAATACCTTCCCAATCTGCATCGGTGAAGCCTTGAAGCTTCACTCCCTCTGTTCATCTGTACCATAATCCATACTTTCTAGCGCACCTGAGATATCTCAAGACATGCTTCCCTGCCTTCCAAAAGAGCTTGGTTGGCTTAACCATAGCTTGAATAAGTCGGTTAACTGCGTAGAATATGTCTAGTCATGTGTTCACAAAATATATAAGTGAACCCACAAGCTTCCTATAAATAGTAGCATCCACTACCTCACCTGAAGTAGCATCCTCCTTCCTCCAGTTTCCTACAAGAGGAGTCTCCATGGGTTTTCTTCCCTCCATGTGGAACTTCCTCATAATATCCTTGGCATACTTTCCCTAAGATACAAATAGCTCCCCATATTTTTGCCATATTTCCAAACTAAGGAAAAATTTCAAGAGCCCCATGTCCTTCATCTCAAATTCTCTTGCAAGTTCCTCTTTACAAGAAGTTATGAGATGCTCATCACCTGCCAGTATCATATCATATACATAAAGTACAATAACCAAAATCTTACCATCAATCAAAATATGATATAGGTTTTCATCCACTTCACTCTATTTTAATACCAACCCAGTGAAATAGTTATCGATCCTAGTGTACCAAGCACGAGGTGCTTGCTTCAGCCCATACAGTGCTCTCTTGAGTCTACACACATGAAAATTCCTATCTAAGGTCTCAAAACCTCCTGGCTTCTCAATGTACAATTATTCCTCAATAACTCCATTCAGAAAAGTTATCTTTACATCCATCTGATGTATCTTCCATCCCATTTGTTCTGAGCTTTCAAGGATGGATCTAATCGATGAGTACCTTGCAACTGGTGCAAAAGTCTCCTCATAGTCAATGCCCTCTACCTGTGAGAACCCTTTGGTCACAAATATAGCCTTTTTCTTCTCCACACTCCCATCTGTTGCTTCCTTCACCTTATATATCCACCTGGATCCAATCACTAACTTCCCCACTGGTCTTGGGACCACTTCCCATGAACTATTTCTGATAACGGAGTCATACTCCTTAACCATGGCATCAATCCATACTCATTGCTACATTTCTTCCTCGAAAGAGGATGCTTTTGTCACAATAGATTCACTCGTAAGAGCTATGTATCTAGTATACCTATTTGGGGACCTTCTCTGCCTGCGATGTGATGTGGGTGCACCCACATTCTGATCTTCTGCATCTAACATCAATATGTCAGCCTCTCGGTGGATGGCTCTGCATGAGTGGTTTCTTCCACTCTCTGATCCTCTGCTTGTCATTGATCCACATCCTAAGGTTCATCCTTTGGAACTAAGAGTTCCTTCACTGCATGCCAGTCAAGCTCCCTCTCAAGAGACAATCGCATGGCCTTCTCCTCAACAAATTTCACATCTCTTCTGACAATTGTCATCCTATGTGCTGGGAAATACACCTGATAGTTTTGGGGAGTATTTGTGTACCCCACAAATATTCCAACCTTTTTTTTTGGTTCTAGATTCTTCCTGGCATCTTTGGTCACATGGAAATAGACAAATGAGCCAAAAAATTTAAAATATGAAGCATCTAGTTTCTTACCTTAAAAATCATCCTCTTGTGTATTCATGCCAATTATCTGATGAGGACTATGGTTCTGCACAAATATCATTGTGCTGCATGCCTCTGCCAATACATGCAACGATATGCCCTAATCATGTAACATGGCTTGTGTTGCTCCCAAAATTGTTCTATTCTTTCTTTCTGCAACCCCGTTCAGTTTTGGGTTATGAGGTGCAACCAATTCTCTTTGAATTCTTTCTGTGGCATAGAAGTTCTTGAATTCATTAGAGATATACTCACCACCATTTTCACTCCTTAGATCCTTCACCTTCTTCCCTGTATCTTTCTCTACCAATGCTTTGAACTCACAAAACTTGGAGAACGTCTGATATTTCTTCTGCATGAATAAAAGCATAAAAAAAAAATTCACATAATACCCATGCTTCGTTGTGGAAGCTATTGAGAACAGTCCACACACATATGATTGAACTCTCTCAAGGATTTCTGCTTCTCGGCTTTCCTTATCCTAAAAGGTGGCCTTTGTATACTTCCCCATAGTACACTCTTTGCATGTGTCTCTCTGTGAAAGTGTGCCCTTTGGAAGCCCTGTAGAAATCTGTTGCATGATCCTCAAAGCACTATGGTGAAGATGAACCAACCTCTTGTGCCATAATTCAGTGGTATCCCAGCTCACCACCTCATCTGCTTTATTGCTCAATGTTTTGCAACCATCTACATCAAGTTTGTAGAGGTTCTTCACACGAAACCCAATTGTATTTACCTATATTGTGGCTTTGTGATGAAGGAACACATTTCCTTCACTGAAAACCAGATCATATCCACGATCCTCCAGCATAGCAACTGAAACCAAATTCTTCTTCAAACCTAGTACATGCATGACATCTTTTAGTATGAGGGGTTTACATGAATCTCCCTAGAAATTAATTGTACCAATCCTGGTAGCGCTATACCTCCTTTCATCACCTATCTCAATGTGCATCTAAAGATCCTTCTCCTCCAAGCTACTAAATAATTATTTGTTTCCAGTCACGTGGAAATATGCTCGACTATCCAAGTACCACATATATCCCATCACTATTGACACCATGCATGTGATGAGAGAGAAGTCCAACTCAAACTCTAAGGCAAAAGATTCACCCACTGCAGATCATGGAGCCTTCTTGTTGTTCTTCTTATTTTGTGGAAAATTTGTGGCATAGATTCCATGATCATGACAGTTGAAACATTTCACCTTTGACATATCTCATTTCTTACATTATTCGTTGATCTCAGACTTGGATTGTGACTTCTTCTTCCCTTTTCCTTTCTTTGAATTGCGAGCTAAGGCACAATTTTCCTCATCATCAGTCTTGGATGAGGATCCATCCCTGGTAGTCTGACGAAACTCTTCTTGTACCAAATATGAGCGTAGTTGCTCCCACTTTGGTAACTGTTCTGTCCCATTCACAGAGTCCTGGTAATAATGCCAGCTCTTGGCAAGGCCTAGAAGTGTTAGGCTCACCAAGTCATCATCATCCACATTATTCCCAACACTTCCAAGTTCATATCAACATTGAGCAAACTTGGTCAAGTATTTATGGTTTTTGTTTCCCTTCTCCATTTTGATTTTCCTGAGCTTTACCTTCCGTGCCAATTTCTTGTGGTTGTTGCTTCTTTGAAACAGATCTATCAAGGCCTTCCACATATCATATGGATTTTCCTTTCCATGGAGACTCAAGACAATATGATCTCGAACTCCCTCTAATAATATCCTCCTCGCCTTTTCCACATTCTTCTTCCATGCTTAATGTTGCGCAACATATGTTGGAGCGGGATCAGGAATATCAGTGTCAATGAATACCTTTAGTTTGTTGTCCTCCAATACTACCTCCATCTTGTCTTTGCATGCAATATAGTTTGAATTTCCCTTGAGTGCATATTCGAGTCTCAAGCCAGTGAAAGAAATCCTGGTTAGTTGCTAGGTACCAAAGAATGAATCTGCAAATTTGAACCTTGTTCAACACAAACTCAATTTCTTCTCTTCTATTGTAATTCCTGGTGCTCTGATACCATGTATAAATTTATATAATTATATATCAATGGATTCAATCCGATCTTGTGATGTACTAAAACAAGATACTGAATCCTTCTACAAAATTTTTGGAATAGAAAATGTGATTGCACAATCACATTCAAGTAAGAGAAATAAGTAAATCAATCGCACAAAACAAGATGTATCTTGGGGAAAGAAACTACTAAAAAACCCCGCTATCTGTATATTGTATAATTCAAGGAATCATGAAACAATACAATTATTTCTTGCTCACAAGAATCTACCGCACTCTACCAATTGACGCACACTTATCTAGGAAAAATTGGATAAATACATAGCCAATTCTCAACCTTCCTTCAGCTTGCCTTTCTCACACAATTCTTAGTGAATTAGGCCCCTATTAAATAGGAATAATTCCCTTCCTTGATTGCGCAATCCATCATGGAATCCTCATGACTTTATAATTGCACCCGAGAAATTTTCTACAAATACAATTGAGAGTTATGTTCCCTTTAACCTTTGTCTCAACTGGGTCTTCCTTAGAACTGACATGCATGCATCTATTAATAGTGAATTTTTAGTTATCTTATTTATCAATACTTGTGAATTAATTCTAATTTAATTCACTGGACCTCTCACTAGCTCCTCGCTCAGCTAAGATTATTTAAACTGATTTTAACTCAATTAATTGAGTTAACTGATTTGGCTCTCCTTTGAAAGAAGAGCCTTCTCATCTATTCCCTTTGATAGAAAAGAGGGCTTATGCTGAAATGTTGCCTTTGCTTTTGGTAAGGCATCTTGAAGATCTATAGCCCTTTCAATGGCATCTTGAAGGGTAGTGGGCTTGGTAGACTTAAAAAACCCATGAAGAGGTTCATCTAACCCATAAATGAACATATAGACCCTTCTTGCTGCAGATAAATCAGGAACCATAATAGAAAGTCTTAAAAATTCAAAAATATAAGTTACTGGATTACCTAATTGTTTTAGCTTTGCAAGCCCCATGAATGGTGCTTCAGGATCTCTTCCATCAAACCTCTCCACAAGCCTCCTTGTGAACTCTAAATATGTAATCACATTGGCATGACCCAATGTAGAAAAGCCATGGAACCACTAATCATGTGCTTCACCCTCAAGGTGTAGCACTGCTATCTTAATGGCCTCCATTTCTGGAACTTTGTTCAGTTGGAAGTGGATGATAAGCTTCTCTACCCATGATTTGGCAGTGCATTTAGATGACCCATCAAAGTTGGGTAAGAAGAATCTGCCCATAGTGTGGTGTAGATCATGATTCTGAATGAATCCTCTACCTCTATTATGATGCCTGGGTTTCCTATTGTCCCTGATTTGACAAAATTCTTGAAAACTCAAGTGGTCCTTGAATCTCTAAGTTTGAGACTCATACTCCATAAAATAGTCTTCAAAGGATTCTTGTTCTTGAAACCCTTCATTTCCCACTGCCAATAATGTAGGCATTGTAGAGCCTTGGGAAACTTGTTGTTGCTGCACTGGTTGATCACTCCAGTGATGAGAAATATCGGAGCCTTCACCATGTTGAAATCCTTTATGGGATTCCTTGTGTCTATCCATTCTCATCTCCTTTATTTCTCTAGCAATTTCTTGCATAGCTTTGAGAAGAATCTTAGGAAACTCCTTCTCTTCATCTTCTCCTCTAGATAAAGGGGTTTTACCCTTGTCTTCTTTGTCATTTTTATGATAAAACTTCCGGTGTCTTATTCTTTGATACCTCTTCTCTCTATCAGTAAGAGGATCTCCTTCTTCAGATGACATATTGGCTTTTCAAGATGCATAGGCTATGCCAATATTATGCTCTGATACCACTATAATATTCCCGAATGGGAAAAGTAGGAATATAGTGAAAAACCATGGAAATAGCAGTGTAAACATTAGACCAAAATAGGATACCAATATGGAGACCTTTCATTCATTATAACAAAAGAAAAATATGCATAATAAATGGGCCATAAGATGTACAATAAGATAGAACAAGCCTCCAATGGACAAAACCCTCAAAAGAGGTGCTGCTACTATATATCAAAATGTTGGAACACTGCTACAGCGTTGTTTAAAAGGCACTGCTACAACAAATGAAGATGCAAAATAACATGGGATGATATATGCCTTAAGAGATATATCTAATACATATCTAGGCACTATACAACCTCCAATGAAGAACCCCTCAAGGGTTTTCAGCAAAACATGTACAAGATCTGAATCAAAGCCTTAGGGCTGAAGATTCACTGCATCATATACATATGGAAAGTGTGGCTTATCTGATATAAGAAATAGTGCAACCTCCTCCAATAGATCTCCTAGATGAAAGGATGATCCCCTCACTACAAAATATCCTCTCCAAACAACGATGATCTTTGCAAGTAGGTTGGCTTATACACTTACTGCATCCTTCTGCATTTCTTCCAATGTAGCAGGATCTATCTCTCTAAGCTGATAAGCCATTTCTGGATCAAAACCATCTAGGAACTTAACTAGGGCCAAGCCTTGTGGGGGTTTCATTTGAGAAAGAAGTATGTTATAAACACTATTAAACCTAGTGCAGTAGTCTTGGACACTTTCTCCAATATTCCTCTTAATGTTTTCATATTCCGACAAAATTTGAAGAAGGGTTTTCTTAACTTCCCATCTATTTATGAATAGCTAGTGAAAAGAAGGGAGGTCATGGATACTATTAGGAGTCAAGCCTCTAAACCATTTTCTCACTTATCCTCCCAAACTTTGAGAAAACATCCTCAACTTGACACTCTCATCATCTATCTTTGCAAGGTCAAAGCAGTCATTCATTCTATCAACATGTTGTTGAGCAGTTGCAAGACCATTCCCATCAAATTATGGAATTTTGGACTGATAATCCTATGGCATGGGTATCATAGGTGGTGGAAACACCAATGGAGCATATCTGGCTGCGATTTTTGGTGGTGGGGGAACCTAAGGGGGATTGAAAAGAGGAGGGTTGAGAAGGGGAGGTGGAGGATTAAATGGAGGAAGGTGGAAAGTGGGTGTATGTGTGGTAGTTTGGACACTGGTGGGGGGTTTTCAAGGAAGTGGTAGGGCTTATAAACACACCTGGACAGGTTGATTGAGGATGAGAAGACTTGGAAATAACAGAGGGAGTTGCTTTAGTAAGGGAAGAAAATTATACATATTGTTGAAGGTAAGCATCATCGACAGCTGATGTGAGTACTGCTACGAGATCTTGAAGGGAGTCAAAGTGTTGGAGAAGCTAAAGTTCAGGTTGGGTGGATGTGGAGGCTTTCCCAACTAGACTTTGTTGCGGGATAGATGGGTCAAAAATTGTTTGGGCTGTCAAATTTTGAGATTTGGTCCTGAATAAGCTTTTTTCAAAATGAAAATCGAACTGGATGTCTTGCAAGGTTACAAGGTTTCCAGGGAGGGAACTTGCTCTATGAAGGGATTTTCTAACAATTTGACTCTTAGTTTTGGGGTTTTTTCTTAATATTTTCTTTGGATAGTCAACTATTCCATGAGGATTTGGGTTAGGATGAGATATGGTAAAGATTCTTCTGGGAGCCAAAATTTAGACCCGGAGCACAGACAGGCTGAGTATTTTTCAAAAATGTGAAAACACCATTCTTGGGAAGTACTTTATCATATAATTTTTTGATTGGGGTTTTTGAGTTTGAATGAAATGTTAATCTTTTCAATAATTCCCCAGTATGGTCGCCATTATGTTGTGACCCTATTATTTATAAGATTGGCAAGAATAAACTATAAAGGACAACATCAAACCACTTTGGAATCTAGGACCTAGCCTTCCTAGACTCAGAGAGGGATCTCTCTATTTATGATTAAATTTTACCTTAATATTATGAATGTTAATGTTAGGCTAGTTAAATTGATTGTGGAAGTGAGTTGCTTTGATTGATTTTTTTGGTTGGATGAACGGATCTACATAAACTAATCCATTAGGCTATGGAGTCATAAAAGGCTGGTTTGTTGCATCAATTTTTCAAGAGCATTAGAGGGAAAGCTAACTGTGCTAATTGTATCTTTAAGGCAATGTGAGTTATGATGTGGAGGAAATAGTAATGTTCAATAATGATTAAAGAGCAGTTAAGAATTCTTTAACCAGACTTCAAAAGAAAACATTAAGAAGGTAAACACAAACATAATTAAGGTGCTCCAACAACAAATATTAATCTTTTTTTTTTTTTACAATTAGATAAATAGATGGATGTACAACAAGGAAAACAATGGAAACATTTAACATGGAGAAGTAACACACCACAATTTAACACAACTCAAGTATCCTTTAGAATAGTATTTTATTATTGATGCCCAGCTTCAAAAATTACAGAACTCCAATAAAATAGGTTCTTAAAACGCAGGTTCCAACCCCTGATACTACCAATGCATGCAGTATTTAACTAAAAACTACATCAGTTGCCCTATCTTCTTCAGCAAATTTTCATTAATTATAATTTAAGAAAAAACTAGACAAGTGTGGCCATTCAAGGCCAGGACAAAATATCGCTTGTGGAATTAACTTTGACAATCCTTCATGAATCCAAAAGTAAGTTGAAAGTGGCTGAGGTGGTCACAAAGAGGAAATGATGGGTGGCTTTGACATCTGGGTCTACGTTTTCGACCACCTTTGCTAGATCATTAAATATGATACGGTATTGGCACTTTTCATCGATCAATGGCTGTATTGATGTGTTCACCATGCCCTTTAAATCTTGGTACATCCATACTTTGGTCCACTCCTTCTTACCTGGAATTCTCGTCCCCATGACCTGTCGATATAATTCATCCACCTTTTTGTATTTGCTGAAAGTGGGCCTGGCGAGGAAAACATGCTTCAGTTCATAATGGATAAAGATGTCATTTCTCAAGAGGTCCATGACAACTTTTCCGGTTACGTTTCCTTTGATGTTGGAAAATTTGGTGGTATATTTAGTTTTCTCCCTTAGCTTGGTCATATAATATCCTTTCTGGACCAGCTTGTTATTAATCACATATAGTGAAGGCAACCCTTTTTCCCTCAAGGGCTCAATTCTGTTGAAAAATCTGCTAATGGCTATGTCCAATTTGTGACACTTCTCCTCCATTTGTCTCACCAAATTCCTCTTAGTGAGGACCCTTTTCACATCAAATATGGTCTTCATTATGTCCTGCACATCTATTTATTCAAGCTCATAACTGGTTTTAGACTTTAGGAATTTTATGATTTTGGGGGTTGTGGTTGGCATATTTCGCAACTCCTAATTTGCTTTTTCAACAGCCACCCTACACTTGTCAATAAACTCTTTTTGATAAAAAATGATGTGGATGGAGTTCCATATTCTGTCCACTGACTCTATTATACTGCCCCAAATGATCAACTTCATTTGGCCTAGAATGATATTGGCTGAAAAATCCTTTTCTGCCTTCTCCAACCTTTTAATCTTCTTTTTGGCTATTTCATGAGTAGTTTCAAAACTTGCCTTTGGATCCCTCTGGATTCCTATCTATGCCTCCAACTTCTTGATCTCTTGTGACTGGAGGGTCATGCTTTCCATGTCCTTGGACAACTGATCTGTCCCACTTGATGCCCCAGCAGTTGCTGGAAAAACTGATGGAATTGATGAAATGGGCACAGCTTCCAATGGGATGAGTGCCCCTCGAGCTACTTCTTCTTTCTCCTTCACCAACTTCTCCATCTCTATCTCCATTTTCTTTGATTTTTTCAATTTGTTATATGATTAACTTCATTAACTTAGCCTTTTGTGACTCATTTTCTTCAATTCCCTTTTCCAAGGGGTCTTATGTTTCTAACATTTTAAGTTTTTTTGTGAGGGCTACTGTGTCAGCATTATTTTTCTTCAAAATCTCCTCCACAACTTGAAAATTGGTTGGGTCATACCAAATCTTCACTACCAAATCTTCCAAAGAGTTTATCCTTGAGTCCTTAGCCATGGAAAAAAATTTCTCCATCTTGAGCTATGATTGGGTATTGGCTAAGGATACATGAAGTTTTGACAAGCTCATGGCAATGCTTGTCAAAGTGGAGGCCACCATCTCTCCGGCCTGCTTGTGTAGTTCCATTTGGTAAATAGGGTGGATTTATTTGGTACTGAATTCAAATGAGGCCTTCTGGTAGTCTTATGCTCCTTGAGGCTGTGGAACTAGGGCTTTTAGAAATTCCATTTGCATCCTCCCCTTTTCAGTGTCAAAGGCAGACAACAGCCTGCTTTGTGAACTTGAGGTCTATTTCAATAGTTGGTTCTAGGTGTTAGTGTTCAACACCTCATTCCTCAACTTTATTTCTTTGAATATGTCATACATTGATTTTTCTTGGCCTTCTATGGTAGGCCTAGAATTATATGTCTACGGGCCCTCTTGTTGAATATACATTGTGGTTGAAGATGTAGGAGAGGTCATTGTTTGACCACCTACTAGAGATGACCTAGGGGTGTCTATGCTGTGAATCATTGTCTGTTGCTCTGACTCACCTCCTTGATTGATATCCATGTGAATTTTGGCCCTCTTCCTATATTTTAGTCTGAATTATTTTCTAGAGTTATCAGTCACCAAAGGTGACTAATCCTCTCTTGGCCTCTTCCTCCCTATTTCTCTCTCTTGCTATTTCCCCTTGTCTTATTTATCTTCTGTGCCCTTCCTTTCTTGTGGGGTTGGGGTTTGGATGCCTGATGTGGAAATCACCTGCTCTTCATCTTCTTGCAAGGTGTTGGTAACCCATTTTGCTTGATTTTCATATTGCTCAAGTGTCAGGCCTGTGTGTGTGGACATAGGGTGTTGACTTGTTTTCCACTCTCTTCTTGGAGATGATCCCAATAGGGTCATAATACCAAGTGAAACTGTGGCTGAAACCCATCCCCTTCAGTATCTTATCTGCCTCCTCCCCTGTTTCTATGTTGTTACAGATGAAAGGCCCAATTTGTGCCTTGATTTTGAACTGAGACTTCTTCTTTGCAGAGACAAAGTGAAGCTCATCTGCATGTATCATTTTCCTTATATACTCCAGTGCAAAGAACCTTATGGAGAGGAAATTTGGTAGTTTGTAGGGGACTAGCTCACACCCATAGACTCAGATCTCTATGTAATTTTGGTACAAGTACCAATCTACTATCTTTACCTGATCTGTTAGTTGCATAATTTGCAATATTTCTTCGTTTACCCTTGGTTATGCTACACTGTTGAGTGTGTTGATGGCTAAATGCACAAATAAATCCAAAAAATATTTGTATGTATAATTCTTCTAATCTTTCAATAGTTGAGTGTTCCAGAAGATGACAAATTGAGGCTCAACATCTTCATTGACCTTGGTCATCTGAAATTGAAACCTACTGGACTGGAAATAAATGAACATATACACCAATACATGTAGAAATTATATAACTGATATGTTATACATCCAAGATTCTCCTGATCACACACTATTTGACTTCATGCACAATACATAATCTCTTCTACCATTGATCATTAATTGCAGAAATATAATCAATTGCATGCACACATTAAAACCATAAAAATTCACACATATGAACACAGTAATTTATGGGAAAGCTTAAAGCTGAAAACCCCCAACTATCTGCATATTATATTTCATAGATATCATGTAAAAATCATCATACAAAGCTCCTCACAAGCTCTCAGTACAATCTCCAATTGCTACACACTAATCATTTCTGATCTAGCAAATCCCATGCACCGATATCTGCCACCTGCTAGCCTGACTCTACTGCGCAATCACTGCTGAAGAATGGCTTTGAATGAACTCGAATTGGTCCAGCCTTTCTCACGCAATCCTCATTGGCATCTCCAACCACTGTGTGTTGCAAATCATGCAACACTATAGTCACAACTGATAGTCACACTACTCTTTCACCTACCTCTTCACTAGTCTCCACTGAAATTGTCCATGCACTGTAGTTAACTGATGTATTCTTTAGTTGATTAATGAGTTAATAATTAGTGAATTAATTTATAATTAATTCACACCACTCTCACTAGTGTATCAATCAGTTAGACTAGATACAACTAGCTCAACTGTGTCTAACTGAGTTAACTGAACACAACTCCATTATCTACTTCTACTAACTCCACCAAACTCTGTCACATGATTTATAACTGAAGTCTCCATGCAATAGCTCCACTTAACCCTCAGGAATAGTATAATTCCTTCTGTCAGCTCTTGTGCCACATTTGTGCACTTAACTGAAGTGCTTCAAGAGAATAAGATAATGTTTAGAGTCCAAATATTATTAAGAGCTAATAATATTTGACATATATATTTTTAGACTAGCAATCTAAAAATAGATTCCGCCCAATATGTCTAAAAATAGAAGTCCATCTCTTTTTCCAACTTGACCAACCATCCACAAATATCATCCTGCAACTCACAGAATATGATCGACATGTCTAAAAATAGATTGTGCGCCAAAAATAGTCTGCGGGCCCACTTAGTGAAGGCGACTTCTTTCCACTAAGCTCATCATCTTGTTGCAATCTCAACACTCCCTCTCAACAAGATAGGGATTATCTACCACCCTGATCCTGCCCCTGTGGTATTCGAATTTTCTCCTGGTGAACGCTTTCGTCAAGATATCAGCATCCTGATCCTCCGTAGGAATGTAAGAATGTAACATGATCTTCCGCTGCACACAATCTCTGATATGATGATACCAGATGTCAATGTGTTTAGATATATCATGAAACACTGGATTAACTAAGAGTTTGATGCAACTCTGATTATCACAATATATCACAGTAGGATCTAAGTGTGAACCAAACAACCCGACCAGGATCTTCCTCATCCATATAGCCTCGCATGCAGCCAAACTTGCTGCCATATACTCGGCCTCCGTTGAACTGAGTGCCACGGATCTCTGCTTCCTGCTATACTAAGAAACTGTTGTCGACTCGATACTAAAAATCCCTCCAGATGTGCTCTTTCTGTCCGTTGGGCTCCCTACCCAATCTGCATCCGTGAAGCCACACAGCTTCACCTCATCCGACTGTCTGTACCAAAGTCCATATCCCGATGTGCCTCTAAGATATCTCAATACATGCTTCCCCGCCTTCCAAAAGATCTTGGTAGGCTTAACCATAGCTTGTGAAAGCTATTTAACTGTGTAGCATATGTCGGGTCATGTATTGACCAGATACATGAGCGACCCCACCAACTGTCGGTAAACAGTGGCATCCACTACCTCTGCCGATGTAGCATCCTCTTTCTTCCAATCACCAGGAAGAGGAGTGTCGATAGGCTTGCAGCCATGCATGTTGAACTTCTCTAGTATCTCCCGAGCATACTTTCCTTGAGACACAAATAGTCCATCACTGCAATGCCAAATTTCCAATCCTAGGAAATAATGAAGGAGGCCCAAGTCCTTCATCTCAAACTCTTTTGCAATATCAGCCTTGCATGAGAGTATCAACTGTTCATCACTGGTCAGTACCAAATCATCTACATAAATTACAATGATCAGCAACTTACCCTCAACCACTATCTGGTACAAGTTGGGATCCGCCTCGCTCTTGGTAAAATCAAGTCTGGTAAAATAACTGTTGATCCATGTGTACCAAGCACGAGGTGCTTTTTTCAACCCATACAATGCTCTTTTGAGCCTACACACATGCGACTCACTGCTGAAGATCTCGAAACCTTCGGGCTGCTCTATGTACACCTCCTCCTCAATCACTCCATTGAGGAATGTAGTCTTCACATCCATCTGATGAATGTGCCACCCCATCTGCTTTGAGAGAGCTAGAATCGTCTATATGGAAGAATACCTTGCGACAAGTGCAAAGGTTTCCTCATAATCGATCCCTTCAATCTATGAGAAGCCTCGGGCAACAAATCTTGCCTTGTACTTCGCGACACTCCCGTCAGCTTCTTTCTTCACTTTGTAGATCCATCTCGAACCTACCACTGATTTCCCTTCCGACCTTGGGACAATATCCCATGCACTATTTCTGACAACTGAATCATACTCTTCCACCATGGCATCTACCCATGCAGGGTCCTCCACAACTTCCTCGAAAGAGGATGGCTCTGTCACGATACACTTGCTCATCAGAGCCATGTATCTAGTATATCAGTCAGGTGACTGTCGCTGTCTGTGTTGTGATGTAGGTGCTCCTACAATATTCTATGCATCTTGATTCAGTCACTCAGCTTCTGTAGTGTGCTTTCGCCCTCTGATGGTTGGCGTTGCATGAGTGGTTTCTTCCACTCCATGAAACTCCTCTTGTGGTTGATCCACATCCTGAGGCTCATCCTTAGGAACCAATAACTCCTCATCTACATGCAAGTGTGGCTCCCTCTCAAGCGAACACTTCATGGCTTTCTCCTCATGAAATTTGATATCCCGCCGCACAACAGTCTTCCGACTGTCTGGAAAATACACACGATAGTTGTGGGGTGTATCAGTGTACCCCAAAAATATCCCAACCTCTGCGGTCGGCTCCAGCTTCTTCCTAGCATCCTTCGTTACATGAATGTAAACAGGTGAGCCAAAAATATTCAAATGAGAAATATCAGGCCTCTTACCAGAAAACACCTCCTCGGGTGTACTCATGCCAAGTATCCTGTGAGGACAACGGTTTTGCACATAAACTACAGTATTGCATGCCTCAACCCACAAGTGTATGGGAAGGCCCTGATCATGCAACATCGCCCGTGCAGCACCCACGATCGTTCTGTTCTTTCACTCCGTGACCCCATTCCAGTGTGGGTTATGAGGCACTATGAGCTCTCTTCGAATCCTTCTACGCTGCAAAAGTCCTTGAATTCGCCAGAGATGAATTCACCACCATTGTCACTCCTAAGAGCCTTCACCTGCTTCCCCGACTCTTTCTCTTACAGTGCCTTAAACTCACAGAACTTAGAGAATGTCTCGCTTTTCTTCTGCATGAAGAAGATCCAGAACTTCCAAGAAAAGTCATCAACAAAGATCACATAATACATGTGCTTTGTTGTTGAAGCTACTAAGAAAGGTCCACACATGTCTGTGTGAATTCTCTCAAGGATCGTCATGGCGCGACTATCCTTCTCATGAAAGGTGGCTTTCACAAATTTTCCCAAAGTACATCCCTTGCACTGTTCTGACTACGCAAGTGTACCCTTGGGAAGCCCGGTAGAAATCTACTGCAAAATTTTCAAAGCACCATGGTGAAGATGGCCCAATCTCCTGTGCCATAGCTCGCCCTCATCCTGGCTCACCACTCCTTCTAACTTTCCTGCCATTTTTGTGCAGCCATATACCTACAATTGATAAATGTTCTTAACTCGAACCCCTATCCTCCGGGTTTCACCAGTTTCCTTACTACGCAGGAAAGCCTTTCCCTCGCTAAATACAACATCATATCCCGTGTCTTCTAACATGGCCACCGAGATCAGATTCTTCTTCAATCCTGGAGCATGCATGACATCCTTCAATATGAAAGGTTTACCAGACTCCCTCTCAAAGGAAATGGTCCCGATACCAGTCGCACTATATCTACCATCATCGCCCATCTCGATGTGCACTCCAAGATCCTTCTCATCCAGATCACTGAACAAATATTTGTCTCCAATCATATGAAAATACGCACCACTGTCAAGAAACCACACTGAACCCATCACAATTGATACCAAGCATGCGATCAGTGAAAAATCCAGCTCAAACTGCAAGGCTAAGGCCTCTCTACCTACAGATTCAACAGCCTACTTGTATTTCTTCTTTTGTGGATAATTAGTGGTGTAATGTCCATGTTGGTGACAGTGAAAGCACTTCACCTTGGACATGTCCTACTTCTTGCCTTTCACACCGGATTGAGAATCATTCTTCTTGCTCTTCCCCTTCCTTGCTTTGGCAGCCAAATCGCAATTTTCTTCATCTGCATTCTTCGATGAAGATCCGTCCCTGGTACTCCGCCTTATCTCCTCCTGCACAAGATCCGACCAAAGTCGCTCCCATCCTGGCAGTTTCTCCCAACCATTGAAAGAGTCCTGATAGGAATGCCAACTATTCAGAAGCCCAGGGAGAGCCAAGCTCACAAATTCCTCTTCATCTATAGTAAACCCCACACTTCCCAGCTCATCGTTGCACTGGACGCACTTCGTGAGGTACTTGGGTATACTTTCGCCTTTCTCCATTTTTATATTCCTGAGCTTATCCTTGAGCACCAACTTCCTCTGGTCACTCTTGCTTTGGAACAAGTCTGTCAAATCTTTCCACATCAAGAATGGAGAAGGTTTACCATGAAGGCTGGACACTATGTGATCCTTCACACCTTCCAATAGAATCCTTCGACATTTTGTTGTCTTCTTTTTCCATGCGTCAAGTGCGGTAGCATCGCTAGAAGCAGGTTTTGGAATTTATGCATCTATGAACTCCTTCAACCCATTATCCTCCAACACCGCCTCCATCTTGTCCTTCCATGAAATATAATTCGAGTTGTCCTCAAGGGCATACTCCAATCGCAATATGTTGAAAGACATCTCAACTTCGACAGCAAGAAAACACTACTGCAAATTCGAATTCCACGAGCACAAAACTCAACTGCTTCAATGCTTTGCAATTGCTCCAATGATCAATATCGCTCTGATACCATGTAGAAATTATATAACTGATATGTTATACATTCGATATTCTCCCAATCACACACTATTTGACTTCATGCACAATACAAAATCTCTTCTATAATTTATCATTAATTGAGGAAATAAATTCAATTGCATGCACACATTAAAACCATAAAAATTCACACATATGAACACAGAAATTTATGGGAAAGCTTAAAGCTGAAAACCCCCAACTATCTATATATTATATGTCATAGAGATCATGTAACAATCACCATACAAAGCTCCTCACAAGCTCTTAGTACAATCTCCAATTGCTACACACTAATCAGGTCCGATCTAGCAAATCCCATGCACCGATCTCTGCCACCTGCTAGCCTGCCTCTACTGCGCAATCACTGCTGAAGAATGGCTATGAATGAACTCGAATTAGTCCAGAATTTCTCACGCAATCCTCATTGGAATATCCAACCACTGTGTGTTGCAAATAATGCAACACTATAGTCACAACTAATAGTCACACTGCTCTTTCACCTACCTCTTCACTGGTCTCCACTGAAACTGTCCATGCACTGTAGTTAACTGATGTATTCTTTAGTTGATTAATGAGTTAATAATTAGTGAATTAATTAATAATTAATTCACACCACTCTCACTAGTGTATCAATCAGTTAGACTAGATACAACTAGCTCAACTATGTTTAACTGAGTTAAACTGAATACAACTCCACTAACTTCCTCAATCAACTCCACCAAACTTTGTCACATGAGTTCTAACTGAAGTATCCATGCAATAGCTCCACATAAACCTTAGGAATAGCGTAATTCCTTCTGTCAGCTCCTGTGCCACATCTGTGCACTTAACTGAAGTGCTCCAAGAGAATAAGATAATGTTTATAGTCCAAATATTATTAAGAGCTAATAATATTCGACATATCTATTTTTAGGCTGGCAATCTAAAAATAGATTCCGCCCAGTATGTCTAAAAATAGAAGTCCATCTATTTTTCCAACTTGACCAACCATCCACAAATAGCATCCTGCAACTCATAGAATATGATCGACATGTCTAAAAATAGACTATGCGCCAAAAATAGCCTGCAGGCCCACTTAGTGAAGGCGACTTCTTTCCACTAATCTCATCATCTTGTTGCAATCTCAAAAATACAGAGGTGTATTTGAATACCTACTCTATATTAAACATTAAGAATTGGTCATGTATAGCATCAGTTAGAAATTGGGCATAGTTGAACGTGACTGAGGACTTGGAATCTGATGAAAGGATGATTAAAAGGCCTGTCATAGCCTCATCAACCCATTGGTCTGTGTGATACCCTAGCAGATATGAAAAGATAGTGACTAAATGTTGGGTCCTGTCAGGGAAAATAGAATAAGGATATGGATTGTTATTTGTAGGCATTGGGGCATTAATGGCCATGAAAAGATGCAAAGTTTTGGCTTTGCTGGCAAAGTCAAGCTTCTGATATAAGGGATTCATAAGAGAAAGGAATTGTTTGTTCAAGAGTGGAGGCCTGCATCATCTGTTGGATGGATTGGGCATTGATGGTGAACATGATTTCTCCTGTTGGGGTGACTATGGTTCTTTGATTAATTTCATAACAGGATTGGCACTTTCTAATGAGTTCTGGACAGCTATGGGTTTTGGGGAAGATATAGTAGGGAAATTTAGTATCCCACTGGTCAATGTCATCAAATTCATCAAGGAATTTTTCCTCGAGCCAGTAGTAGACATCTAATAAATTGAAGTATAACTCTGTCTCGTGGATTTTAAAGTCTCGATCTGTTAGAGCCAAATGATCCAGGTCCACTCGTGGGTAGAATGATAGGATTGAATGGTTATAGATCTAGCTTTGGAGGCATTTTTGTCTTCTGTAATTGACTTTAACTGGTCTCTTTCACTGTATAAGAAGGAATGGGATTGAAATAAGAGGGAATCAGAGAGGGAAAAAATTGCAAATTAAAAATGGGGAGGAGAGAAAATAGAGGGGGATGGTGATTCAATATGGAGAGCGATGTGAGTTTTGCTGATAATTTGGAGACTATCTTCACCAAACTTTTGCTGAAAATTCTCTATAAATTCAGAACCTGCAAATTTTGATAGAATAATCACGGTAAACCTTGCTTTCAACCTTGAATTCAGGTTATAACGAATGATTTGGCAGCCATTGATTTGGCACGGGTCCGTTGGATGACAACCTGACCATTTATTATGCAACGGGCTCATGGCAGGAGTGGATGTGATTGGGTGGAGGGGACAGGTAGGCAGAGATGTGGTGCAATGACACATGGCAATGGCTAGTCCAGCGGTTGGCGGGCGTGGTGGTTTGTCTTGCAGCAGAAACAACTTTCAGAGGGGGGTACCGACGGTATGTGGTAATGGAAGAGGGGGGGGGAGGGGGAGCGAGGTGCAAAATACGCTGAGCGTGAGACATAGCGTCGGCGGTGGTATGGGATACCATCCATTTCGGACTCCCACTTCACCCCCCCCCCCCCCCCTGACGTTAACGTTCGGAGGCCGAGGGTGGGCTGAAAAATCATGTGGGTCGTTAGATGGATTGGGGGTGTGCAAAGATGAAAGGGAGAAGAGGGGCAGTTAATGCAGATGCGATGTGTGATGTGATGGTGGGGTCGGGGATATATGAATGGCAGGGGTAGTGTAGGACTTAGGATAGAAGGGAAATATGAATGTTTATGGGGTTGGGATAAAGGGAATAATACAATTGTGGGGAGTTTAAAGAAAAATCATAACAATATGATGTATACTGCACCTTGTGGGATAAACTTCATATTTTCTTCCATTTTTTCTCCTCAGCATCTCTACCTACCCAAACTACAAATCTAACTTTTTTTCTTCCTTTGTAGGGTGAATTTAGACTTGTAGACCCTTAAACTTATTTTCTTTTGAACTTTTAACCTAACCTCTATCCCTTATTTCTCCCGCTAGTCCATATTAAGTTGTTGAACCAATTTCATTTCTACCCATCTACTGATATGCCAAGATTAAATAGTTTGGAAAATCTTGATTTTCTAACCTATCAACAAAAATTCAAAATTGTACAATCATGATTGTTAGTATGAATCTTAATCACAAGTGTATGAAAAAGGCTCACTTTAGTCGTGCATAGCAAACAACCCTAACAGCAAAGATGATTGCAAATATCTTTAGATCTTCAATTAGTTGACTAAGATAAATGCTGCAAAAATCTAGATCTATGCGTTAAAGACATTAAGCATTAAATAAAAGCAAGAGTTGCTCCATGCATTCAATAGACAAGACAGGAGTGTTTTAAAGAATTTTTGTATTTTTTGACACCTGGGAAGGGAACATAGAAAGATGCTACTAGTCCCCCTCAATGGGATGGTTTCTTGTAAGTCCTCATCACTTCAGATCTAAAATCCCTCTCTCTTGATGGTGTAGAAAACCCAGAAAAAAAATGGAACTCAAAGGGAGCTCCTAAGAAAAATGGTAGCAAAATATGACAATGATGGTGGATCAAAGTCAAAACAAAAGTATAGGTCCTGAGTGATCTTTAGGCAATAAAAGGTAGTGAATGAATGGAAAAACCCTTCTGTTTATAACAAAATATTGAGGTAGTCTAGATATTGGTGCATAATAAAAATATTATTAACCAATTCTAGATCCAACTTTTATGGAATATTTTATTATATTTGTTGGAGGTAAAAAGGATTTGACTTGGGTCAAATCCCTTTATTTGTAAATCATAAATAAATAAATGATTTATTTATTATTTTAAGGATGTGGTTGAGTAATAATTAAATAAATAATGATTTATTTAATTATTAATGAATGATTTAGTCAAATTTAACAAGGAATATTATTTAAATAAGGTTTAAATGATTATTCTTAGAAAATAATAAGATAAATAATAATTTATCTAATTAATTTTCCTATTTTGGGTTAAATATGACTAGGAATATTAATTAAATTGTTGTTTAACAAATTATTCTTTGAAGAAAATCAAACAAATGTTAATTTATTTAATATTTCCTCATGGGGTTTCTTGTTTACTTAGGGTAAAATTGGTCTTACATAGTGAAAGTAATTTTACTTAGGGTAAAATTGGTCTTACATAGTGCACTTAGGTCCATCTAATAGTAATAGGTTAGATGACCAAAAAATGGTGTAACAGATTTCCCCCCAGCATGCAAGCATTAGGAGCTAATCGTATGACCGAAGTACGTTGTAAGAACTCAATCACTAGACACCGAAGGGGAAGTCAGAGAGAGAGAAATATAAGGTAGACCAAAGTGCTAGAGGACTAGACCCTGAGGAGGCGAGACTTACAGGTGCGACAATTCTATTTTATGAGTGAGTACCTATGCTGTAGGCGGCGGGGGAGGCATACCTATGCTTGCCGAGACAAAGTACAAAGAACAATGCATCCAGTAAACAAGGGACTGAACAATATAGTACATGCTGGCATAAACATGAGCTAGGTAAAAACATGATAATGAATCCCACATACATATTATGCTTGGGATAACAGCCATGAATTATACAATAATATTTGAGTAAATGAGATATAAGTACAACCAAAGTGCCCCTGTAAACAAGAAAGGGCTCTGAAAATCTTACTGATACATGCAAACTAAAAGGTGTTACAAGCGGCTGAGGCTGACATAATCAAATCTATGGAGCTGCATCGAAGGCTGTACTAAAAAGGTCATCCAGGCATGTGGGGAGCTACTTGAAGGGCCACCCCCTCATGAGGTCTGAAAACATCTCACACACACCCGAGAATCACTGGTATCATCTAATACATCATTGGACCATCAAGTATACAAATATCGATCATGTTATAAGGTGATAGAGTTGAGAAACAATCAAATCAAAGGGAAAAAGGAGTCCCTTTGCCTAATCTGAGGCACCAAACAGGAGTGGAAGCCAGAACCAAGGTACACCGCCCTCCAGACCTATCTTCTGGAATGAATGATCTGTTGTCGACAGAAGGAGATTCGCCATAGGTGAGGCAATAAGGGATCCTCAATTAAGGCATGAGAGAAAATAGTAGAGCGACTGACAAACTGACACTGGAGATGATGATGAAATCAGGGGTACTGAGTAGCGGATGGACAACTTCCCTTGTTAGAGAATAAAGGGCATGGATGACCTGGCAGCGACTGACACAATATCAAAGGGGATAGGGGATAGTAGGACCGAAGGCCATAATCTACGACACAAGAGAGGAACCAAGAAATGAAGGATGGAGGAATATAGCGGGATACAAAGGGACTCGAGATAGACTCCATGGGTGCGATGATGACTCAACTCGGATGCTCTAAACAAGGGTGACTTGATGATGCTGCCACACAGAAAAGGTCCAATGGGGACCATAAAGACATGAGTACATGATGGTTACTCATGAAGAAAATCAACACGAGCATGGACAAGTATGGAGGAAAAGTGGTGCCCCAAGTACAAGTGCTGCAAGTGAAGAAATTTGATTTTGAGGAGTGGTGAAGTGACGCTTCTTGGACAAAATATGTCTTGGTGAAGTATCAACTCACAAAAAACTAGCAGATACCCATTTGAGAGCTCGGTGAGAGCTTTCCAACAGTATAGACGGTTTGTCAAATTGAGCTATGGTTTGGCCACAGAAGGCGAAAGAAAAATCTGAGGTTTCTCTTTTAATAAGTTGTTTTCCCTCCAAATTCACTCATTTGCAAGTGTAGCTATGGTGAATGTGGAGAGGAGAGAAGGCCCTAAATCTTATGGCAATCATAGCGGAAAAACCAACCGTTGGAATCGAGATCTGTCAGTTGCAGGTAAGATTCCTAACCCTACTCTTTTAATTGAGGGAATCAAAATTTCATTTTAAGCACCTGGAGCTCATGAACAAGCCAGGTCACACTTTTTGGGGTCTGTTCTGCGACCTGGGTAGCAGGTACTAGGCAGAAAACTACGACCTATCCCAGGAAATGACCTGAAAAGTGCGACCTGTCAAAGAAAGGGGGTTTTAGTGCTATTATTGGCCGAGATCTAGGATTTCGATGGTTGAGGGGCATGGGTGTCCCCAAGCATGTTATGGTCATGCCAAAATGTATTTAGAAAAGGGGAATCTAAACACATTTAAATGATGTGGTGTGCCATTTGTTTTTTTTATGGTTATGCAGTTTGAGAAAGGAAATTTAGGATTACCAATATCTTTTGATACTGAATATGTGAAGAAAATGGACTAAGTTTCTGGGTTGGCATACATGGTGTTACTATCCCAAAGAGTAGATTTGGATATAGTGAATTGGTGTTCTCCTAGAAAGCCGACAGGTTGGGCAACAACAATGTCAAAGGGACTGGGTTTTTGATGTAAGATGAAGGAATGATGAGGGGTATCATCCCTAGAGCGATCTGAAGTGATATGGAACTCTAGAGGTTTTTCTAAATGGGGAAGAATAAGGGTACTAGAGTCGACATGACCAGATACACTATGAGAGTTGTGGAGAATTTCATCTCCTAGTCTCTCAAATATGGTTGGCCCCTTACACAAACATTAGGTGTCAATGTAATGGCCATGAGGTGTATGTGGTTTGAATGCATGGGTTCGAAGTAAGGGGGGATGGATAAAGTCAATGGTGGTGACTACTTCCATAATGTCGTCATCGTGATAGAAGATGGGGTGAATGATGGAAGAAAGACCACCTGACGCGGTGAAGCTACCTGACTCGTCATCATGAGAAGGGAGGTTCACATGTGCATCATCACAAGGGATGACAAAAAAACAAGTAGATGAAGGATCCACCGATGTTGAGCCCGGGGTGATCGTTGAAGGGAGGTCGAGCGAAACAGAAGGGGAAGTCTTAGAGGGAGCTTCCACCGTGGATCTCATAAATGATGATAGGTAGAGGATGGTGGCCGCAAGCTCTGTCATATCGACATCAGGAGGGGGAATGTCAATGGGAGCGGGTAAATCCTCAAGCTGGCTCGAAGCATATTGCACAAGGATGGGAGAGGTGGACTGGTTCTGTTCAATATCGTACTCCCAAACTACCTCCAAAGAGGTGTGGTAATGCGTGAGGTGGGGACAATGGTGGGAGTAATGGCCATGGAGATCACACAAAGCACAAGGTTGATTGGTGTGAATATTCTTAGGGTTCTTGGTTGCAGTCGAGGAAGAAATAGAGGCTTTAGGGATCGTAGACTCGGGGAACGCAACATTAACCATGGGCTTGATACGAGGCATCTCAGGATAAGTATGGGTGGCATGACCGATGACATCACACGAAGCGCAAGGCTTTGTAGGCTGAGAAGGAGCAGAGTCAGTTGGGGCAACTTTGTCTTTTGGTGCCTTCTTGCGAGCTTTTCCCTTTTTATCTGAGTTTGTCGCAACAGGAGGAGGTTCCTGTTGAGGTGGTTGAGGCACAGTAGCTCCGAGAGGGGTCATAGGGACTAGTTGAACTGGGGTTAAAGCAAGATAAGGTTTAGGTTGACAAGGTGGGGTAGTGGCTGGGGGATCGAGGTCCCAGACAGGAATACCCAGGTTCAAGTTAGGAATAGATAAGGTAGCCATGACAGGTACCGAGAACACTCCAGGAGGGGAAGCTAGGAATGGTATCTAACTGTAGGGGTAATGGCCAACCGGGAGGGCTCCGATATGTTTAAGGCCTGAAGGAACCGTTCTAGGAGGGTAGAGAGGCTCATGGATACCAGCTATAGGTGAAGGGATAGGAGGAGGGGGTCTAGAAGCCTGAATCGAAAGGCTAGGAGTAGGTCGCGGAGGGCGAGGCTGCTGACTAGCCGAAGCGGGCCGCTTGAGGGAAGCCCGAGACGATTGCATCATGCAAACATTCACTGAGCTGGGATCAGAGATAGGAGGAGGAAGACTAGGGAACGACTGGAGGAGTTCCAACATTGAGATGGCAGCAAGAGACTGTGCCAAATCATCTACGATGGGTAACTTTTCTAGAAGCAACATTTCGGCATAGTGGTCCCTTAGGGATCTTGGTATGAACCTCTGCCTTAGGTTGAGGGATCTGCAAAGGACCATTAGTTGTCGAAAGAGGCTCTGTACAACTTGAAGTAGGGGGCTCGGGGACAAATGTAGAGGGAGGCTTATTGTACTGACGGGACCGAGTCTGAAGGTTGAGGTCTACAATTATAGGTTGGTCAGAGTTCATCATGAGAATTTTGTAATCGAAGGTACCAAATGGAGGAGGTTGAGTGGCCGCCTAACCTTTAGGTGGTTGGGTAGCCATGAATCCTTGTTGAGGGAAAGGATTAGTAAACACAACTGGCTGACTAGGCATAACATTGGGAGGAATGGAAGGGGAGGCTTGTTGTCCTCGCAATGTTGCTTTAGTCTCCCACATTTGCCGCATCTGTGGTAAAATAGGACAATCGTGAGTGTAATGACCATAAACGCCACAACAAGAACAAGGCTTATTCGTGCAAACAGGCCTGTCCTTCTTGGGCTAAGTGCCCTATTGCTGATTATCAACATTAGGTGCATTATTCTGAGGATTGGGTCCAGGATTACTGGAGGTAGATTGATTTTGGGTGCCTTTCCTCTTTTTTTTGAAGGAGGAGGATTAGTTGCTCCCTGTTGTGCATATACCTAACCTTGAGGGGTGGTGGCTATTGTTGCGGGGATTGAGAAGGCAAGGGAGGCGGAGGTGCTAATGCTTGAGGAGCTCGAGCACCAGGCTACAGATACAGATAATAAGGAGGTTGGGTAACATTATGGTAAACAGGAGGTTGGGAAAAAGGAGGAGGCATGTCGTATCCTGGATACATGCTACTGGGAGGGGGAAAAGTGCAGGAGGTGCTAGTCCCCCCCTCAAGGAAACCATAGCCCATGGGAGGCTAAGCGTATGGATGAGAGAGAGCTCCAATGATACCGTCAGTGGCATGATATGCCCCCAGTGCGTTGGCACCACCGGGTCCAGAAAGATCCGGTAGAATGGTATAAACATAACCCAACTGAGCATAGATCAGGTCATATTTTAACACAATCTAGAGATCGGCTTCTTAGGTTTGAGGGAAATGCGATGCGACATCTTTTCCTATAGCAGGAAAAAGGGATCTAAGGAACCAATCCTTGTAGACACGGTCTTTGAAGGTAGGTGCTCGACATAGGCTCTTTCTTCTCTGCCATTCCTAGACATGATCAGATAGCCAGGTCACAGAAAATTGATGGAAAGAAGTCAAAAGTTTGGTACCAATGTCATAACAAAGGGGAAGCTGGAAATAAGATAGAAAATCCTGGGCAATAGTCGCAAAGGTGGTATCAGAGGATGAGGCCTGATCAACATACCACTTAGAAGCTTCACCAGTAAGCGTACATTGGAAAAACCGAATACGGAAAAAGTCATTGGTAATGGAGTTAGACGAACACTACATGTGGAAAGATCGAACATGATTTGTAGTATCTTCTCTAGCAAGACCTTCAAACTTGGGGAAGTATTAAGGGAGCTTGGTCGGCATAGTAGGCCAACTAGCGTCATGGTGTATAGGGTCATTGATCAACTGGATAAAATCGGGAAGACTGAGGCCTGCCATATAGGGGAGCAAGGGAGCAACCGAGGTAGTTCCTGTTGCAATCCCACTAGTAGTATTTCTAGCATTAGGGTTGGGGCTACCACCAGCATTAGGTCCTGAACCAGACATGGTGAAGGTGATAGGGGGAGAACCGGGGGTGGAACTAGAAGGGGAACCCAATGAACCAGAAGAGGAGTCAGAGTGCAGACTCGGTGGAGGACTAACTCGAATCCTACATGGAGGAGTAAGTATACCTACCAGAAACTGGGGATGAAGGCCAAGAAGTTTCCAGGATAAATGCCTTTGTGCTGCAATGATGAAGGCACAAACACGGCTGAAAGGGAAGAGAGACCAACAAGGGCGAAGAGGTGAAGGTCAACTGATTACAATGTTGAAAAAAGGGCAGAGAGGCGCAGGATCAATAGATTTCAATGTTTAAAGTCTTTTCTTGGCGATGTTAACCAAGCTCTTCTTCACTTAGGGTGTGTGTGTTAAGTGTGTAAATTTTAATTTTTAAACCCAGACGTTTGTAGAGAAAAAGAAAAAAATGTGTTGTATAACTACAAATAAACTTGTAGATAACAATATATGAAACTGAAATAATAGAAAATAAACAGCTAATTATGCATTAATCTAAACCCAAGGAGGTGGGCCTCTCAACAAGTAGTCTGTAGGTGGGCAAAAATATAGTCAAAACACACCAAAATAGCCAATAGATCTAAAGTCGGGAGGGACAGTGATCTAAAGGTCAGATCTATTGGAAATAGGTGCAGAAAAACACAGCAAAAAATCAGAGGAAAAATTGTTGTAAATGAGGTGGCGAAAGGCTATAACTTGGAGGGAAGCGGAGGGGACCTTAGAGGGGAACCCAAACAAAACTAAAAGGAGGTGTTTTGGATGGATAAATAGTCAATCTGAAGTGGATCTGAAGGTAAGGGATCAGATCTAAAAAATGGCTGAACACTCTGAAATTTCAAACAACCTGCATTAGCTAAAACTCTTCCACAACAGGTGGAGGGTACTGAAGCCCTCGAGGGCTAAGTTCCCACTTTGTTGAGTAAAAATGAACAAGTACAGGTCCAAAATGGGTGGAGACGGAGGTCAAACAACCCTGAACAGAGGCCCAAACAAACCCAAAAAAATATCAGAAAAATTCCCGCAAAAAATCAAGGTCGTAGTTTCTTACCTATTTTCTACAGAGGTCACAGGTTTTGGCCTTTTTTCTGTGCCCTGGAGGCTCAGGTTGTAGGTTTTGGCCCAAAAATTATGACCTGCACTTCCGGCACGCTCGGGAGTAAGTTTCAGAAAAAAAATTCGTCTCAGCTATGGCTGATGCCTGTCACCTGCGCAATAGGTCCGAAAACACACGGAAGTTAGAATTTTCAATGTTTTAGGGGTTTATAGGTTAAAAACAACATCAAGAAAAGAAAAACAAGAATCTGAAGAGAAATCCTAGGGTTTGAAGCAGCTAGATATGCAGGGATATGAAAAATGGCAGAGGTCGTAATCGTAAACCCTTGTGGAGTCACCAGTTGTTAGTATGAATATTAATCGCAAGCGTACGAAAAAGGCTCACTTTAGCCGTGCATAACAAACAACCCTAACAACAAAGATGGCTGCCAATATCTTTAGATTTACAATTAGTTGACCAAGATAAATGCTACAAAAGTCTAGATCTATGCATTAAAATACATTAAGTAGTATATAAAAGCAAGAGTTGCTCCATGCATCTAATAGACAAGGCAAGATTTTTTAAATAATTTTTGTATTTTTTGACACTTGGGAAGGGAACATAGAAAGATGTTACTGGTCCCCTTCAATGGGATGGGTTCTTGTAAGTCCTCAGCACTTCAGATCTAAAATCCCTCTCTCTTGATGGTGTAGAAAACCCAGACCAAAATGGAACTCAAAGGGAGCTCCTAAGAAAAATGGTAGCAAAATATGACAATGATGGTGGATCAAAGTCAGACCAAAAGTATATATCTAGAGTGATCTTTAGGCAACAAAAGGTAGTGAATGAATGGAAAAACCCTTCTATTTATAACAAAATATTGAGCTAGTCTAGATGTTGGTGCATAATAAAAATATTATTAACCAATTCTAGATCCAACTTTTATGGAATATTTTATTATATTTGTTGAAGGGAAGAAGGATTTGACTTGGGTCAAATCCCTTTATTTGTAAATAGCAAATAAATAAATGATTATTTATTATTTTAAAGATGTGGTTGAGTAATAATCAAATAAATAATGATTTATTTAATTATTAATGAATGATTTAGTCAAATTTAACAAGAAATATTATTTAAATAAGGTTTAAATGATTATTCCTAGAAAATAATAAGATAAATAATAATTTATCTAATTAATTTTCCTGTTTTGGGTTAAATATGACCAGGAATATTAATTAAACTGTTGTTTAACTAATTATTCCTTGAGGAAAATCAAATAGTGTGGATTTATTTAATATTTTCTCATGGGGTTTCCTATTTAGACCATAAACAACTTAACAAATGTGGTTTACTAAGTTATTTTTCATAGTGAAAGCAATTTTACTTAGAGTAAAATTGGTCTTACATGGTGTACTTAGGTCCATCTAATAGTAACAGGTTAGATGACCAAAAAATGGTGTAACAATGCTTAAATTGTATGATTGAATAAACCTTTCTAAAGAGTAGTGGCATTTTGATTTGTAGCACTTTCAAAGCTATTCATTTTTTTGCGGGGTTTTTTTTTTTTTTTAACGCCCTCTTTTCCTCCTCCTTTTTATTTATTTTTCTATTCTTTGGAAATGATTTGAATATTGAAATTTATATACAATATGAAAGTTTGCTCAGTCACCTTGTGATATTATAAATTACAGGACTCTAACATGTTGCACCATTTAAAATTAAAATATGCTCTCAGGCTAGAGAAACCTCACCATGATAACAACAAAACATAAAACCCAACCTAAGTTGCACCTCCACCAAGGGATTATTACATAAAATGTTTTCATCAAACCTTTGGAAAAATGTTAGATCACCATCAAATCATATGTAGTACTAATATAGTCTAACTCAAAATTATTAAATAATACATCAATAATGATATTAATATCATTAAACACATTTTCTCTTAGGTGATTTCTAGCAAATGTTACATCTTTAAGTTAATCCCCTAGAAAATTCACCAAATGCAACATGAATCATTTCCCCATAGCAGTAAATTATAAGAGGAGGAGTCATACCAAAGATAAAATCCATTCAATCATCAAGTGTGCTCTCCATCACACATCCAACACACAAGGACTATGTAGAACACCCCCTCCTAGTGGCAATGACATCATACATTAATATACCAAGTGTCTAGGAAACATTAACAACCTCATAAAACATATACTTCCTAATAACAACATCTAACCAACCTCTTGGGATAGAATCATCATCCATATCCAAGATAATTATTATACCAAACCCACAAGGTCTCCACTTAGTCAACTTGTGTCATATCACCTGCGATCATGGGGTATTAAGATATTGATAGAAACATACCAAAACCCTTTTGTTGAACCCTTCAAATACATAAAAAAGAAAAGAAAAGAAAAGAAAAATATATTCTTAATAGAGATCCTTTATTTTTACCGAATTCCCTTTTGTATGCCCTCAAATGCATATGATTCCCTCCTATCCCACATCCCTCACCCCCAAATACCTACAACCTATTGACTCTATTTTTCATAATTAAAAATTCCCTTTATGAATTAGCATGGTAAGATATCAGTCAATAAGGTGAAGCCCTTGTGACCAAACCACACTAGAAGGAGATAATATACTCCATAACTGTCAATAAGTGCAACCGAGGGATGACCAAAAACAAGCACATGTGAGAAGACCCCCAAGCAACAAGTACAATCATCCAATTAGGGAGAAGCGAAATTCCTTCAAGTCAAATACCTTTGAGGAACTAACAACAAATTTCCATTAATATGATGAAAATCATAAAGTGGAACCTAATCACATAGTGAAACTTTATACAATAAAAAGTGTAACAATTCATATATCTCCTCTACTATAATTTTCTTGATTAATTTGTCATATTGACAATATTTGAAACATGCAATCCCTCTTTATCTTAATTGATAGTTCATTGTAATAAACTAATTGGCCCTTTATGTTCCAAGTGCTTATTGGAACAAGTAATTGTTACTTTTCTCAAATTTAGTTGTGAGTGATCTAGGATGGTAGGTTTTCATCTAAATGAGAATATTTTCCTGGTCTTTTGAGAAGAAAAAAACATTGGTTTATATTATGGACCAGTACACTTTCCAAAATAACGTGCTTCCATGGTTCCATGCATTTGACAAAATAGTCCCAAAACTCAAATTAGAAAGAACAAATACAAGTATTGGGACAACCTCAACATAGACCCCGAAAGGATACAAAATGCATCAGAGAATCCTCCACACATCATACTAATTAGCAACAAAGTGTCATAAGTACCAACTAAATCAACATAAAAGGATCGTTATAGAGTATGCACATGTTATGGTAGCGGAACCGATCCTTCCTCCCTGATATGGTCGAACTCCAGGAGAGTGTATTGTAAATGTCCCGCATTGACCGAGAGACCCTCCTTGGAAAATGTATCAACATTCACATTTGCCTCTGAGAAAATGTGCTGGAAAGAGATGGACATGAAAGATTGTCTAAGGAGATGGATCTGAGAAATCCATCCATTGAGATGAGGTGGACAAAAGTTTGTATTAGTCGCCATCCCTTCAATAAGAACACGTGAATCTCCATAGACATGCAATGAGTCAATAGACAGATATCTGGAGAACCATAATAGCCCTCAAAGGGCCAAAAATTATATCCTCATATTAGTGTCTGGACCCCCAAACCAAGAGATCTTGTAGTGACTACGATGGTCCACCCGAAGCCACACTCCACAACCGCAATAGCCTCTTTGTGCTGCCCCGTCGAAGTACCCAACCGGGAATTGTGGATGATGGGGAACGACCCTGTGGGAAAGATCCTTTATCTTATGAGTAGGAAAAGTCTTATTTCCCAAGCACAATAAGATGTTTTGTGTTATTTTGTGAATGTTGATCTGCACTCCATAAAAAACATACCCGTTCCTCGCTTTCCATATTTCCCAAAACAAATAGAGAGGAGTTTCCTGAAATTTCCCACCATACTCCATCCACCATCTAATACATTATTCTATACATGTATATCTCCTGCAAGTGATCTTCAGAGAAAGAAAGATGTTGTCCCATATCATACAAACAGTGTTGCATTCCAAAAATAGATGTATATTAGTCTCGTAAGTTTCACAACATAATGGGCATCTTCCATGACTGCTAAAACCTCTCTTACATAGATTTTCCCAAATAAGTGTTTTATTTTGCCAATACTCACATGTCTCAGAACAATGGTTCATATTATCTCTTAAGAAAAAATAACTATGGTTACCCATATGTCAAAAAATTAAAATAATTGTATTGTGTTTTTTAAGCTCTATTTGAATTTCTTTAATTTCAAGGTACTTATGAATGTTGTTATACATTCGTCAAAATTAAGTATTCAAATAACACAACAACATGATGATCCAAGCACTACAAAAACAACTTGTCCAGATTTTTTTGCATATTCTTTAATGCGTGTGAAATGTTTTCATAATTTCTAAAAGCCAAAGAAACATCCCAAGTTTTGAAGGGTCACATATTCAGTGGAACAGAAATTAAGGAAGCAAGATGTTAAAAGACTTGTCATGCCTTAAGCCTGTGAATTCCCTTTGCCAACCACTGTTTTTGGTTCTATTGCACTTTCAGTACACGACATTCTTAATTATTTCTTGTACCAAATGGAAAGGAATGCAAAAAAACAAAATATCAATTTTGAGGTTTTGCTAATACAGCTGGTCAGTTCATGGACCAATAATAACATTAAGTGCAAATTCATCACCAACAATAGCATTAAATGTAAATTGACAAGAACAGGAAATCTGCAAATCCAATTCTTCTTATGCTGTTCTAAGGGAGAATCTATGTCATAACTAAAATATCAAAATTCCCATCATGCCATGGAGTGATTGAGTTTTGTGTATTTGGAAGAGCTGATATTACAGGTTTTAAGAATATTTTGCAGTTTCACAAATAAAAAATAGATCAAATTTTTATCTTGTTAGTCAGATTTTTGAATATTCAGATTATGTTGTATGCAGTAACAATAATTCTATTCTTTCTACAAAGCTAACAACTTTTAAAACAATTTTATTAACTATAATCTTAACCATCATTATCTCAATTACAAATTCTAAACTTAATTAAACCTTCAAATTTACAACCACCGTGGAATTGGTGATGGGTCGTTATCTCGTCCATTGTCTTAATTCCTCGGAATTCTAGTTTTCTGGTTTGGAGTCTTCGCCAAAGTTTTGGATTTGAATGCATTCTAGAGCTGAGTCCCCGTCGGCTCTGATTCCAACCAAATAGAGACAGAGGAGAATATGGAAGTGGGCGTAGCAAAGTTTAAGCCACGTGCAGCTCTCTTTGTCTATGGATGAGTGGCTCATATCACGGAATCTCGACCTTCCCCTTCTGAGTTGGTAGAGACAGTGGGACCCACCACCTGGGGATGGTAGATTTTATTTTATTTTCAACCGATGCTCCGGTCACTGGGATGGGTAGGACCACCTTGTGGCACAAACAATATGCACGGTGCACCAAAGTGCTAGAAACCGTATAGGTTGGAATATATAATGACAGATTTAAATGTTGTAGTGTTTTTTGTGGCAAAGGAATAAATGTGGTATATGTTGAGATATATATTATCAGAATGGTATAATAACGTAGTTTATATATGTTGTGATATATAATGTTTGATTTAGAATAGTAAATTTGAGTGTGTATATCTCATTAATAAGATATTTATTATTTTGTTATTGAGTACATTGTCCGTCTCATGGAGGGAGCTTGAAGGATCTTTAATGAGTATTTTAACATTTAGTGTTAAATTTTTAGTCTCATTTGTTAGTGAAATTGGTTAGGGGTTTTTGTTATTTTGTTAGTGGTTTCAAGTTTCAATTTATTGTCTAGAACTAGAGGCTTAAGAACTAGAGGCCTAAAGCAATAAAAAGTGGTCGTCTAACCTCTTGTGCAATGGCAACGATTTGATGTAGGGCTAAATTCTATATTTATGGCATTTTTAATAGTGGGCATGACTAAATTTCATCCTGAAGATATGACACTCTCTCATTGGGAATGATCATTGAAGTGGCTTAGTGCACAAAGTCTCAATCCCTCTAATCATGATATGGGAGTCACAATAGGGCCCACCCCCTAAGACTAGAACCTTGAGGGGATGTGGATGAAGGGTTCTTCTTTTAGTTTAGTGTTTTGGTTCCCTAGTGTATGCACAAGACCCAGTTTTGAGCTTGGTTTTAGAGGGTCTTCCTACTAATGGTACCTTGATCTCCCTTTAAATTGGCCCTTGATCATAGCACTATAGCTTATATAGTTATATGTGGGCCCTCCAACCTTTAGTTCCTTAACCAACTAGAGAGTTAGAACACATCAAGGTTTCGATGCTTGAAGCATCAATAAACATTCGGTAAGAACTAGGGGAATGGAGCTTGATAATAGGCACTCATAGCACCCCTTTTTTTATGACCTTCACTAGTACTTGACAAACCAGACATTGCTCAAAAAGTAGAGTTTGTTTCCCAAATTGTAATTTGAACAATCATAGGTTAATTCAAAGTTTGCTCATGAACCCCTTGCATCAAAATTTGAAAATAATGTCATATATTTGTGTTGTTCACATTGTTGTTGCCAAGTCTCAGGGTAAAATAAGCTAGAAAGCGTGGTTTGAAAGCAATGTAATTTGAGTACCCATTATCTTGTGGCTAGAAGCATCAAGGAAAACTCAAAGAACATTATTGGGTTTTGGTTACCTGGTGAGTAAAGTCCACTTTGGGGTATTAGAGGATCATGAAAGAAAATAGAGCATTCCACATTGTCTCAGTGGGTTGGACCTAAACAAGAAACAAGAAATAGTGAAATTAGAATCCAAAAATGAAATCCAGAAAATGGCACCATAAATGGTACCATATGAGGCTTCTAATTTAATTTTATATTAATTAAATTGGAAGAAAATTTGTAATTTCATCTCATGACAACTTGTATTAGTTCATTGAGTCAAGAAGACTTAGTTAGCTTAGGAAATTTGAGTTAGAGGTCTAAGAAGATGCATGTAGAGTGATTCCATGATTTAAGGGGGTCCAATTGTAGTTATGCAAGAGTTGTAATTAGTTAACTCAAGAAATTGAGTTAAAATTAGTTTAACTAGTTCTAACTGAGAGATGAGCTTTTGAGAGGTCCAGTGAATTAAATTTGATTTAATTCACAATGAGTGATCATTCAGTTAACTGATAATTCATTTTAAATAGTTGTTGCATGTCAGTTCTGAGGAAGACCCAGTTGAGACAGAGGTTAAAGGGAAGGTATTTATTAGTTGTACTATTAGAAAATTGTACAGTTCAAGCATGAAGTCATCGGGAAGCCTTAGAAGCATTGCACAATCATTAATTGGTATTTTCCTAATTAATAGGGGCTCAATTAGCCCAAGAATGTGTAAGCAAGGCAGGCCAGGCAAAGGTAAGAAAAAGGTTAAGTACTTGACCGATTTTTCTTAGATCGTAAGCCAGATTCGAGCAGCGTCAGAGTGAGACAACGAGGAGAGTGCAGAGGTTTCTCAGTGGAGGAATAACATTGTATTGTTTCATGATCTTGACCATATGCAATAAAGATAGAGAGGGTTTTTGAGCAGTTGATTTTCCCATATACATTTTGTGTTGTGCGATTGAAAATTCTTTCTCTTGTTATGTGATTGTGCAATCGTAATTTTGTTTCCACAATTGTAGAAGGATTTAGTATCTTGTTTTTGTATATTATAAGATCGGATTGAATGCCATTGGTTAGATTTTCTACAAGGATAGTGGATCACAAGAGGAAAGAAAGTGAAATCCATGAAGCTCTCAAATCGTACCATCTTTGAAGATGTGGAATTCATCTATAACATTGAAGCATCAAGAATATGAATAACCGACCTATGAACCCCAAAGATTGGGTTAGGAGAATAGGGATTTTTTTAGGGAAGATGCATCTCTTTAGGATTAAGGGGACACATTATAGTCACCATGAACACTAAGGTATAAATATGCATCTCACCATGTTTCTTCTTTCATAGCTGTTTGTAAGTTTTCAAGGAAATATAGTCATCCTTTTCCTCCCACAAGGTTACAATAGACCAAATTTTCAATCCTACACTCTTATAGGGATATCACTTAATTGACATTAGCATCTACTTCTGTGCGAAATCCTTTCTACAAATGAAATTTCTTTTTTTGTTTTTTTCAACCATGGTGAATCGGTAACTTCTTGGAGTAATTTGGGCGAGGTCCGGGATCAAACCTACCTACTGCCATTCACCAAGAGCATATCAAACAATCTACAAGATAAATATATCGATAATTTCAAACTTAGTAGGAGTTGAGACTCTATGTGGTAGGGGGGGCTACTCCTGAACCAACTAGTCAAATGGGTCCCTTGGAATTGAACCCAAGTGAATGGGAGAACAAACCATGCTCCCATCCAATCAAACTACTAAGACATAGCACATACTCATAAAAATAGTGAAAATGTACTGACATTTAAAACTTTAAGCAACCCTTCTTTCAATTCATTCATAACCAAAATGAAATCCTTGATCATTTCAATTCTTCAATAAAACCCCCTGCACAAAGATTATTTATAAAAAGACCAATACCCCAACCAAAATTTGTCCACAAAACTCCTATTTGGTCAAATATTATATATACCCTTATCGACTACATGAAAAAAGAAAATATGAGAATCCCATACATTCTCTAATATCAACATTTTCAAGGTTTTACGAGTTTTATTTTTTATTTTTTTATAGAGGGATCGAGAACCATTTAGATAGATCCCATCTTTTGAGCCACATATTTTTCCCTTTTTTTCAAATAGCATTTGTTTTTTTCCTTTCAAAGTGTATTATTATTGATTTTTTTGAGTAAATTAATTATTAACTATATAATTAAAGAGGGGGAGGAATCCTTCTTATTAAACACATTTTATTTTTTGCATAATCATTGATTAATATTAGGAATATATATATATTTTTAGTAAGAATTATTTTCTTAAAATATTTAAAGTTAGTTTCAATAGTTATTACTCTATTTAATTTAGAAACTTGGATTAATGAATTCAAAAGATGAGAGCAGGGTTCCTTTTCTATTTTATACATAAAACACTTGGAAGGCCTTTAGATCCCTCATTTATGGAGATTTTTAATTTGAATGATATCTATAATAATACAAATGTGAAATCATGGTTTAATATTACTTGTTGACATGGATGCTAAGAAACATCATGCTTATGTCATTGATTCTCATATGGTCTCCTTGTTCATGATAATTTTGAAGACCCTTGTTTCAATAGAATATTCTTCCTCGGTTCTCAATGATTTAATGGCTTCTAAAGATTTTTGATTAGGGTATATCTCTTAAAAGACTTAGATAGGATGCTCAATTCCTCATATAAGTGCAGAGGAAATTTGGGGAAGTTTTTTCCTATTTTGATCTTATTTAATATCGACTACTCTCTAATCACCTTGAGAAGTTTGTATGGGTGGTGATCCTAAAGGTAACCATAGTTTCATGTTTTTAAATTCCCTTTTTTTTTCCATGTTGTCTATTTTATGGAGCTTATCATTCCATATATTTACATAATTCATTCCTCTTGGTCCTTGATATAGGAAGTTGTTTACTAGTGGGAATCCCTGGTAGGTGGCTTTCCAAGATTATAATTTGACTCGAGTTTGTTTCTTTTTTGTCATTCTTTTCCTATCAAGGGAACAACGTGATTTTTTATTGGTATTCCCTCTACTATTATTCTTCCCAATTATGTGCATCCACAGTAATTATGAGCCTAATGCTTTATCCATTGAGATGGAATCATCGATTTGTCAGTCCCCTAAATATCTTAGATATAAGTCTCTCCTATTATATCAATGATAAAAAAAAATTTGTTGAAAACTAATTTTCTTCTCTCTATATGAAGATGCATATAATTTTATCAAGTTTCATTAAAAAGCCAAGTGGAATAGTGAACATAGAGCACTAAAATATGGGAAGGGTGTGATTATGATTGATTTTGCATGAAAATTCATCCATTGCATGAACCATGCTCTCTTTCTTCTTTAATTTAATTAAAATTGGACTCCATGGACTCACCTTTAACACCTACCATGATAGGGTTACAAAAAATCACCTACCGTGATAAAGGGATTCCCCAATGGTGGAGTATCCCCCCCACCATTTTTTTGCATTTTTGGAAATTCAAGGAGCCTCATTATTTGGTTTAAAGTATAAGTAGGGAATGGCATGCTCATAATTAGTTTGAACCTCCTATTTATTAGATTTTATGCTTGTCCTAACATAATAGTAACATATGAAATGGGAAGTGGTTGATTACCTTTATCCTCGTGACTATTTCAATGATACCTAGGGAGAAGTTCTTGCATGTGGGTTTTGTTATAAGTTTTTTTCCATGGATTTTTTCCATTAAGGTATAAGGTATGGTGAGAGGGGGTATCGATCCCTAATTAAATTTCTAGCTTTCGAGAAACTTGAGTATTGGGAAATAAAATTTATTTGTCTTCCATTTTTCAAAGGAGACATCCAAGGGATTCTTATATATGCATAAATGCTTAATAAGCTAGTTGTTGTTAAAATCAATTATTTTTTGGAAGAAAGTAATAAATTATCAAAGGAATTTTCCATATCCAATTTGATGGCCATATCTTGCCACTTGGAAAATTTGATGTTATAAATAGCCTCATGCATTAGACTTATGTTTTTTAATATGAATTTTCTAGTTACGAAGTCACATTGTTCTTCTGAGATTGACTTGGGAATAATCATTCTTATTCTGTTGGCTCTTAATTTTGAATAAATCAAATAAGAAAGAATGCACAATGAGAATAAAGTATACCTACTAAAGTTGGAGGCATCTCTCTCCTTTGGGCAAAGCACAAATAATGTGTAATCTATGCCACCAAATTTTCCCAACCTTAAGATTCCTACTTTTATTTTGTAAATCATGTATATGACGAGCTATCATTCTTATAAAAATGTATAGGGAGGCCATAAGGACTTCGGGATTTTCCTTGACATAAATTCATTGTCAATTCCATCCTTTCTGATAGGCTTACTGAGGTATCGATTGTCCTATAAGTTAGTGACTTGGGAAAGTTATTCAATATCACTTTTTGTTCCTTCTTATTATTTGTGTGGAGTTTGGAAAAAGTGCTTTTGTAAAAGAAATAAATTTCCCTTTTAATATCTTCCAATTTAAAGACTAACCTTGAGCCATTTGATAAGGATTTTTCATTAAGTTTTGGATTTTCTACATTTATTTGTTTGTAACTTTGAGAATACTTTTCCATGTTATTTTCTTTTCATTCTAACTCAAAACAATAAGCTTTTAATTGAAAGCATGAAAGAGATAGGACCCATATTTTTCACCATTGTTTTCGTTGCCTTCTAACTTGAAACAATAAGCTTTCAATTGATAAGTAGGAAAGAGATGGGACCCATAGCTTTTGTTTGTTTTTAGTATGGGTAAATTACCCATAGCACTTGAATAAATAAGCTTTGAATGTTACATGGGACCCATAGCTTTTGTTCATGTTTAGTATGGGTAAATGGATTCATAGCTTTTGTTCATATTTAATGCAAACAAATATATTTGTTTGTTTGTTTTTATATAATTTTATGGTCATATATGAACCCAAATCAACATTATTGCAATAAAACTTATTTTAATATGTCACAATTATTAAACTTAAGTTATATGCATAACCATATTTATATGTTTATTAATATTTGATCTAAAAAAAATTGAAGGTTTCATGTAAAGTTTTGCAAACTAGTTTATGTCTCATGGGCAATGGATTGATATTGCAAAAGCACACAAAATAATTTAAATTTTGCAGATTTTAATAGTGAAAAATAGACATCAAGTAGCATCATAACACAACATTTTGATGACAGAGTTCACCCCTCCTGGGCTACATCTTTGGGTCCAGCTTCCAATGGTGTCCCTTTATATTATATGCTCAAATTTGAAATTACATTGTCATACAATGCTCAAATTGTAAAAAAAACACCTCCATTGTGTCTAAAACACCCAAAAACCCATATGTAGGTTCTTCTTGGGCTCAAAAAAATTGAAAAATGGCCAAGTTAGGTCTCCTTTTCCATTTCTATGCTAATTGTTCTTCAAATTTATCCCTTTCATCCCATGAAACCAATCGTGTTGGGTGCAAATTGTCGAATAGTTAGTTGAATAGAATGGGTTGCGCCCATTTTTCTCCACCCTTTGGTCAGTAATGTGACAGTAATATGACCATGGGGCACCGGCCATAGGCGACGCACCCTGCCGACTCCATTATTTCTCATGCAACGATAAATGTGATTGGAGGTTAGGCGCGAGTAGGGTGCCACACGCCCGCCTTTCCTAAACCTTTCGCCAATGGTCATGTAGTTTCCACAAAACTCGGGGTTGGGTCATGGGCAGGGTGCCACGCGCCCCACCCTTTTCGCCTTATGCCACAGACACAATATAACATATGATTTGGGTTGGGTCGGTCGGATCGACCCTCCCCCCAACGATGGAATCATATCACATTAAATATAAATTTTTCCACCATATTTAACAAGTGGTACTTATGGCGTAATGGTAAGGCGTTCTATTAGCTTGTGAGTGGTCGTGAGTTCAATCCCCACAGAGTGTTAATCAGTCTACCCCAACCAAAATTAGTCCAATTTGGGGTGCCACATGGCACCCCGTGATTGGGCCACATGTCACCTAATTATTGGCCCAATTGTCCAAACCTAATTCGTTGTTTCTATCCAATCTCTGAATGCCATGTGTTAGTTTGGGATTGGCCCATTCGAGCATCGTACTTCCCAGTCATCCTGTTGACTTCATCATGAAGTTATTGTACAAGATTCCATGTGGAAGTCGTACATTGTCCAGTTAAAACCTAATTACCACTCAAATAGGTAACTGAACTGGTACCTACTTTTTTGAGGTAGCGAAAAAAACACCCAATTTTGAAAAGTGGTGATGTAGAATCACCCTTTTTTCGGAGCATATTTTTGAGTGCTTTAATTTTTTTATTTATGAAGTATAAACATTTGTTTTAAAATGTTAGTGATTTTCATGCTGCTCTTGAAAAGCGTTGATGCAGTATCAACCATTTTTTTTAGAGTGGTGATTTTCATGCTAATTTTGAAAAGTGTTGATGCAGCATCAACCATTTTTTTTAGAGTGGTGATTTTCATGTTGGTAATAAAACATAAAAATAAAATAAGGAAAACATGACAAAAAAACTCAAATATAAAAAAAATAATAAAAAAACCAATACAAATGTTAAAAAAAAAATTAACTTGTAAAAATAAAATATTTAAACAAAAATAAATAAATAAAACAAAAAATTTCGAAAATTAAATTTAAAAAATGGGGAAAAAAAATAAATTAAAGAAAAAATAATTTAAAAAAAAAAAAAAAAAAAAAAACATTTTATTTTAGTTATTAAAAAAAACCATATAATTAAGAAAAATTAAAATAGAAAATTTAAAAATAATTAAAATTAAAAAATTCAAATTCAAATACAAAAATAAAATTAAAAAATAATTAAAATAAAAAAAAATTAATAATAAAATAAAAACAAAAATTTTAAAATAATAAAAAATTAAATTTAAAAATAAAATCAAAATTAAAAATAAAAAATAAATAAAAATAAATAAATAAAATTAAGATTAAAAAAAAAACATTTTCAAATAATAATGAAAAAAACAAAAATCTAATTGTTTTTAAAAATTAAACCATTTTAAAATTTTAAAAATGAAAAAAAAAAATAAAAACAAAAAACATTTTTAATATTAAAACTATATATAAATAAATAAATAAACCTAAAAATATTAAATTTAAAAAAAAATTAAAAAAAATAAAATAAAATAAAATATTAAATTAAATTAAAAAAACGAATATAAAATTTGTGAAGATGAATGGAGTAATCTGTTGATGAGTATTTTAACTTGACGTTTCGGACTACAAAAATGAGTCCATCTTGAGGAGAGCGACAACTTTCTTGAAAAGGTTGAGGAGTATTTTAAGAACCCAGATTGAATTTAAAAATAAGAGAAAGAAAAATTAAGTCGGCTAATTCTAATTTTATATATATATATATATATATATATATATATATATATATATATATATATAATGGGCCATAAGTATATAATTTAATTAGAAGTTTAAGTTAAAATATAATTTATTACATAATAATTATAGTTAATTAATTTTGCTAGAGATATATTTAAATAGTAGAATGTAAATTTGTTAATTAATTAATTAATTATTTGTTTTTAATGTATTAAGTGAATGATTTAGTTATACTGTAATAAAATAATCATGACTTTGTTATTAAAATAAGTTTATGTATTTTAATTGACGTTAGATTTTAAAAAATTAAGCATTAATTAAATTATTTCTTGTTTGAATGAATAAAAAACTAAGGCTAGATTAATTAATAATTGTGAAATTTAATTAAATTATATTTTATAAAATAATTATTTATTAATTAATAGTGATTAAAGTATTATTATTATTATTATTATTATTATTATTATTATTATTAATTTGATTTGAAAATATTCAAAAGTAAAATTAATTATTTAATTGAATGAAGTAAAGTTATTTTGATGATAAACTTTGATTAATGGTTTCCAGGTGTTACTTAGTTTTAACCCATCATCTCGGTTTAAGTTGTTTTTTCTTTTTTCAATTTCAATTGTTTCTTTGATTTTTCTTTTTAAATAATGGTCTTCTCTTTTGATAAGCTTAACCTCTTCCATGCAAATGTAGTGAGAGAATGAGTAGGCATGCGCTGCTAAGCGAGATTTAGTTGTTCTATTTCTTGAGATGACGACATTGCATTCTTTTAATCTTATGTTAAGGGATCTTCTAGTTTCACCTATGTATTCCTTACCATATGAACAAGGGATAGTGTAAACTCCTTTTTGTTGATCAGGGTTTAAAGGATCTTTAAGATAAATAGCTATTTTTTGAATGGAATTAGGGGGGGGTGAAGGCTATACAGATGTTGTGATTATTTATGATTTTAGCTATCTTGTCAGTGGTACCTTTTATGTAAGGAAGGGAAATCTTAGGGTTGTTTTTAGGTTTTGAAGAGATTTTTTTGTTTAGAGTATGTTGGATTGTTTTGTTGATGGTGCTCTTGTGGTATCCATTTTCTTCAAAGACTTGATGAAGGTGGTTTAGCTCTTGATTTAGGTGATCTGAGTCTGAGATTCTCACAACTCTAGTAGTTATGGTTTTGATGATGCCAGATTTTTGCATGGGATGGTGATGAGAATTGGCATGAGTATATCTTTCAATGTGGGTCTTCTTCCTGAAAAATTAAGAACTAAGGCCACCTTCAGATTTGGTTAGAAGGATATCAAGGAAAGGGAGCTAGTTGTTTTCTTCCACTTCAATAGGGAATTTGATGTGATTTGATAGGGTGTTGATGTGTGTTAGGAATTCATCAAGCTTATCTTTTCCATGTCTCCACTTAGTGAAAATTTCGTCAACATATCTCTTCCATTCATCAGGAGTGTAGGGGAAGGAGCTCAGGGCTTTTTGTTCAAAATGTCCCATGTAAAGGTTGGCTATTGTGGGCGATAAGGGAGATCCCATAGCTACCCCATGGGTTTGCTCATAAATTTTCTCATTAAAACTAAAATATGAGGATTTCAAACAGAGCTTAATGAGATTTGCAGTGTCAATATCAGTAATAGTTTTTATAATATCTATAGCTTCATCAATAAGTATCATGATGTAGAGAGATACAATGTTGAAACTAACCATTAGGTCATCATCATTCATTTTAAGTATTCTTATCCATTCTATGAAAGAATTCGAGTCTTTTATGTAAGAGGAGGTATTTCCAGCTAAAGGTCTAAGCTTTTTGGCTAGGTATTGAGCATGAAAGTAAGTAGGGGATCCTATTGTGTTTACCATAGGTCTTAGAGGGATACCGAACTTATGGATTTTAGGGGCTCCATATATTCTAGGGGTAATGGAGTTGTTGGGGGTGATTTTCTTTCTAATAATCGCATCAAGAGAAGACTCTTTAATTTTTTTAGTAACTTCATTGAGAATTTTGTTGTTGGGATCTTTGTCTAAGATTCTATAGGAACCTCTTAGGTTTAAGTGCTCTTTCATTTTTTTATTATAGTAAGATCTGTTCATAATTATTGTGGCATTACCTTTGTCTGCTTTTAACACTACAATATCTTTATTATTTTTGAGATTGATTAAATCTTTTTTTTCATCTTTCGATATGTTGCATAGCGGAGGTTTAGCACTTCTAAGAGTTTTCGCTGCATCATGATGAATTTCTTCAACTTCTATTGAGTCAATTTCTTTGATGGGAACCTCAATATTGCAAATGACCTCATCTACTGGAATTTTATTAGGAACTATGGCGAAATTTAGACCCTTGTGCAATAGAGATTCAGTGGCTGTGTCTAATTTGATGTTGGATAAATTAAATACTTTGGTTTTGGAGGGTTCGGTGATAGGAGAGTCGGAGAGGGAAACACAGATATCAGATGGGTGAGTGTTATTATTAAGGGATGTGAGTGGGAGGGCACAATTTGAAGGGCTAGCAGAGTCTTTAAAGAGGGAGATTTGCGAGGAAATGGTGGGGGTAAGAGAGCTATCAGCGTATGGGCCAGAATCTCCAGGGGGATTGTGGGGAAGGTGAAAGTTTGAGACAAGAGAATAGGTGTTGTCTAATTGCGAGTTGGAGCAATGGTCCTTCTGGAGGTGCGAGGGTAAAGTGATGGAGTGAGCGGTAATGGGACAATGAGTACTAGGGAGGTGTGGAGAGGAATGACACAAGTGTGATAAACTATGAGAAGTGTTGTCTCGGTTGGGGGTAGCTGCACGGATGGGTTGGTCTAGATGTTGAGGGACGAGGTTGAGCGATTTTGGGTTGTCATCGAGGAACTCAGTGGGGAGCCATGTATGGGGCTAGGACGACATTATAATAAATAATATTAAAAAACAAAAAACAAATATTAAATAATTTTTTTTATTAAAATTTGATAAAAAAAATCAAATTAAAAAAAAAAACGAATTGCGCCGCTCAGATGACAGTGGAGGTCGGCCGGTGGGTAGGCGGGGGGATGTTTCGACAACCCCACACTTTCAGTAGTGACATACACCTTGGGTGGGGAGATCGATTCTGGGCAGCTTGGTGGAATAAGCAGATGTTTTTTAAATTATTATTATTATTATTATTATTTTAATTCGAATTTTTTATTATTATTCTTAAATTTTAATAACTTTTTTTTATTATTTGTTAAATTATATATATATATATATATATATATATATATATATATATATATATATATATATATATATATATATATATATATATATATATATATATATATATATATTATTTTCTTTTAATTTAATTTGATATTTTATTTAAATTTTAAATTTTTTAAATTTTTTTAATTAAATCTAATATAAATTTTTTAAATTTAATTTAATTTAATTAAATCAATTTTTTTACTTTTTAAAAAATGTATTTAAATTTAATATTTTTTTTAATTTTTTTTTAATTACATAAAACTTAATATTTGTTATTTAAATTAACTTTTTAAATTTAAAATTTTTCTTTTAATTTTTTTTAATTTAATATTTTTAATTTATTTGTTTTTTCCATTTTAATTGATTTTAAAATTTTTTAAATTTTCATTTTAAAAGTTTTTTTTTTTAAATTTAATTTTTTATTTCAAAATCTATTTATTTATTAAAATTTAATATATATATATTTTTTTAATATATATATATATATATATATATATATATATATATATATATATATATATATATATATATATATATATATATATATATATATATATATATATATATATATATATATATATATATATATATATAGATATATATATATTAAATTAATTTTTTTATTTGTTTTTTAAATATTTTTTTTAATTTAATATTTTTATCTTATTTCATTTTTTTTTTTTTTAAATATTTTTTGTTTTTTCAATTCTTATTTTTTATTTTAAACTTTAATTTATTAAAATTTAATATGTTTTTGAAAAAAAAAAATTTAATTTTTTTTTTTGTTTTTAATTATTATTATTATTATTATTTTTTAATTATTTTTTATTATTTTTTAATTTAATCTCTGGATGCAGATGTTTAGACGTTTCATCGGGACACATGTCCCGGGTCATCTCCCAAAGCGCCTCACATGGGGTGGCCACATGGCCCCCCATGGCGCCATTAATATGGCTATCAATACACTCCTGCTCCGGGCATTTACTCAGCTGCGCCGTCACCCTCTCCTCCTTGGTCCGTCGCACCATATGGATGCCTGCTCGTGCTCTCCGGATCACTCTGGCTCTGTCAGTCAAGCTCTGCAACCCTTGCACAGTCTATGCCCAGGAGGATGTGCTATGCCATGCGAACGCACAACCACTGGTCACCGTTGCTCTCTGCTCAGCTGCTTGGAAACTATTCCTGGCTTTCATTATACGCATAGCAATTTCTGTCTTTCCAATTTCAATTCTCAGGTTTCTCCCAGTGTTTTTGGTCGTTTTGCTTCTGATCCTGCAGTGCCCTCCAGTTCTACGCCTGCTCACTCTGAGAAGATCACCATGCCTAGGCTTAGGCAGCGGATGACCTGTCGACGCGGTGCCTCTCGGGGCAGGTCCATGAGTGAACGGCCTCCCATCAGTTCCGGCGATGATTTCTCCAATGAGCCTTCTGAAAGACGCTCTGCTCCGGTTCACATTGACCCTCCTGGCCTCACTCATGGCAGTCTTCCCCCTGCTCCTCCCCTGACCACGCCCCTGAGCCCTGCTTCCTTTGTCCCTTATCGCCCCGGCAGCCTCATTCTGAGGCAAACTTCGCAACGCGCCGAGCTTCGCTTCGACAGTGCCCTCAATCGCCCTTCCATTATTGCCTTCATAACCATTACTTTGCGTGAAGAAGCCACCATTCACTCTCCTCCGGTTGCTGGACCTGCGCCCTCTCCTTTCGTTCCCACCCCCAACCCGACTGCCTCTCCCACTGCTGGTCCTAGTGTACCCCCTGTTTCAGCTCCTTCCTCTACGGACCATGTTCTCTTGCAGGTGGGAGCGGACCTTTCAGGCAAAGATGGAGTCAAGAGAGCTGATGAAGAACTTGAAGATCTCTATGGTTGTCAAATTGAAGAGGAGCAGCCGGCTCCAACCTAATTGCTTTGACTCTGCATTGTCTAGGACCAGTATGACTTCTGCTCTTGACTTTTTTGCAAAAAATTTGGCTTTTTTGGTTGTCTATAGCAGCAACAGGTGCATGCCAGTTATGTCTTTCTATAGTTTTTTCATGCTGAATGTAATAGACTCTTCACCGGTTTCCCATCTAAAGGGTGGTGTAATTACTTTTAAAGGAACTGGTTTCCCACTCTGGGCAGTTCATTTTCTAGACAGAACTTGGATATCAAGCCCGGTTTCAGGCTCCCTCAGCTAAACCGTGGCAGTTTTGTAACTCTATGTTTATATAATAGATTTAGCACAATTTAGCAAAAAAAAAATATTTTTTAATTTAATTTAATTTGTATATTTTAATTTAATTTGATTTTTTAAAATTTACCTTTTTTTAAATTTGATTTTTTATTTATATTTATTATTATTATTATTATTATTTAATTTAATTTGTTTATATATATATATATATATATAGATTTTAATTTTTAATTTTTAAAATGTTTTTTATTTTTTTTTCTTTTCTTAATTTTTTTTAAAAATTTTTAATTTAAAAATACAAATAAAAAAATATAATGTCTTTTGTTTTTTTTCAATTATTTTAAAATGTTCTTTTTTTCATTTTTTTTTAATATACATTTTTATTATTCTAAAATTTTTGTTTTAATACTTTTTGTTTTTAGGGTGTTTTTTGCACAAAAGAAATTGGCTTTTACTTCTATTTTTAAAAAATGTTCAAAATTGACTCCGAAAAAAAATTGTTATTCCAGAATACAACTTTTCGTTTCCAGGGTGTTTTTTGCACAAAAAAATTTGGCTTTTACTTCCATTTTTAAAAAATGTTGAAAATTACCCCCAAAAAAAAGGTTATTCCATAATACAACTTTTTGTTTTCGGGTTTTTTTTTCATGGTTTTTTATGTTTTTTTATTAGAGTTCGTGTTTTGAGGTGATAGTTGTTGTTTGATCAGTAACTATGTTTTAACCCTGCAAGTTTACTTTGTAATTATTTGTCAAAAACTTTAGAATGTGTTTTCCTCATACGGTGTTAGATTGAGGAAATTCAAGTGCCATTCGAATTAGAATGACAAGATATATTATTTGGCATAGGTTTCAAGAGAATTTAATCACTTTTATTTTTGAGCATATTTGTGATCCCCTGGATCATTCCTCCCCACTGGAAGCTTTTGGACCACCAAAAGTCTATTTTTACTCAGTAAGTAAGTGAGGGTACAACTCCCTCACTTTCCCAATATCAATCCACCTTACTTTACTTAGATTGGTACCTTTGAGCCCCACTCGAAGTTACTCTACATTGCCTCTGCGTGAAGTCCTTATCCTTATATCAAGAATTGAGTCTACCTACAACTCATTTAAATATTCAGGAGAAAAAACTTCTATAGTTGGAATCTGAACATTCTTTGTTGGAATCATGATTGTCGTTATACCAAATCCCGCATGCATTAGTCTCCGCTATAATCGCCAGAGTTAGGATCCACGAGAGGTGGTTAGTCCATGTCACGAAACACACGGGGAGCGTTGAACCCAATGTCCAACAATCTCCCCCCCAATGCAAGCCGGGTGAGTTTCGAACTCGAGACCTGTCGCTCTGATACCACTTGTTGGAATCACAATTTCTGTTAGCCCAAAACCCGTAGGCATTAGTCTCCACTAAAATCGCTAGAGTTAGGATCCAAGAGAGGCAGTTAGTCCATGTCATGAAACACACGGGGATCGTTGAACCCAATGTCCAACATTCTCTTCTTGATCATCAATCATTGGAAGCTCATATAATCTCAAGTTTTCCATATTCACAACAGAGTAAATTTGCATGTAAGGTGGAAAATCTAATTGGAAAGCATTGTTACCAATCTTCTCCAAAATTTTGAAAGGACCATATTTGATTGGACTAAGATTTTTACCTTCACCTTATAGTCTCTCCTTGTTGATGTATAACCAAACTTATCTCCCACTTGGAATCATGATCAACCCAATGCTTATCATGTATTGCTTTGTACTTGTCTTTGATTTTCTCTATTTGTTCTTGTACGCTTTGATACACTAGCTGGATTTTTTCAATGAAATGCTTGGCTTTGTCCACATCACTGTGTCCATCTGCTAAAAAATATTTACCAAAGAATAAATCCAAAGGAGACTTTGGAAAATAACCCAAACAAGCTTCAAATGGAGATACTTGTTTAGATGAATGCTTGGCACAAATTTTAGGATGCTTACCACAATATCCTCGAAGGAGATGCACTATTGTTTTGTTCACTACTTATGTTTGGTCGTCAGTTTGTGGATGAAATGTGGTGCTCTTCTTCAACTTGGTGTCCATGAGTTACCATAAACTTGACCAAAGCTCCCCAACAAATCAAGAATCTCGATAAGAAATAATAGAAATGGGTAACCCAAAGTGAACCCGTACATTTTGGAATAACATCTTTGTTGTCTGTTCAAATGCAAATTGTTTCTTTCATGGCATCAACACACACATTTTGTTAAAATGATCCATAACAACATATAGATAATCATGACCTTTCCTAGGTATTGGTAGTCCCCCAACAAAATCCATAGAAATAATTTCCCAAGGATGAGAAGGAATAGGCAGTGGAGTTTACAAAACTAACCCAATTTCCTATTACTTGGCTTACCAATAGCACACATGGAGAGATGTAAATTGAAATGAACGCGATGGAGAGCTCTGGCGATTTTTCATTTGACCTAGGTTTTCTTTCCACCAAAAATGCCGCTGTCGCACACTGGTTTTCGACCTGGAGGTGATACCATGGCCATTGGCACTGCAATTCTCATGCTGATCTCCGAGGCGACTTATCTATGAGGCTTTGGAACCGAACTCTTATTGTCTGCGCCTTCGCATCAGATGGAAAGGACTCTAGAGCTACTGCGACGACCCCCTGCAGACTGGAGCGATGCTCTGTTTCACTGTTTTGGCCACCACTTACGGTCGACGATGTTGTGCGTGAACAGAGCATCGACTTTGCTAAGATTCGTGGCTGATATGGCTTCTCAAATCACCACGGATCTGTAGCGGCATTGGTAGTTTATTATGGGGGGCAGTTATTACTTGAACTAGAGGGCGACTTGTGGGCTAATAATCCATCTGGTTTTGACTACTATGGTGCTCTGGGATCCCGACTGTTAGCGCCGATTGGTACTTCATACCTGCCTGTTGAACCAAAGAACAAAAGGAACTGCTACAGTACCTCTGCAAATGATTATCGGAGCCGCGATTTCCCCTCTGTTAAGGATACTCGGGTAAGCTTTGTGTCTTTTCAAATCTTCATTAAACCTCTTGCAGGCAATAGTTTTATCATATGGATTCAAGACATAGACTCCATAATATATTTGAAGAACAAAATCCAATCTGTTGCTGGTTACCCAGCTCACTTTCAGTCCTTGATATTTTGGGGGAAAGCATTAGCAGATTCCAGCTCTCTAAATGAATATTCCATAGCTTCTAGATCCTCTGTTTGCCTTAACTTATGACTGAGGGGAGGAAAGTTAGGACAGAACAGAGCTTATGGAAACACCCCGAGTGCTAGTGCATCCAACACTGCCCACCCCAAAGGACCCACATATAGGAATGTCCTACAAGGGGAAAAAAACAAAGCTGCTACAACGACTGTGGCCCAGGCAGAAAAATCCCCTAAGCCATACATTGTGGAACAACATAACTGTGTGCCTGAAATAAACATTGACATTCCTGACATAGATATGCATAGAACCATTTTCGAATCTCAACCTATAATATGTAGATTCAACTGCTTCTGGACCAAACCTGTGGAGCTCTTCCAATGGATTTTTTCCAACTGGACCATGGATTGTGAAATCCACCTATGCTCAAAATACTTTTTCATAGTCAAGTTTTCATCCGTTGAAGATAGAGATACGATTATTCAGGAGGGGCCATGGTTCTGGGGATCTACTGGACTCTTCATCACACCATGGTTCCCGGAATTTGATGCCAATACCATGGAGGTGACTAGAATGCCAGTTTGGGTCCGACTTCACAACCTTTCGCTTCACTTCTGGCAGGAAAGTGTTCTTGGCAACATTGGTAACATCCTTGGTAGATATATCAAAACTGATATACAACGAATGGAGGAGCGCATCTACACTTTCGCACGAATATGTGTGGAAGTGGATTTGAGAAAAGGTCTACCAGAGTGCATTATGTTGAATCACAAATAGCAGAGATGGAAACAACACTTATATTATGAGAACACCGCTTTTCGCTGCCGAATCTGCAGGAACATGGGTCATCTACAAAACACTTGCCTGACAGCCACAAGAGATAACAGGAGAAAGAAGAAAACAGGAAAAGTTGCCAAAGGATGGCAATTTCCATCAGAAGAGCACGAACAACAAGAGGAAGAGGAAGAACCCATCCCACAAGATAGTAAATAGACAGATACCGCTTTGGGTGCACAAGAATAGGAAATGCAAGAACCCATTGATGCCACTACCATGACACAGCCGGATATGGATCCCGGGGCACCAGAAAACGGGGGAAACAAAAGACTACACACCTCAGACACATCGGACTCTGATAAGGACGTTGGAGCACATGCGAAAGAGAACCAGATCCTCCTTATATCGACCATGCCAACACAAGGTGGTTGGCAGAAGGTTGAAAAGAAAAAAGGGAGGAAAGCCTAATTTCCTCTTCATTGTATTTTTATCTGTGGCATACTTGTTTTTCTTTTGACACTACTAGATAATGTAACATGTACTTTTGTTTTCATTAATAAAATTACGAATTTTTCCTTTGTGAAAAAAAAAAATAGCACACATGGAACATCCTTTCACATATCTTGAAACAATTTCACTCATGTGAGGTCAATAACAATACCTCTGAATTTGAGCATTTTTTTTTCCTACACCCAAGTGGCCAGAAATAAGAGCAGTGTGGGCTTCCCTTATGACATTGACTCTTTCACCTTGTGGAACACATATTTCACCAAGATGATACAAAAACTTGTTATGACCATGATTTCCTTGACTCAAAGTTGTATAAACATATTTAAAATTGTTATCTTGAGAATATTATTCAATATAACTTTCATGCATGATTGAGTTATGCTTAAGAATAACAGATGCATTAACAATAGGCATTGATAACATATTTTCAACTTTATTGTATATACCTTTCTTATACCTCATTACCAAATGAAATTGTTGTAGGAATCTCATCCACCTGAAATGTTTATCTTATTGTAGCTTCATTTACAATTGTAAATATTGCAAAGGTTGATGGTCAGTATGAATAATTGTTTCTTTACCCATCAAATCATGTTTCCATTTCTTCACACTTTGTGCCAAAGTATACAACTCTTTATCATAAGTTGGATATTTAATTACTACATTGGTAAATGTTTCATAATGATTACATATTTGCTTACCATGCTGCATCAAAACTGCTCCCATAACATATTTTCTTGCATCGGTTTGAATTTCAAATGGTTGCTTAAGACATGGAAGTGCTAGAATTGATGTTGTACTGACTTTATCTTTCAAAGTGTCAAAGATTTTTTGTTTCTTACCTCCCCACTAAAATACTTGTTTCACACTTGTCAAAGTATGTAATGGTGTTGCAATGAGTGAGAAGTTAGTGATAAATTTTCTCCAATATTAGGGTGCTCCAAAAATCTCCTAACTTCTATTACATTGTGGGGTTTAAGCCGATTCACAATGACAACAAATTTTGAGTGGTCAATCTTCAATTCACCCCCTCCTACAATATAATATAAATTAACCAAATAGGTTTTCCCAAATTCACATTTAGACATCTTCAAATACAACTTTTCCGTTTTCAAGACATCTAGTACTTGTTTCATATGCTTGACATGCTCTTCATGAGTCTTACTAAAAATTAGTATATCATCTATGTATACTATGAAAAAATCATCAAGGAATTGTCGCAACACGTCATTCATAGCTCTCATGAATATTTGAGGTGCATTGCAAATCCCAAATGACATAACTAACCATTCAAACAAACCTTGTTTTGTCTTGAAAGAAATTTTCCAAATATCATTTTTAGCAATCCCTATCTAATGATAACCACTTCTCAAATATAACTTACTAAAGTAAACAACTTCCTTTAACGGATCTAGAAAATCATAATGTTTAGGAAGATGATAGTGATTCTTTACCATGATATTGTTCAAAGCTCGAAAATCCACACACATGCATGATGTACCATCTTTATTTGGAGACCCACAAGGATATGTGATAGGCCTGATGACCCCTTTATCAAGAAAATCTTGAATTTTCTTCTTGATCTCTATATTCTCAAAAAATGACATTTTATACATGCCAATATTTGGAAGTGGTGCATAATACTGCAAGTGAATCGCATGTTGGATTCCTCTTTTTGGAGGTAACCCTTCAAGTTCCTAAAAAACCTTGTCATAAGTGTTAAAAACTTCAACAAATTCATTCTTGAGTTTAGAATCACATCTTGTGAAATCTTCAAATTCAACAATATATTTAGCTTTAATCATCATTAACACAAAATTCTTACAAGAATTTACAATCCTTTTCATCTGACCAACAATAATAAGAGATAAGTTCATCTTATTTTGATGTGCTCTAACAATATACTCAACTCCATCTTTAAAAAGATGATATTTGTTTTCATGACGATAGAATATGGCTTTTTGGTCATACAAGTATGGACTCCCTAAAACAATCTCACAAATATCAATTGGTACAACATCAAGCTCTACCTCATCTATAAAATTAGCAGTGATGGTAAATTTGAGTTTACATTTTCTTGTCACTTATAATTTGGCATCATCACATACCCAACCCAAAGGGTAAGGTTTAGTATGAGGTGTAGTTTCTAGATTAAGTTTCTTGACAATTGCTTCAGAAATAAGATTGACTTGGTATCCACTATCAAACAATGTATCCACTTTTTTTATGTTTTGTAATGACCCTAATATGGAAAAGCTCACTTCCTTCTTTATCATTTTGAGATTCAATAATATTACTAGAATAAATAGTACTTTCATGAGAATTTATACCTTTCATTCCGATGGCTATGATTTTGGTTTCATCACCTGAATTAGATCCTAGATCTTGTTGAGATGTAGCAGCAATATTTTGTTTCCCCTTGTTATTGAACTTCATTGGTCTCATTTCTGGATGTAATTTCCAATAGTGGTCTTCATCATGGCCATATTTTGAACAATGTTTACAGCTAATTTTCACTCCCTATTTATTGACTATAACATTATTTTTGTCTTTTCCTTTAAACTTAACCTTTCCTTTGTCTCCAAATTTAAAAGGTTTCTTACTAGTCCCTTGAGGAACATTCTTTCCTCTTGATTCTAAATGAGTTTCATGAACACATACTTCATCTAGATTGGTGGGATTAAATATAAGTATAGTATGTCTCAAATAACTATGTGATCCACCCATGTATTTAAAGAGAGTATCTTGTGAAGGCAAATCAACACCCAAGATTAAATCTCTTTTTCTAAATTATTGTGTGTAACTTTGGACACTCTAACCTTTAGTTTGTCTAAAATTTTTCCAATCCATAATTGTTTTTTTCATGTAAGCTAATGGAAAAAATTTCCTTCTTAATGCAGCTATACAATAAATCCAAGAAGAGATAATTTTACCACTTTTCTTTAAATCTTCTTGAGTTCTTTCCTCCCACCAGATGAGAGCTACAATTTCCAAGCGAAGAGAACCAAGTTGGATCTTTGTGACCTCATCGTCAATCTTTTTAATCCTACAATAGACTTCAATTTGACAAACCCAATTATACAATTTTTTGGCATTTAATTCTCCATTGTACATAGGAAATTAAAACTTGAAATCAAGCTTAATCAAAGGAGACTTAGCATGTCCTTTTAGAGATGGAGGAGGATTAGGTCTATGGGGTGAAGGAGGTGTAGATGGAGGTGAAGGAGGAGGATTAGGTCTATGGGATGAAGGAGGTGAGGATGGAGGTGTGGATGGAGTTGGAGGTTTTCTCCCATCACCACCATTACCTTTTGGTTGATTAGAAATTTATCCTTGCAACTTGTTGTCCTCTCATTGTATAACACTTTCACCATATCAGTCATATCATAGAAAGCCTTTCTAAAATCTCTCTCATCCTCAGGCATATTTGTTCCTTGTCCTTCTTCATGAGCCTTGACTTTTGGAGTTTGTGGCCTCCTTGAAAAAAAATTGAGGGTTTGTTTCTTCAAGCATTCCTTCTCCTCTTTTCAATTTAGAGCTTGTAATCATTCAAGAAAACACTTACAAAATTTTTCAAACCTTCACAAAAACCATGCTCTAATACCAAAATGATCTAAAATTAAAATTGAAGGTTTCATGTAAAGTTTTGCAAGCTAGTTTATGTCCTATGGGAAATGGATCATTATTGAAAAATCACACAAAATATGTTAAATTTTGCAGATTTGAATAGTAAAAAATAGACATCAAGCAACATCACAACACAACAATTTGATTACAGAGTTTGCCCCTCCTGGGCTACATCTCTAGGTCGAGCTTCTAATGGTGGCTCTTTATATTATGATCCTCAAACTTGAAATTACATCAACATACAATGCTGAAATTGCAAAAATAACAATGTCATTATGTCCAAAACACCTAAAAACCATTGTGTATGTTCTTCTTGGGCTCAAAAAGATGGAAAAATGGCCAAGTTAGACCTCCTTTTCCATTTCTCAGCTAATTGTTCTGCAAATTCGTCTCTCTGTCAAAACTAAAAATGAAGCTCCTCTTTGGAAATCTTGCAAGGAAAAATTTTCGCAACAACAGGCGACGGGTTCGGCCCACAAAACCCGTTGTGTCGAGTGGAGATTGTTGAACGGTTAGTTGAACAAAACAAGTTGTACCCCTTTTTCTCCACCATCTGGTCGATCATGTGGCGCTAATATGACTGTGGGGCACGGACCATAGGCCACGCGCCCTTCCGACCCCACTTTTGGTCATGCAACGGTAAATGTGATGGGGGGATAGGCGCAGGCATGGTGCAACGTTCCTGCCCCTCCCGAACCTTTCATTGGCGGTCATGTAGTTTCCACAGAACCCGGTATTGGGGCGTGGGAAGGGTGCCACATGCTGCACCGTTTTCGCCTTACACCCACGGTCATGGTATAACTCCCACCAATGGCGAAACCATACCACATTAAACATAAATCTACCCACCATATTTAACAATTGGTACCCATGGAAAAATGGTAAGGCATTGTGTTATCTTGTGAGTAGTCGTGAGTTGGATCCCCATAGAGTGTTAATCAATCAAACCCAACCAATTTTGGTCCAATCTGGGGTGCCACGTGGAGCCATGTGATTGGGCCACGTGTCACCATATTATTGGCCTGATTGTCCAAACCCTATTTGTTGTCGTTATCATCTCTGAATTCCACGTTTCAGTTCAGGATTTTCTCGTCTGACCATTGTACCGCCCAGTCAGCCTATTGATGTTAGCATGATGCCATCATACGGATTTCCATGTGGCATCCGTACACTGTCCATTCAACCCTACAAGTTGACTTTTTAGTTATTTGTCAAAAACTTCAAAACGCGATAACTTCCTCATACAATATCAAATTGAGGTGATTCAAATATCGTTTGAATCAGAACAATGAGATCTACATTTGAAGCCAGTTGTGATAGAATTTGAGCACTTTTATTTTTTATCCTATTTTTAATCCCTTGGATCAAGATTTGAACTTATATTATCATAATAATAATGCCTCATTTAAAGTACTAAACTCTCTCTCTCTCTCTCTCTCTCTCTCTCTCTCTCTCTCTCTCTATATATATATATATATATATATATATATATATATATATATATATATATATATATATATGTATATATGTATATATGTATATATACATATACGTACATATGTATGTACATATGTACATATGTATGTACATATACATATATATATATATATATATATATATATATATATATATATATATATATATATATATATATTAAGTTTTATGTTGTACATTCTAGTATGGGGTAGATGTTTTAGTGTTTTCAAATGAGTGTAAACATTTAAATGTTGGCTAAATATAGGAAAGACGTTGTAGTGTTCGTAAAATGAAGCATTAGATTAAATAATAATAATAAACATAATGTCCCCTCAACTAAAAAAATAATAAATCCATTTGATTCAATTTGTTATATTTAATTTTTTTATTAATAAAATTACAAACTATTTTTCCAAAAAAAAATTATAATATGCATATCACATTCAAATACATTTAAATAACAATGATTTATATTCCTAACCATGATATTTAATAACATATAATTAATAAACATATAAGAACTTAACAAAATTGATAAATAAATATATAATTCAAAATAGAAATATTTCTAAATATAGATATGTAAATTATATACAAGTATAAATAGTAGTTATAAATTAAGATCCATTTGACCATATAAATTAAATCAAGTGTTGCAAGGCAACTTAGTCCTTGCCACAATAGTTATAAATTATGCTCTCATGGAAATTACATATTTATTTTTCAAAATTAAACATTATAGTCTGAGTTGGTCAATGCTAAACTAATTATGCTCAACAGTTAAATCCATTGCTCTAATAAATTGATATATGAAGTGGAAACATTAGTTTCCTACTTAGACACAAGGGCTTGCATACATTTTGGTGAGTATTAACCAATAGTAAGTCTACATATTTACCTTTTTACTCCTACTTATTAAAGTGCTCAAGAACACATAAATAATGGTGGGAAATAACTCACGGTAAATTTATTCATATTTCATTTTATTAGTATGCACTTTTTGTGCAAATACTTGCACAAATTATTATGGATAGTAACTAATGGTAAATATGTTATTTATCTAAATATGAGTTATTTTCAATTTATATTTTGGCTGGTCAAATATTTTCATTTTTCACATTATTGTTGCCAAGTCTTAAGGTAAAACATGCTAGAAAATGTGGTTGGAAAGTAAGGCAATTTGAGTGCCCCTTATCTTGTGGCTAGGAGCATCAAGGTAAACTCAAAGATATTTCTTAAGCTTTGGTTAGCCAGTGAGTAGAAACTGCTTTGGGGTATTATAGGACCATGAAAGGAAGGAGAGCAATCCACAGTTGGATGCCCTAATGTCTCAGTGGGTTGGACCTAATGTGGATAGTGGAGTACAGGAGGGAAATAAAGTAAAAAAAGTAAAATCCATGTAGCTCTAAAATCATTCAATCTTTGAATATGTGGGACTCATCTATGACATCGAAGCATCAATATTATGAATAAGTGACCTATGAACCCCAAATATTGGGTTAAGAGAATAAGGCATTTTCGAGGGACTTCAAGATGTGCCTCTTTAGGATTAAGGGGACACCTTATAGTTCCATGAACACTAATGTACAAAGATGCATCTCACTATGTTTCTTCTTTCATAGTTGCTTGTAAGTTTTCAAAGAAATATAGTTATCCTTTGCCACCCACAAGGTTATTTAGACTAAATTTTTAATCCTATACTCTTGTAGAGATATCACTTAATTAGTAGTAGCATCTACTTATGTGTTGAATACTTTCTACATATGGAATTTTCCTTTTGTTTTTTTTCACTCATGGTGAATTAGTAACTTGATAGACTATCTGGGCAAGGCTTAGGATCAAACCTAATCACCACCACTATAACACCAAAAGTATATCCAATAACCTGCAAGCCAAATATACCAATAATTGAATTAGCAAGAGTTGACACTCCACATGGTTGGGGGGCATACTCCTCGAGCCTTATCACGATGGGTCAAACAAGACATGCACCCAACCACTCAAACTACTAAGAAAATTGGGAACAAGACATGCACTAAACCACTCAAACTACTAAGACTAGGCACTTTTTTTTTTCATTTTTAAACCATGGTGAATTAGTGACTCATTGGAGTACATTGGGCAAGGCCCAAGAATAAACCTAGTGGTTTCACTATAACATCAAGAGTATATCCAACAACCTATAATCCATATATGGGCCAGAAATTTATGATTTAGCAAAGAGTTGAGACTCCACGAGGGTGGGGGAGCCTATTCCTTGAGCCTTATCAAAACGAGCTAAATATGTCCCCTAGTAGGATTTGTAACCAAGTAGAAGGAATAACATCCTATTATTTCAACCACTTGATCATCCCACAAGAAGACTAATACATGGCACATAATCATAAAAGTACTGAAAAATCATGGAAACATATCTTTATTACCGTTGTAATTTTGGGCCTTTAAACGAAGTTTCTTTCAACTCATTCATAACCAAGATAAAATCATCAATAATTTCAATTCTTCAAAAAAGTATCCAATAGTGATGCAAGGCCTTGACAAATATTATTTGTAATGAAACTAATACCCCAACCAAATTTTGTCCACAAAGCTCCCCTTTTGTGAAATATTATATATTACCTTATCAGCTCCATGAGAAAAATACCATATGTTCCCTAATATCAAAAAGTTCAAGGTATTTATGGGGTTTTTACAATTTTATTTTGGAGGGATCGAGAACTATTCCAATAAATCTCATCTCTTGAGCCATATATTTTTCCTTTTTATTTCAAAGAATGTTGATTTTTTCTATTTAAAGTGTATTATTATTGATTTGTTTGAGTAAATTAATTATTAATTATATAATTAAGGAGGGAGAGGAATCCTTCCTATTAAAATACATTTTTATTTTCACATAATCATGCCTTCCAATTGGGTAGTCTTAGGAGGAGTTCTCAGTTTTTTTTTATAAGGATTATTTTCTTGAAGGATTTAAAGTTAGATTCAAGTTAGCTATTAATTTGTTTAATTTATAGATGTGGGTATTTTTAATGAACTTAGACACAAATATGAGAGGGATTCCTCTTCTTGGAAGGGCCTCAGATCCCTTGGTTATGGATATTTTTAATAGTTATAATTTGTTTTAGGATAAGTGCTAGAAGGAAGTATTATAATTTGAGACTAGTTTTGTCTCATTTTTTTTTCCTATAATAATATTGGAGTTCTCTCTCTCTCTCTACACACATAAACATATGAAATCAAGGGATGCTAAGAAACATTATGCTTATATTATAACTATAGTTTGGCCTCCTTGTTTCTATAATTATGAAGACCCTTATTTTAATATAGTATTCTTGATTGGTTCCCCATGATCTGGTGCCTTATAAGGATTTTGAATTAGGGAATATCTCTTGAAATATTTATATAGGACACTCAATTCCTAATATAAGTGAAAAAATAATTTGGGTGATTTTTTTCCTACTTTGATTGTATTTAATATTGACTACTGTCTTATCACCTTGAGAAACTTGTATGGGTGGTGATGCTAAAGGTAACCATAGCTTAATGTTTTGAATTTCCCTTTTGTTTTCCATGTTTTCTACTTGATGGAGTTTATAGTTCCATATATTTATAGAATTCATTCCTCTTGGTCCCTTATACAGGAAGTTGTTTACCAATGGGAATCCCTAGTAGGTGGCTTTCCATGATTATAATTTGTTTTCAATTTTTTCATTCTTTTTCTTGTCAAGGGTGTCGCGTGATTTTTTTATTGATATTCCTTATAGTATGATTATTTCCAATTATGTGCATCCATAGTGATTATGTGCTCAATGCTATCATTCAGATGGAATCCTTGATGTGTCAATCCCATAGATATCCTAGATTTAAGTCTCTCCTATTATATCAATGATTAAAAAAAATTGAAAACCATTTTTATTCTTTCTATAGAAAGATGCATAAAAGTTTATCAATCTTAATAAAAATCCAATTGGAATAGTGAATATAAAATACTAATATATGAGAAGGGAGTGATTAGGATTGATTTGGATGAAAATTGATTCACTAGGTGAAAAATGCTCTATTTATTCTATAATTTAAGTAAACTTGGATTTCATGGACTCGCCTATGACATGTGCCATGATATATGGATTTTCCAATAGTGGATATTTATTTATTTTTGCTTCCACATTATTGGAAATTCAAGTAGCCTTGATATTTGGTTGAAAAATAGAATTAGATAGGGACTTACTCATAATTATTTTGAAAATCATATCTATTGGATTTTATGTTCCTCCTAACATAAAATTAATAGATGAAAATTGGAAGTGGTTGATTACCTTTATCCTCATGACTATTTCAAAACCTAGGGAGAAGTTCTTTTGTGTGGGATTTGTTCAAGGATGTCTTCTATGGATTTTCCCATTAACATATAAGGTATGGTGAAAGGGGTATCCATCCCTAAGTAGCTTGCTAATTTTTTAGAAACATGAGTATTGAACAGAAAAAAAACATTGCTAGTATTCCATTTTTCAAGGGAGACATCTATTATATGGAATTTATGATTGCGGACAAAAGTATCTTCCTTAGACCTAGTGGACTGGTCAAGAACAACATAAAACAAAGAATGTAGAGTTTCCTATAGATAAATTGAAGAATGGGAAAGAGTCTTACTTGGAATATGTTACAAGATTTACTTTCCTCTTGGCTTGTATGCTCCAATCATAGCTCCAAATGATATAATTAGAACCTGCACATACAACCAAAACAAGCCAAGGATCCACAACATCTATGTAACATAATTCAATTACTCTATTCAATGAATCAACGAGACATTGAAATACATGATTGAAAATGTAACACAACACATATAGGAAAACAAGATACTCTCTGCATTAATATAAATAGGAGAAATTTTACAACCAATAATAGTATCTCATCGTGTATAGATCTCCCCAATTTGACTTGTCTTTTTTTTGTCACAAAGCATGCCTCAATGTCACCCTAATGCATGAAGATGATGACTCCTTTAGGTTCAATGGAGAAACATGAGGGCATGATTAGTCTCCAAAAGCCAACCCTGATGTTATGGATGACAATATATTTATAGGAGCAGGATAATAGTTTAGGATTTACCATAATGGGCTTGAGATCCACATATGATGGGAGGATGAACTCAAGAGATAACAAGTGAAGTATCCAAGGTAGAATAATATAAGATTCGAGCTCTTATCCATGGTAAATGGTTAAAAGAACCACTGGAAGCTTCTGGAAGAGGAAGCTTCAGAATTTTTTTTAATTTTCTCGAATTTCTAGAATCAGCGCACCCCTAGCAAGGAGCAAGTAGTGCTAATCAGCGTTGGTGCAGAAAGAAGAAACCAATGCTAGACGTAGGTGGCTAAAGGGACAAGGTGCATTGGGGCTTAAAAGCATTGATTTTTAAGAGTTGGACCCACGAATTCAATCATTTGGAAAGGTCATGTTTAGGGATTTGTGTAGGGATGATGACAACATGTTCACAGGTGTGGATTGATCCAGTTTGCAGTCACATTGACCATATGTGACAAAAATGTCCTATAACAACGTCCTAGGGGTTCTTATACATGCATAAATGCCTAATAAGCTAGTCATCATTAAAATCAATTATTTTTTAGGATAAAGGAATAATTACCAAACGAATTTTCCGTATTCAATTTGATGACCATATCTTGCTCCTTGGTAAAATTTGATGATATAAATAACATCATGGATTAGAATTATGCATTTTAATATGAGTTTTCTAGGCATGAAGTCACCTTTCCCTTTTGAGATTGACTTAGGAATACTCAATTTTATTCTATCGACTCTTAATTTTAAACAAATCATATAAGAAACATTGCACAATGAGAATAACTTAAACCTACTAAGGTTGCAGACATATTTCTTTTTGGGCTAAGCACAAAGAATGTGGAATTTATGCCATCAATTTTTCCTAATCTTAGGATTCCTACTTGTATTTTGTAAAACATGTTTTATGACAAACTATCATTATTATAAAAGTATGTAGAGAAGCCATAAGGACTTCAAAATTTTCCTTTGCATAAATGCATTGTAAATTTCATCATTTTTATCAACTTATTGAGGTATCCAATGTCATATAAGATAGTGAGTTTAGAAAGTTCTACACCCTTTTTGTTCCTTCTTATTTGTGTGAGGTTTGGAAAAAAATGCTTTTGTAAAAGAAATTAGTTGCCTCTTTAATATATTGCAATATAAAGACTAACTTGGGGTCATTTGATAAGGATTTTTCATTGAGTTTTGGATTTTCTACCTGTATTTGTCTATAACTTTAAGAATGTTTTTTTTGTTGTTCTTTTCTTTGCATTCTAATTCAAAACAATAAGCTTTGAATCGAAATCATGAAAAATATGGGACCCATAGCTTTGCTTTTCCACCATTGTTTTCTTTGTCTTCTAACTCAAAACACTAAACTTTAAATGCAAAAGCATGAAAAAGATTGGACCCATAGCTTTTGTTTATGTTTAGTATGGGTAAATGGACCCATAACGCTTGAATGAACAAGCTTTGAATATGAAAGAAAGAAAGAAATGGGATTGATAGCTTTTATTCATGTTTAGTATGGGAAAATAGACCCATAGTACTTTGAACAATAAGCTTTGAATAGTACATGGGACCCATTTCATTTATTCTTGTTTAGTGTGAGTAAATAGACCCATAGCTTTTATTCATATTTAATATGGATAAATATATTTATTTTGGTTTTTTATATACAATTTTAAAGTGAAATATCAACCCAACATTACATTATCACAGTAAAACTCATTTTAATATATGAAAGTTATTAAACTTAAATAACTCATAAGGGTAATCATATTTATGTGTTTAATAAAGTTTGAACCTATATTGTCATAATAATGCCTTATTTAAAACACTAAATCACATTTAATAAACTATACTAATTATTTTTTATTTTCACATATAATTTACAAATTAATGAATTATTCTTTATTTCTCCATCTACTTATTATATATTATATATATAATTTACAAAGTTATATACATAGTAAAAATATGTTTCGTATTTAGTTTGTTGCTATACATCAAGGACCATATTAAGATAATCTTTTGGTGAAAAAGCAAATGTAATTTATGCATTTAGTAATACTAAAAATATTATATTTACAATTATGAATCGTTTGATAGAACCATATTAATATAAGTGGATATTGATAAATGTAATGTTTAATTGTTCATTGAGTTGTGATTCATTGTAATTTATGTATAACTAGTAATATTAAAAATTCCCTATTTACAATTAGTGATCATTCGATAGCCTCACATCAATATAAAGTTGTGATATCTTATTTACAACATACAGAAAAGTGGATATTGGTAAATTTAATGTTTGATTGCTCATAGAGTTGTGTTTTAGTGGTAACTTGTAGTACCTTTTCTTATGATGAGCTACATCCAAAATCTCGTTGGTGTTAATCCTTGCTATGGTCCTTGTACCAACGGAAATTTGCGATGTTGTAAATTCTTATATTAACTGATCTCACGTAACTTATCCTATGAAAATAAACTAGGTACTTATTCGATTTTAATTGAATTTATTGGAAGAGATGTCTTTTGGTCATGTTATTTAAACTAAGTTAATTTTGATGTAGAGCATTCTTCAAAGTTTATAAGATTTAAAAGTTTTATCACACATTTATTAAAGTGAGTGGGTTCCCTTAATTATTTTGTTTATTTTTTTAAAGTTTAGTTGAGTACTAAAAGAGATTTAAATGTAATTGATTAATAAATAATATCTCGTTAGTTGTAGAGATTTTAGGGATGAGTGAGTAATCCTAGGAAGAGTGAGGATTTTAGAGATCGAGAGGTCTAATGTAGAATTTGGTTGAGTAAAGAATGGAATTGAGAGAAGCTTTAGGGAATATTGAGAGATTGTTGGATCTGAACTGAAATTGGTTCATGAATCTTTTTTGTATATATTTGTAAGCATTTTGAAACAAAACAGGCAGAAGCAAGGATTGGAGAGATTGGTTCAAGATTAGAGGTTAGCTCGAGGTTAGCTCGAGGTTGGCGGAGGTTGGCTAGTTAAGGGAGTGAGAGTATGACGAGTGAGAAGTCATTTTAATTGTGTGTATTTAGGCCACATAGATTGTAGTATTGTAATCGAATTAGATTCAATGATGATTGAGTAGTTATATATTTATTCTTATTTGTTTAACCATGGTTATAAATCTTGTGTAATTGTGTAGATTTTAGCGTGTTGTGTTGTTTAAATAGAACTGCTATTAAGATTTCAAAGTGGATTGAGGTTCTGTGTATTAAATCAACAGATTGCACAACCGAGGGAATGTCAATGTCTAAAACAGAGTAGCAATAGCATACCTTACAGTCGCATAATTCTATTGATGAATCATGGACGAGAGTAGCAAAGAGGAATGGTTGGTCGTGGAGAGCACAACTGTGTTTGTTTTCCTAAAAACTCCGAGGTTTCAGAATAGAGGCAAGCATGAGGAATGGACGGTCACGATCAGATCGTAGATCTAAAAAGGGAAGGATGAACAGACAAGATTCTGTCGCAAGATCAGTTGGAAAGATGTGATTCGAAGAATGGCAGAGCAGGTGAGGATCATTAGATCTCGTTGTAGATCAACAACATACAACAAATCGCAATATCGCAAACCGGAGGTTTAAAGTTTAAAGTCATCGCAAGTATATTATTTTTTTTACGATGCGATAAGGGATTAAATGTGTGTAGTATCCCGAAATGGAAATCAACATCTTTTTCACCGCTGAAGAAATCCTTTTGTCTTTAATATGAACAAGGCTATTTCAAAGATGGACTGAGAGGGATTTTACCAGTTATTTCACCTCTAAAGAGAGGGTGAGAATCGGAGGCTTCCTGGCCCTTTCTCAGACTCTACCTATAGTTATGCAAATATTTCTTCCTTCAGGAAGATCTTGCTCAAATGAGTGAGCTATAGCAATATATAAACATGAGCTGGAAAGTAACAGTGAATGCATAAACTTTAGAAATGCAATAACCCTCATAGTCTTCTCATTGATAATATGGTAGCAGAAATGTGTACAAGATCTTGAGGAAGTGATCACTCAAGATGAAGCATAGACACAAGTACAATGAACATGAAATACACTGCTACATATATTATTCCCAACTATGACTGCGTAGTCAATGAAGGAGAACTGATGCAAAATAATGATACAATGAGATATGGAAATATGAAGCTCAAATAAAGAAGGGGGAGATGGATCTCAACCCATGGAAACTATAATAAACAATCCCTAAAGGGATTGGCTACAATACATACAAAATGGAAAATCTACAGAAATGCCAGAGTTGTTGGAGCAGCTGCAACTCTAAAATGAGAACATGAAGGAGATGGCTAAATAATGTTGCATAAAATGTATATACCTCCTCCAATGGAAATCTAGAGTGAAAGGTTGATCCTTTCACCAAAGACCTCACCCTCCAAAATGTCGGTGCAACCCCTCACTGCAATTGCACTCAAGAACTGCGCAGTCAAGGAGAGGAACTGTGCTGTAGGTGATGGGAAGAGATTGGCCTCCTGCCAAAATATGAGAAATGGAGCTGATATCTCCCCTATTGATCTTTCGGATGCATAAAATCTTCCTCCTCTGAAATCTGAGCTCTGAAATGATGATGTGAGAACCTCCACTGCAACCCCAGCAACACAATGGCTCTTACTGCAAGAATCACTGCACTGAAAGGAATATCTTTGGCCTTGACCCAAGATGTGGAGAAGATGAAGATCAGACCTTCAAGAGCTTCTCAAGAAGGGAGGGAACCCTTGAACAAGAAATCCCTTGTGCTAAACAGCACAACTATCACAGTTGTGCAACTGTAGAAAGCAAGCAATTCGAAATATCCAAGCTAGCCCAAAATGGATGCTTTCCCCTCCTTTTATGCAAATGAAGGCTCCTTAGCCATGGACCCCACACATTAGGGTTTCCTCCTCATGCAATTTCGTAGGCTTCCCAAGCAAGCCACACCTCCATCTATTGCGTAGTTTGACTTGGTCAACATGACCTAGCCCTCTTTGCAATCAACCCTTTTCACACATGGGGTGTGCAAACAAGCTCCAATGATGCTCCTCCTTCATAATGTGAGGGATTTTATTGATGTTTTTCATAACCATGGGCCTCCTTACCCATTTATTTAGCTGCAATATTATAAAAGAAAAATTCTAATGTTCCATTTAGCCATGTGCTAAAATGGGAACATTACAGTCCTCCCCTCCTAAATGTTGCTTGTCCTCAAGCAACTGCAAGGATAGATGATCCAGATCTTGGGGGGAGGCCCCCAAGATCTAAAAAGTTGAAATGGATCTGACAAGATCTGCAAAACTAGAAAGCCAGAAAAAAAAGAGAGAACACAAATAAAATAAAATCACAAAGAAACTTATTTTATTAAAACAGAGAATAACTGTAGAAGCTACATTGTGGTGGACAATCTGTCCTTTTACAAACTAAGGCTTGTTATTTATAGCCTTTTTTGAGTTACAATACCATGTGTAGATACCATAGGCCAATATCATGAGTAGATACCACTTACAATACCATGGGTAAATCCCATGTGTGGATGAATACCATGGGTCACTTACAATACCATGGGCGAATAAATATCATGGGTGGATGAATACCATGGTTCGATGCCATTTACAATACCATGGGTAAATTCCATGGGTGGATGGATAACATGGGTAGATGAATACCATGGGTTGATGCCATTTTCCATTCGGATCATTCCTCCCTCCTTAAGAAGCAATGGTCCCCATTGCGTGAATTTCCTTCCTGAGAAGCCTTTGTTGAATATGAAGAGCCACTGAAGAGAAGGGTTTTGTGTTGTTAACCCATAACCGTGATGAACGAAGATCCGAGGATAGAGATACCCTGTAATGCTTGTGACCAACTGTGATATTGACAGTGTGCGGCCTAGCAAATGGACTTCAATGAAGTGTGGGTTTGTGGATGAACCAAAACCATGAAAAACGAAGATCCAAGGATAGATATACCCTATAATGCTTGTGACCAACTATGTGACTAACAATGTGCGACCTAGAAAATGGACTTCGATGAAAAAGATTTTTTGCGATTGACCCATAACCGTGATGTTGATTGTTGGTGAAGTAGCGGGTGCCTACATAGGTTGGGGTGGGAGGGCACGTCTCCAAATAACCCAAGCTGAATGCTGCTATGATGAAACTGATGAATGTGAAGCAGGTGCCTACTAAAGCGGGGTGGGAGGGCACATCTCCAAATGGAACCCGCTCTGAATGCTGCTCCAGATTTAAAATAAGCATAAATCGGTTAATAAAACTCAGAATATTTATTATAACCTATTTTTGGAAATGGAATGATCATTATGCATCTTCCATTGTGTTTGAAACCACTATCTGGAGACTCTAAACTCTCAGATTCGCGCTAGAATTGTCTCGCCGTCACAAAATTTCTGAAAAAATAGTTGATTTTAAATCAACAATAACTCCCACATCCGGACTCCGATTCGACCGATTTTTTTTTTTAACGTGGGTGATTTTTCAAGAGGAGATCAGATATATATCCATTCTTCTGAAATTTTTCATTGAAAATTGCAAAAAATGACAGGAGAGCCGCCGTCCATGAATTGTCGTCAGAAAAATTGCTTCAACATTGCTGATGTTGAATCAACGATATCTCCCTCATCCGAACTCCAATTTGGCCGATTGTTTTTTTGAACTTGAGTATTTTTTCGCAAGGAATCCATATCTGGTCTTTTCTTTTGTAAATTTTTCACCAAAAATTTTAGATATGATCTGAAAACTCACTGCCCAAGAAATTCATGGAGTTTGTTGAAGATTGCTACCAAAAAATGGCACTGTAATATGCTTCAAACCCTCATTCCCATGGATTCATAACCTGAATCTGATACCACTGATCCAGATCTTGGGGGGAGGCCCCCAAGATCTAAAAAGTTGAAATGGATCTGACAATATCTGCAAAACTAGAAAGCCAGAAAAAAAGAGAGAACACAAATAAAATAAAAGCACAAAGAAACTTGTTTTATTAAAATAGAGAATAATTGTAGAAGCTACATTGTGGTGGACAATATGTCCTTTTAAAAACTAAGGCTTGTTATTTATAGCCTTTTTTGAGTTACAATACCATGTGTAGATACCATAGGCCAATACCATGAGTAGATACCACTTACAATACCATGGGTAAATCCCATGTGTGGATGAATACCAAGGGTGGATACATACCATGGGTCACTTACAATACCATGGGCGAATAAATATCATGGGTGGATGAATACCATGGGTCGATGCCATTTACAATACCATGGGTAAATTCCATGGGTGGATGGATAACATGGGTAGATGAATACCATGGGTGGATGATGCCATTTTCCATTCGAATCAATAGAACTGGAAAAACCTCCACTCAAGGCATGGAGTATGAAATATGCTGAGGAACACCTCCCCAATGTAGATCCTCCATCCCCCAAGCAATGATCCATACAAAATGAGTTACCCTCCAACATGGCAACTCCTGACAATTATCTTCCACCTTTTGCTCCTGCAATGTAGGTGGGCTGAAAATATGATCTTGGTAGACAAAATAGTCTACCCCACGCTGTCCTCCTCTCCACTTAGGATAAGTGCAGAGTATATGCTGATATTGGGCTGCCACAATGTTGCCTTCAAGAGGCAAGATGAAGTCTAGACCTCCAAGGATCTCTCCTCCAGTGTTATGAAACATGCTATCCCAAATCATCTCATACATGGTGAGTTGGAATTCACCATCATATGGAATCCAATAAATCATATGGCCACCTCAAATGGAAACAAATGTGTTGTTGTAGTGGCCACATGTCCTCTCATGTTCCCATTAGAACATGCAATGCAAATAATGTGGGAGATCTCTCCCCCAAGGGACACATCCAACCAATGTGCCATTCTCCCAATCATGCTCTCAACAAATACAAAGACATCAGTAATATAATGAAGCATAATGAAAACCATGCTTGCTGTCATATGTAGCAAGGGAGAAAGACAATGGTCCATCAAATGTAACCAATGCAGTTTGACCCTCAACTGCATAAGAGTATGACAAAAGGTGTGGCCTCTCAACCACTTGCTTGATGTCCGACTCTCCTCAAATGTATGGAGGAAGTGAATGATATATGGTGCAAGGTGAGTAGGTCCTCCAAAATACATTTCCTCCCCAAGTCATCCTAGGGAGTGGTCACCAATAGTGCTCATGGCCTCAAGTAGACCATGGGGTCCAGAAAGAAGAATGCCCCTCCTTGGAGCAACATCCTATACATATATGGTTAAGGGATGAATATATAAATCATCATGCAAATAAACAATTCCCTTACCATAAGTTCTGCTCATGAAAATGGAGTGGCTCAAAAATGAGTCTCCCCTCATCCTCAAAGAGAAAAGAGGTGACTGTGCTGACTCCTCCCTCTGCACATGATCTATGCATCTCCTCATATGTTGATCTATCAATATCATGCAAGCAAGATGATCCTGGGAATAATCCACCAACAATCCGGAGCTCCCCCATGGATATATCCTCCATAGTGACAATGCTGATGATCCTTCATGAAGAGCATCTATCATATGGTCATCTCCTCCTTTGACATTTCTCATGCCAAAGATGAAAATTGGAAGGTTGCTAACCTTCCCCTGCTGTTTCTGCCACAGCGCAAAATCTGAACTGAAAGTGGGTGGTAATGATATTGAGGGAATGACCCCCTCCTCCTCGAGTCTACCCAAGTCTCTCAGCGCTGTGTAGTTGTCTCCCAAGGTCTCCACTCCTCTGAAATCAATGAATGGTGCTCAACAGGTGAAGCATATCTCATCATCTTTTGATCTAGTGGTTCCCCAGCAAAATGTCTCCATGCAATGAGACATCATCATCTAAAGGTGACTGCATCTATGAATGAACAAGTCTGTCCATGCTTCCACTGCGCAATCCAATCACCCTCCTAGGTGCATCACCCTCATAAGATAGACAGGGATTTATGCTCCTCATCACATCATGATGGTCATCTTCCCTATCTCTTCCTGGTGTCTCCATGGTTCCACACCTCCTCAACATTGGCACATGTAAAACATAAGTTGTGCCTCAATCTCCATACCAGAGATCCTGGGGACTTACTTGAAAAGATGCAAGGATCCCTCTACCTGGAGCAAGAGCTCCTCCTTCCTCTGCATGAGGTACTAGATAGTCTCTGGATAGCACTGTGCTGTTGCCCTCAGCTCCCTCAATATAAATGGGCAACCTTTCAACAATGCTGCTACAAATATGGAATCTCTCCCAAAGCGGAAGAAATTCCTGATCATCAAAAGCCAAGGAGTATCCCCTTTGCACCATGCTAGTGTCATCTCCCACTCCTATAACACTGTACATCATGTGAGAGCACATATGTATTTTCTCTCTCCAACACCACCCAAGCAACAAAATCCTTTGCTGCCTCCTCCTTCTCTTAGAAAGAGAGCATGCCGGGTGATGGCCAAACTCCTTCAGGAGTAATCGACGCAGCCAAGCCTCCTGCTACTCGGTATCATAAATCTACAAGTGGCTCACTAGCCCCTTCCTCCTTCTCCACCACATCCACTCAGCAATGTGTGGATGTCTCCTTCCTCCCTTCATCCTGGTACTCCTCCCTTGAGGACTACCCTCATCCCAAATCAAACCTCTTCATTTCATGGGATTTTGAAATACAACTTTCCTGAGGATCAATTGGACCCTATGAGGATCCAAATAGTTGGTAGGAAAAAACCTCCCATCATGATATGTGTGGCACAAGGAATGTCCACCATAGTCATGAGAGAAGATATGCATCCAAAGATGTCCCCCATCTCCTATTTGTTCCTGTGAGAAGGTAAAACCCTCCTCCAATTGTTGAAGAACCTTGCACTCCAAAAAGTGTGGGAGTGCACCTCCATTAAAATATTTCTATGAGATCTCCTTTGCATCACTGCTCTTGTACAACGCAGTATTATTCTTTTGCTCTAAGTCACCTGCATGCAATGATGTTGACCCATCCAAGGTGTTTGCTGAAATGACAAGAAATGGATCTCCAATCATACCTTGCTGAAACTTGGAAGCTCCTTGCAAGGCTACAAGTGTTGCTCCCTCATGAATACTGGCCCCCCAAACTGCTAAAGATGAAGGCTACTCCTCCATAGTCTCAACAGTGCTAGTACATGCCTCATCAAATGGTGGTGAGGGCTCCTCCATCTTCTTTCCAAATCTGCTGATCAATCTTTGAGAAAACTCAACAAGAGTAGAAATCCTTGTATGGCTCAGATGGCTGATCCACCAACTCCTTGCTTCACCTTAAAAGTGTAGCGCTGCAACTTTTACTGCCTCTTTGTCTACTATAGGATGTAGCAGGAAAAAGGCCTCTAGCTTCTTTTCCCAAACCTCTGCTGCACATGTAAGTGATCAATCAAATGTGGACAATAGAAATCTATTGCCTCTCATCATCCCGTGGCTGTGGGGTCTTTATTCTTCTTTCTACTAAATAAACTGTGGAAAAGATAAAGTCTCTTGGGAGACTCTAGGGTTTTCTCGGTATTCATCTAGGTACTCACTCAGATTTTCGAATTCCAAGTGTCATCCATGCTACTGCTTTGCTTCTCTGTGAGAATAGGAAGTGCATGGTCCTTCCTCTTCTGCTCCTTCATTTTTCTCGACCTCTTTGGAGAGGTCTCCTTTGGATCTGAAAATTGATGAGAGTAATCTCATCCTCTCCATACCTTATGCTTTCTGCTTGCTGCTTCTCCTCAGCACTTCTCTGATAGCTTGATCTCACAGGCTGGGCCAGAGATCATGCTCTGATACGACTGTAATATCCCGAAATGGAAATCAACATCTTTTTCACCGCTGAAGAAATCCTTTTGTCGAAAATATGAACAAGGCTATTTCAGAGATGGAATGAGAGGGCTTTTACCAGTTATTTCACCTCTAAAGAGAGGGTGAGAACCAGAGGCTTCCTAGCCCTTTCTCAGACTTTGCCTATAGCTATGAAAATATTTCTTCCTTTAGGAAGATCTTGCTCAAATGAGTGAGTTATAGCAATATATAAACATGAGCTGGAAAATAACAGTGAATGCATAAACTTTAGAAATGCAATAAACCCTCATAGTTTTCTCATTGATAATATGGTAACAGAAATGTGTACAATATCTTGTGGAAGTGATCACTCAAGATGAAGCATAGACACAAGTACAATGAACATGAAATACACTGCTACATATATTATGCCCAATTATGAATGCGCAGTCAATGAAGGAGAAATGCTACAAAATAATGATACAATGAGATATGGCAATATGAAGCTCAAATAAAGAAGGGGGAGATGGATCTCAACCCCTGGAAACTATAATAAACAATCCCTAAAGGGATTGGCTACAATACATACAAAATGGAAAATCTACAGAAATGCCGGAGTTGCTGGAGCAGTTGCAAATCTAAAATGAGAACATGAAGGAGATGGCTGAATAATGCTGCATAAAATGTATATAACTCCTCCAATGGAAATCTAGAGTGAAAGGTTGATCCTTTCACCAAAGATCTCACCCTCCAAAATGTCGGTGCAACCCCTCACTGCAATTGCACTCAAGAACTGCACAATCAAGGAGAGGAACTATGTTGTAGGTGATGGGAAGAGACTGGCCTCCTGCCAAAATATGAGAAATGGAGCTGATATCTCCCCTATTGATCTCCCGGATGCATAAAAGCTTCCTCCTCTGAAATCTGAGCTTCAGAATGATGATGTGAGAACCTCCACTGCAACCCCAACAACACAATGGCTCTTGCTGCAAGAATCACTTCACTGAAAGTAATAGCTTTGGCCTTGAGCCAAGATGTGGAGAAGATGAAGATCAGACCTTCAAGAGCTTCTCAAGAAGGGAGGGAATCCTTGAACAAGAAATCCCTTATGCTAAACAACACAGCTATCACAATTGTGCAACTGTAGAAAGCAAGCAATTCGAAATATCCAAGCTAGCCCAAAATGGATGCTTTCCCCTCCTTTTATGCAAATGAAGGCTCCTTAGCCATGGAACCCACACATTAGGGTTTCCTCCTCCTCATGAAATTTCGTAGGCTTCCCAAGCAAGCCACACCTCCATCTATTGTGCAGTTTGACTTGGTCAACATGACCTAGCCCTCTTTGCAATCAACCCTTTTCACACATGGGGTGTGCAAACAAGCTCCAATGATGCTCCTCTTTCATAATGTGAGGGATTTTATTGATGTTTTTCATAACCATGGGCCTCCTTACCCATTTATTTAGCTGCAATATTATAAAAGAAAAATTCTAATGTTCCATTTAGCCATGTGCTAAAATGGGAACATTACAATGTACGATGCGGCATGGGGTGGCCACATGTCGGCGTAGCGCAAGAGCACACACCGCAAGATTTATTGTTTAGCATTATCAGTAAGGGTTAAGTTTGTGGGCAGGGATTATGATAAGATGAAGAAGTATAGCAGACCATTGGACCCTGTAAAGATCTACGGTATAGAGTGGCGTCGCAGCTTCACATCCGTGATTATGTTGGTTTCCATTTAAGTTGCAACTTATGTGTGCCGAGATGCGATGAGCCCTGAATGGCTATCGTCATGTGGGACCTGAGAACATATACCACGTGCATATAAAGGATTCGGGTATGTATAATTTGTTTAAGGTGAGTGGTGTTGATTGCTAGTGTATGTATGTTATTAAACTCTGCCATTATATTCCGCTGTGTAAAAGGGGGAGTTTGATATTTGGGCCCATAAACCACAGGGTCCATGAGGTAATATTAAAATGAAGTTTTGACTGCATCATTTTTGGTATCAGAGCAGAATTAGTGCTCTTTGGGAATTTTTATTCAAAGATTGAATTTTATTTTTAGTATGTATAGAGTTTTTATTGGTAATTGATCTAGATGCAGAAGGTTATGGTATGAAAGGAATTGGTCATTGGGAGATCAGAACACAGAAGATTTTATGTAGAGAAGAATCCTGAAATTTTGCAGGTAGCTGTGACAAAGTACAAGGGAGCAAGTGAAGAAATTGCAGTAAGAGATGTTGTAAGGAAATTAGTTGGAAGAAGAACTGAAGTGCAGATAGTGGAAAGTAAAGAAACATGTTTATTGTCCAAGCCAAGGATATATTAAGGGGATAATATCATTGGAATATCTCTCAGGTATGAGTTTTATTTTAATATTTCTTCTAATCTGAATTAGTTTCATAGTGAAGAGGATGTTAGCAGCCAACACATAGCAGCAGACTGTGTAAAGGGAAGAGAAGTTGTGGCAAGTTCAGTAAAGGAGATTTTTGTAGAGAAGAAGAGAACAACAGAGTTCTCAAACAGAGAGAGGGGTAGGTGAGGAGTTACAAAGTCTTGACAGCGTTGGAAGCTGAAGAGAAGGAGTGCTCAAAAGAGGTTTTGTTGCAGAAACCCAAGGAAGTATACCAAGATGATGACTTGGTGTAGATGACAAGTAGAGATTTGTTACAAATAAATGAGAGAGGATTATTGTAAGCTCATAGTGGGAAAAGGGAGTCCACATAAAGAAGTCATGATGACTATTAAGGGTTATGAGAGAAGCCACAACAGAATAAAGAAATATGCCAAGGAAAATGGCAAGGGAAATAAAATGAGTCCAGAGGAACTTGACAAAGACATTGCTGAATTGAAAGCAGGTGTGGATGCAATAATAATGTTGCTTAAAGACTGTGAAAGCACTACAAGGAAAAGACCCTCTAGCGGAGGTTATAAAGGAGGTTTTTAGTGTTATAAAATTGGTCAAAATTGTCAAAAAAACATATGCTGTAACCACATATGTTTCTGGTAACGGAGGTTTTGGCGGAGCTTTTAACGAAAATTCAACACAACTAAAAAAAATCGGCGGCCGGAGGTTATTACGAATGTTTTTTCATCGGTGCTCTTATCAGGTTTTAACGCACAGGTGCGTATCGGTAGACAACACACCGAGGCGGTCGAAGGAGAATGTACCGGGGCGTTAAGGAAAACAACATCACCAGATCTGGTGTTGGTGATACAATGCATGGGGCCATTCTAATTGGTCTTGGGATTTGAGCGGTGCCCATAGGTCGTATAAGCACACCGGTGCGTGTATCTTTATGAGGCACCGGTGCTCCGTATCACATAAAGAAACCGAGATTTATAATTGGTATCGGTATTTGTGCGGTGCACATGGCATCTACAAATCCACCGTTCTTATAGATACATAAACACCCCGGTGCACAGTATCACACAAACACACCAATATTTATACCTGGAATCAGTATTAGTACGGTGCCCATAGAATCATAAACACACTGGTGCGTATAGGCACATAAGCGCACCAGTTTTCATTTTGTTTTTTTTTAGAAACATCCACCTCTGACAGTCCAATTATTTTGATTGTTTTAAATTCATTAATCATCAAAAGTTGACACATATTATACAATATTCATATTAATTACATTTTTATTAATGCATTTGAATGTGCTGTTTGGATTAATTTGTTATATCATATCAGAATTATTGTGGTTTTTTAAAATTCATTATTCATCAAAAGTCGACACATATATATAATCTTATAACAATATTCATATGAATTAAATTTTTATTAGTGCATTTGAGAACGACAATGGAGAACGCAATAGCGACAATGGAGAACGCAATAGAATAAATTAAAACACACACACACACACACACACACACACACACACACACACATATATATATATATATATAAGACAATATTTATCATACAAAATGGGACAATTATTCGTATCTCTTTGTCTTTCAATTGGGACACTATGTCCATTACATTAAACAAAATGTCTGATTTCACAGACATATTTCAAAAAATAAAACGCCTTGCTTTGATATCCAAATTACATAGTGATCATCATTCTTCGCTTGAACTGTTGTCACTGCTAGAGCTACTTCCATGACTTGGATTATTTTTAGGAATGTTGTGTTCATGGCATTGATTGTTTTCTTCTTCTTCACTTTCCATCTACAAACATAAGAATAAACTGAAATGAGTGTATATACATTGGTGAGAATAATGAAAATTCCAATATTAAATAATATACATCAATGTAAATCGAAAAGAAAAATGACGTACCATAGCAACAATTGACTCATAAACTATACACATTCTTTCAAAACCATGTACCATGCCATCTTTAAAAATTTCATCTGTTGGTGCAATTCCATACTTTGTTTCGTGCAAGTTTTATACCCCATAACAAATTATATATTTAATATAAAAGATGTTTTTGTTCTATTAATTATATAAGGAGATAATTAAAACAAGATCGATAGATGCTTAAAAATTCCACAATTAAATTCTGGTATGTCAACATATACTCACAACCCATATTTAACCGAATTTCAATCAATTCGTATAATGGTTCTTCTTTGTATGTTAGCACCTGTTTGAAGACATTCAATGATGATTTTTGTAAAACAACTTAAAAAATACAAAAATGAAATCTAGTTAAGTTGTTATAAGGAAGTAACAATTACTCACAAACTTAGAGATCCACCATTTTCTTCCTTGTCGTCCTATTTTATGTGTTGAATGGGTTCCATTTTCTTTTCTTTTATGCAAGAAAATTCTTGAAAATTAATATTTAATGCTAAATTGTTTATTTATTGTACCTAATGATCGAAAAATTCAATGATTACATATTACATTTGAAGCACGTTGTTGTATTCGTTCCACTAGATCCCTCAAACTTTTATAAAAGTTTTTCCCCCTTTCGTTAACTTCCAACACCACTCCAGATGAGCCAAGGAGCAATTCATTTTCATTTGCATGTTCTATTTTTTTTCTTTTCTTAGAACAACATTCCTTTTCTGAGTTGTTGGTCCCTGTAGAACATTAAAAAGATGTGAATTAGTAGACTGTTTGACACGTTATCTAATAATTTTAAGTATTTTATTAATGATAATTAAAAAAAGAAACTCATATTGGATCGATAGTATTGTTTCATTCACCTGATTCATCTTTTTGCAATTTTTCCATTAAACTTTTACGCCCTTCTGGTCGTAGATCATAAATAATCATATCGAGCTTCGTCATTTTGTGGCTCTACATGATGCACAGTAAACAATACATATTATTTAAAGTTACATATAGTTCAAAAATAATATTTTTTATAAAGAATTTATAAAGAACTTGCCTTTTTCTTTTCTTGATGTGTTAATAGTGTTTTTGTTACTTGATATCTTGTCAGTCATTTCTTTATCAATCTAAAACCTGTAGCATATCATTCATTAATATATTTATAAATAAATTCTCAACTTTTCAGGTAGAAAATAAATCTTGAGACACTGATGCGCCTTTTATTACATCCGCACCGTCACTGGTGCGTGGATATATTAACAACGCACCACAAAACATTATAATACACCGTACGGTGCGTTCGGTATTATAAACGCACCACAAAAACAATGTAATAGACCTAACGGTGCATGGGGTATTATAAACGCACCGCAAAAATGGTGTAATACATCGCACGGTGCTTTCCTAGTTAAAGAGAGCACCGGTGCCCTATTTCAGATTTGGCACACGGATTTAAAAAAATGTTTTCAATTTTTTACGACACAGAACTTGGGCGGCGCGCTGTAATAATACAAAGAACAGGTGTGGTGGCATACGTAGGTCACACCGATAAAGAAAAATCCATTTTTTCAAAAATTCATGCAATGGCCGAATGGATTGGGATCTGACTATGCAAGTCGTCATGTGGGTTGGACGTCAATCTAAAATGAAAAACCCTAATTCTAAAATAAAAGAAACAGGGAGAACAAAGGGAAAAAAAAAAAATGAAGGGTTCAGGGTAAAAATGGATAAAACTGCAGGAAAAAATAAAAAACTGCAGAAAAAAGTAAAAAAAAGAATTAAATTTAATCATGAAATGGTTTGAAATTCTATGATAGAGGGCTTGAATCACCAGAGTTTTGGTTTCTTATTGTCTGAATACTTCTGTTTGAACGTATTTCGCCATCCACAGTGCCCTCGTGCTCTCCTGCAAAATCTAACTGAAAATTTTTAGCAAAAATAGTGAAATAATGAAAAGTGTTTAGTATTTAAAGAATTATTTTATCAAATTAGATTTTCGAAAATATTTTGCCGCCCATTTTTCAAATTGCCACTTTTTTTTAAATTAAACAAAATAGAGTTGCGTTTTTTTTATTTGTGTTTATTCATTTCCGGTGCATGGAAATGTGACGCACCGGCGCGTTGTATTAATACAACGCACCGAGGCTTGTTAGGATGATAAGCGCACCGGAGTTTTTAAAGTCTTTTTTTTTTTATGTAAGATCATAATAAAATAATGATAATTATAAAGTACATGAATTTATTTTCATTATTTTCTAAACTTTATGTTACAAAAATTCGTATTATTCTAGATTTGTTATTTTACAATTATTTTCAAATTTACAAATTTAAATATTTTAATAAAATCATTTCACATTAATACAATTAAAATTTTCACATTAATAGAATTAAAATTTTACAAATTAAAATTTTACATACAATTACATTAATTAAAAATTATAATTATAATTATAATTAAAATTACAATTACAATTTTACATTAATTTCACATACATGAATTACGATTAGAATTACAGTTACAATTTTACATACAATTACATTTACAATTTTACATATAATTACATTTACAATTACAATTACAATTTTACAAATATTTTATAGACAATTCAATTAAAATTACAGTTACAAATACAATTACATTTACAATTTTACATAGAATTACATTTACAATTACAATTAAAATTTTACAAATATTTTACATACAATTCAATTAAAATTACAAATACAAATACAATTACAATTTGTGAAATTTACATACAATTACAATTACAATTTTACAATTTTACATAGAATTAAAATTTAAATTACAATTACATTCATGACATAATATTTAATAAATATCATGGTCATTTAATAATATTAAATTAATTAATAAACATCATCACGATCATGATAACCATCGTACAAACATCATATTCGACTAATAAACACATTCAATTAATATCAAATTAACATTATATATTAACATCATCACAACACAAACATCAAATATACATCTCAATATAATGTCAAATAACTCATGCGCCTATCACATATACACATCTATCTACAAGGTAAACATTAAATGAACATATCTAACATGACTAACAATATGCGCCACATCATGATGATGATCAACATGAAAATTAAGTACAACTGCAACATGAACATAAAATACATGGACTATATATATATATATATATATCTATATATAACTGAATAATGTTAAAAATATATAACTATAATATAAATCATGTCATGTATCAGGCGCTGGTGGTAGTATAACAACATCAATAACAGTAGTACAAGTGGATGCGGCCTGCTCAGTAAGGCTGGGTGCAGCCTCGACAGTCGATGGTCGACTAGCCTACTCATGATCATGATGATCACTAGTACTGATGGATGCATCCGCTGGTGGTAGTACAACATGATCAATATGAGGCATAGTAGTAGTGGAGGTGGCCTGCTTAGTCAATAGTACTATAGCCTCGACGGTTGATGGTCTAGCCTGCTCATGATGATCATGACTAGTACTCATGATGGATGCTACAGGATACTGACTAGATGTGGCTGATGGTCTAGCCTCATCTCCATGATGACTACTGTCAGATGCTGGCAGTGGAGCCTCATGCTGATCATCAAGCATGCCGCAAGGTGAACGATCACGAGATGCATCTAAGTAGTGTTGAGATTCAACAATATGATGAGCTTAGTGAAAAGAGTCGCCTTCACTAAGCGGGCCCACAAGCTATTTTTGGCGCAAGTCTATTTTTAGACTATGTCTATTTTTAGACATGATGATCATATTTCAGAAGTTGCAGGGTGCTATTTGTGGATGGTTGATCAATTTGGAAAAATAGATGAAATTATATTTTTAGAATATTTGGCGAAGTCTATTTATAGATCGCTGATCTAAAAATAGATGCATGTTGATTATTATTATCTCTTAATAATAATCAGACACTAAACAACAACTTATTCTCTTGGAGCACTTCAGTTCAATGCACAGATGTGGCACATCAGTGGACTGAGGGAATTACGCAATTCCCAAGGGTTTACTGGAGCTAATGCATGGAGGACTCAGTTAGAACTCAAGTGGCAGAGCGCAGTTATGACACAGTTGGAAGAAGTAGTTATGGAGTTGTATTCAGTTTAACTCAGTTAGACTCAGCTGAGCTAGTTGTATCTAGTCTAACTGATTGATACACTAGTGAGAGTGGAGTGAATTAATTAGTTAATTAATTCACAAATAATAACTCATTAATCAACTGAAAAATACAGCAGTTAACTACAGTGCATGGAAGTTTCAGTGGAGACCCAGTGGAGAGATAGGTGAAAGGGCAAGATAAACTATTTGTTGTGACTATAGTGATGCATTGATTGCATCACACACACATTGGAGTTGCCAATGAGAATTACATATTCAAGGCAAGAGTAATTCAAATTCATTCAGAGCTATTCTTCAGCAGGGATTGCATAGTGGAGGCAGGCTAGCAGGAGGGCAAGATCGACGCATGAATTTGCAAGATTGTTCTTGATTAGTGTATGAAGATTGTACTGTATTGAGAGCTTGTGATAAGCTTTGTATGAGATTGTCATATGATCTCCATGTTACATAATATATAGTTGGGGTTTTCAGCTTCAGGCTTTCCCGGTTAAAAACTGTGTTATGTGCGATTGATTATTTTTGTTTATGCTTCACATGTGTGTGCAATTAATTTTTCCGCAAAATATTAACAAGTGGAATTGATTTAGTATTTTGCATAAATTTAAATAGTGTGAGATCAGGTGAATCAATGACATATGCATACTTAGTGCATATAATTTCTACATGGTATCAGAGCATTGTTGTTTGAAGATTGCAATTGTGAAGTGAGTTTGTGCTGGTGGGCAATTCGAATTTGCTACAGAAGATTCTTGGTGCAGAAGTTGAGTATACATTGAAATGGCCTTCAATGGGTTGCGATTGGAGTATGCCATTGATGGGAGCTTGAATTACATAGCCTGGAAGGACAGGATGGAGGCAGTGCTGGAGGATAATGGGCTGAAGGAGTTCATCGATAGCAATGTTCCTACGCCGGGATCTAGCGATGTTGCATTACTTGATGCATGGCAAAAGAAGACAGAAAAGACGAGAAGGATTCCATTAGAAGGTGTGAAGGACCATACTGTGTCCAGCCTTCATGGGAAAGCCACTCCATTCTTAATGTGGAAGGCTTTGACAGAATTTTTCCAAAGCAGAAGTGACCAGAGGAAGTTGGCGCTTAAAGACAAGCTCAGAAAAATAAAAATGGAGAAAGGCGACAGTTTTGCAAAATACCTCACGAAGTTTTTCCATTGCAAGGATGAACTAGGAAGTGTGGGGGTTACTGTTGATGATGAAGACTTGGTGAGCTTGGCTCTCCTTGGGCTTCTGAAGAGTTGGCATAGCTACGAAGACTTTGTCAATGGACGGGAGAAACTGCCAGGATGGGAGTGACTTTGGTCAGATCTTGTGTAGGAGGAGATAAGGCGGGGTACTAGGGATGGATCTTCATCGAAGAATGAATATGAAGAGAATTTCACTTTCGCTGCCAAATCAAGGAAAGGGAAGGAGAAGAAAATTCCTTCAAAATCTGGTGCTAAAGGCAAGAAGCAGGATTTGTCCAAAGTGAAGTGTTTTCACTGTCATGAACATGGACATTTCGCCACTAACTGTCCACAGAAGAAGAAGAACAAGCAAGCTGCTGGATCTGCAGCTGGAGAGGCCTTAGCCTCACAATTTGAGCTTGATTTCTCCTTGATCGCTTTCTTGGTTTCAAACTACATGGGATTGGTGTGGTATCTTGATAGTGGTGCATCTTTCCATATGACGGGAGACAAAGAGTTGTTTAGTGACTTGGAGGAGAAGGACCTCCAGATGCATATAGAGATGGGTGACAATGGTCGGTACAGTTGAACTGGCATTAGGACCATTACCTTTGAGAAAGAGTCCGGTAATCCATTCTTGTTAAATAATATCATGCATGTTCCAGGTCTGAAGAAGAACTTGGTCTCAGTCGCAATGTTGGAAGATAAAGGTTATGATGTTTTTTTCAGTGAGGGAAAAGCCTTCATTCGACATAAAAAAATAGGTCAAACCAAGAATATAGGGGTTCAAATTAAGAATCTATACAAGCTGGAGGTAGATGGCTACGCTGAAATGGTGAGAAAAGCAGAAGAAGTGGTGAGCCGGGATGAGGGCAAATTATGGCACAGGAGATTGGGCCATCTTCACCATGGCGCTTTGAAGATTTTGCAGCATATTTATACTAGACTTCCCAAGGGTACTCTTGCATAGTCAGATCAGTGCAAGGGATGTACTATGGGTAAGTTTGTGAAGACCACCTTTCATGAGAAGGAGAACCATGCTTCGGTGATCCTAGAGAGAATTCACACAGACGTGTGTGGACCTTTCTCAGTTGCTTCAAAAGCAAAACACAGGTATTATGTTATATTTGTTGATGACTATTCTCATAGATGTTGGATCTTATTCATGTAGAAGAAGAGTGAAAAGTTCTCAAAGTTCTGTGAGTTCAAGGCATTGGTGGAGAAGGAGTCGGGGAAGCAAGTGAAATCTCTACGGAGCGATAATGGTGGTGAATACATCTCAGGAGAATTCAAAGACTTTTGTAGCAAAGAAGGAATTTGAAGAGAACTCATAGCGCCTCATAACCCGCAGTAGAATGGGGTTGTGGAGAGAAAGAACAAAATGATCGTAGGTGCTGCACGAGTGATGCTGCATGATTAGGGCCTACCGATGCACTTATGGGCGGAAGCATGCAACATTGTGGTTTATGTGCAAAATCGTTGTCCTCATAGAGTACTTGGCATGAGTACGCCTGAATAAGATTTTACTGGTAAGAAGCCTAATATTTCTCATTTGAATATTTTTGGCTCACCTATTTACATTCATGTGACGAAGGATGCCAGGAAGAAGTTGGAGCTAACTGCAGAAGTTGGGATATTTATGGGGTACACAGAAACACCCCATAATTATCGTGTGTATTTTCCAAACAGTCGAATGACTGTTGTACGACGGGATATAAAATTCAATGAGGTGAAAGCCATGAAGTTGTCGCTTGAGAGGGAGCTACACTTGCATGCGGAGGAGGAACTTCTTGTTCCCAAAGATGAGCCTCTTGATGTTGATCAGCCACAGGATGAGATTCATGGAGTGGAGGAGTCCACTCATGCAGAACAAAACATTAGACAAGGCAGAAAGCGTACCACAGAAGCTGAAAGACTGAAGCTTGATGTGGCACAGAATGTGGGAGTCCCTACATCACAGCGCAGACAGATACAGTCACTTGACCAATTTACTGGATACATGGCTCTTATGAGCAAGTGTATCATGACAGATCCATCTTCTTTCGAAGAAGCAGTGTAGGAGCCCACATGGGTAGATGCCATGGTGGAGGAGTATGACTCCATTTTCAGAAACAGTGCTTGGGATATTGTTCCAAGGCTGGTGGGAAAATCAGTTGTAGGATCAAGATGGATCTACAAGGTAAAGAAAGCTAATGATGGGAGTGTCGAGAAGTATAAGGAAAGATTTGTTGCTCGGGGCTTCTCACATATTGAGGGGATTGACTATGAAGAAACCTTTGCACCTGTCGCACGGTATTATTCCATATGGACCATCCTTTCTCTCTCAGCGCAGATGGGTTGGCACATTCATCAAATGGATCTAAAGACTGCGTTCCTTAATGGGATCATTGAGGAAGAGGTGTACATTGAGAAGCTTGAAGGATTTGAGATCTTCAGCAGCGAGTCGCATGTGTGCAGGCTCAAAAGAGTGTTGTATGGGCTGAAACAAGCACCCCATGCTTGGTACACTCAGATCGACAGCTATTTCACTATACTTGGCTTCACCAAGAGTGAGGCGGATGCAAACCTGTACCAGATTGTGGTGGAGGGTAAGCTTTTAATCATTGTACTTTATGTTGATTATTTAATACTAACAGGTGATGAGCAATTGATACACTCATGCAAGGAAAATCTTGCAAAGGAGTTTGAGATGAAGGATTTGGGCCTCCTTCATTATTTCCTTGGATTGGAAATATGGCAGCAGGAAGGTGAACTATTTGTGTCTCAAGGCAAGTATGCCCAGGAGATATTGGAGAAGTTTCACATGCAAGGCTGCAAGCCTATCGACACTCCTCTTCCAAGAAATTGGAATAAAGAGGATGCTACATCGGCAGAGGTAGTGGATGCCATTGTTTATCGACAGTTGGTGGGTTCGCTCATGTATTTAGTCAATACAAGACCGGACATATGCTATGTGGTGAAACAGCTTTCACAAGCGATGGTTAAGCCTACCAAGATCTTTTGGAAGGCAGGCAAGCATGTCCTAAGATATATTAGGGGCACATCTGAGTATGGTTTATGGTACATACAGATGGATGAGGTGAAGTTGCATGGCTTCACAGATGCAGATTGGGTAGGAAGCCCAACAGACAGAAAGAGCACATCAGGAGGGATTTTCAGTATCAGATCTACATCAGTGTCTTGTTACAGCAGGAAACAAAGATCTGTGGCACTCATTTCAGCGGAAGTGGAATACATGGCAGCAAGTCAAGCTGCATGTGAGGCTATCTAGGTGAGGAAGATCCTGGTTGGTTTGTTCGGTTCACATTTAGATCCCACGGTGATACATTGTGATAATCAGAGTTGCATTAAACTCTTGGTTAATCCTATGTTTCATGATATATCTAAACATATTGATATCCTGTATCATCATATCATAGATTGTGTGCAGTGAAAGATCATGTTGCTTCAGCACATTCCTACGGAGGATCAGGATGCAGATATTCTGACTAAGGCGCTCACTAGGAGAAAATTAAAATACCATAGAGGCAGGATCGGGGTGAAGGATAATCCCTATCTTGTTGAGAGGGAGTGTTGAGATTCAACAAGATGATGAGCTTAGTGAAAAGAGTCGCCTTCACTAAGTGGGCCCGCAGGCTATTTTTGGCGCAAGTCTATTTTTAGACTATGTCTATTTTTAGACATGATGATCACATTTCAGAAGTTACAGGATGCTATTTGTAGATGGTTGATCAAGTTGGAAAAATAGATGAAATTCTATTTTTAGAATATTGGGCGAAGTCTATTTATAGATCGTTGATCTAAAAATAGATGCATGTTGATTATACACTAAACAACAACTTATTCTCTTGGAGCACTTCAGTTCAATGCACAGATGTGGCACATCAGTGGACTAAGGGAATTACATAATTCCCAAGGTTTTACTGGAGCTAATGCATGGAGGACTTAGTTAGAACTCAAGTGGCAGAGTTATGACACAGTTGGAAGAAGTAGTTATGGAGTTGTATTTAGTTTAACTCAGTTAGACTCAGTTGAGCTAGTTGTATCTAGTCTAACTGATTGATACACTAGTGAGAGGAGTGAATTAATTAGTTAATTAATTCCACAAATAATAACTCATTAATCAACTCGAAAAATATAGAAGTTAACTATAGTAAGTGCCTTCATGGAGACCCAATGGATAGATAGGTGAAAGGGAAAGATAGAATATCTCTAAGTAGACTCAAACACTTTAGGTAATGGGGTTATCTCTTAAATTTTTATTCAAAAATTATGAACCTGTATTGATAGTTGATGGATAACAAATTGTTTTGAAAGGACATAATGGAGCATCAATGGAAAGAGATATTAATAAATATTGCATTGTGGAAGATGGTAGAACATAAATTATAAGAAGAATTTGGTCCAAGGAGGTACAGTTAATCCAGTAAAGGCTATGAAGAAGAAAGGAAAAGAGGATAGTCGGAAACTTAAGGATAGGTTGGAAGAGAATAATGCACAACAGAAAATTAAAGACAATGTTATCTATACCAATTGCGAAAGGATTAAAGGTGAATATAATCAGCAAACTGGAAGAAGACAGGCAATCTCAGAAGATGAAGGCAAGGATGCTTTCAAAACTATGCATTTGCAGTGAACAGAAAAGGGGTTCATTGGAGTATGATATTCATGATGATAACAATAATGTTTACTATTGTAAAAGAGACTTTAAAGTGGAATAGAAAATCTGTTGTATATATTGATTTTTTTTCCTATACAGAATCAAAGAGAACTTTAGCTTCTAAAATTAGAGATTGGCAAATTTTAATTGAAAAGAAAGAGGGATGGAAAAATAAACTTAGTGGCTTACATCTTTGTAAGGAAGAAATGGGAAGAATGAAAAGAAATGTGAAAGGAAGAAAGGCCAAAGAGAAGAACAAAGGACATAATTCAGAAATTAGACAGCATTCAGAACAAAGTAGAAACAAAGAAGACTCTTCAAGAAAGTATGAAGAAGGATATGACAAGTCGGACATGTAATATGCACATAAAGGGGATGACAAATCAGAGAAAACTTGGAGCAGAGGTAATGAGGAAAAAGGTGGAAAATGTAATATGTTTTTTTATTTGGAATTATTAAATGTTGAATGTGTTTTTCAAGATAAAATATGAACTTCTTTTGGAGATATATTTATTTATGCAAATATGAGGGAGCATGCAAGTTCTGAAGATGCAAAAAGTCATTTTTTCATTTGGAAACAAGAATATGGGAGAAAGCAACTAGTTGATTCAGAAGTTTGGAATGGAGGAAAGAGAGTCGATTTAACTCTTACACAAGTCATTGAACAAGAGAAAGAAGATTGCATAGGATGTGAAATTACAGTCCATGAACAAATTTTGTTTTTGATCCAAAGAATATTTAAATTTCAAGAGTTTATCTTGAGTTTGCAAATGAGAAGTTGGGTGAACAGTTCAGTTAAATTTAATGTGAATATGGAGACAATTGAACAAGGTTCAATACTAAAATTTTTGTAGCTGATGGACATTATATAGTGGGAAGGTCACATGTTCTTGTGTCAAAAAAGGAACAATATTCTTTTGAAGTTGAAAATATTCCACTCAAGATATTGGATGAGTGGATGATGAAAACAAAAAAGGTGAGGTATGAAAATTTTCCAAATTCAACAAGTCAAGAAGAGGTGGAAAGATATGTAGGACCGTATGAAAAAGGTGTTTTGGAAACAGAAGAGGATGTTGGTGATAGATTCAGAAATCAAAATATATGGTCAAGAATAAGACAATGGAACTAGTGGAGAATACATGAAGTTGAAGTTAACTACTATTGAGATGATGACAGGACAACAACACACAGAGGTAAAAAAACTTATGTTTCTTGAAAACATAATTATGTTGAATATCAGTATCAAAACAATATGCAGTAGAGATACTCATGACAATAGAGAAAAAGGACATCCACAATATAGGGTTTGGCATCCAGGAGAAGGAGATAATGCAGCAAATACACCTGCAATTAGAAAAGGTCAGAAAACTAGTTGGAAGATGAAGTCTAAGGAAGTTTACAACAAAGGAAATTGGAAGACTCATGAATAGGATTCCATGAATTATTTTAACCTAGGGAGTCTGATGCAGGAGCATTCTTCAAATTTTATAAGAATTAAAAGCCTTATCACACATTTACTAACGGAAGTGGGTTCCATTAATTATTTTGTTTATTTTCCTAAGTTTAGTTGAGTTCTAAAAGAGATTTAAATGTAATTGATTAATAAATAATATCTCGTGAGTTGTATAGATTTTAGGGATGAGTGAGTTATCCTAGGAAGAGTGAGGATTTTAGGGATCTAGAGGTATAATATAGGATTTGGTTGAGTAAAGAATGGAATTGAGAGAAGCTTTAGGGAATATTGAGAGATTGTTGGATCTGAACTGAAATTGGTTCATGAATCATTTTTGTATATATTTGTAATAATTTTGAAACAAAACAGGAAAAAGCGAGGATTCGAGAGATTGGCTCAATATTAGAGGTTGGCTCGAGGTTAGCTCGAGGTTGGCTAGTTAAGGGAGTGAGAGTATGACGAGTGAGAAGTCATTTTAATTGTGTGTATTTAGGCCACAGAGGTTGTGGTATTGTAATCAAATTAGATTCAATGATGATTGAGTAGTTATGTATTTATTCTTATTTGTTTAGCAACGGTTTATAAATCCTGTGTAATTTTGTAAATTGTATCGTGTTGTGTTGTTTAAATAGAATTGCTATTAATATTTCAGAGTGGATTGAGGTTCTATGTATTAAATCAACAAATTTCATAGCCGAGGGAATGTCAATGTCTAAAACCGAGTAGCAATAGCATACCTTACAATCGCATAAGTATATTGATGAATCGTGGATGAGAGTAGAAAAGAGGAATGGTTAGTTGCAGAGAGCACAACTGTGTTTGTTTTCCTAAAAACTTAGAGGTTTTGGAATAGAGGCGAGCGGGAGGAATGGACGGTCACGATCAGGTTGCAAATATGAAAAGGGAAGGATGAATGGATGAGATTCCGTTGCAATATCAGTTGGAAAGATGCGATTCAAAGAAGCATATAATAGGTGAGGATCGTTAGATCTCGTTGTAGATCAACGACAGACAGCAAATCGCAATATCGCAAATCGGAGGTTTAAAGTTTAAAGACATCGCAGGTATATTATTTTTTTTGCGATGTGGCAAGGGATGAAATGTGCGATGCAGCATGGGGTGGCCACGTGTTGGCGTAGAGTAAGAGTGCACACTGTAAGATTTATTGTTTAGCATTATCGGTAAAGGGTTAGTTTTGTGGGCAGCGATTATGATAAGACGAAGAATTATAGCAGACCGTTGGATCCTGCAAAGATCTACGGTATAGATTGGTGTCAAAGCTTCGCATCGGTGATTGTGCTGGTTTCCTTTTAAGTTGCAACTTATGTGTGTTGAGATGTGATGAGCGCTGGTTGGCTATCATCATGTGGGGGCCAAGAACCTGTTCCGCGTGCATATAAAGGATTCAGGTATGTATAATATGTTTAAGGTGAGTGGTGTTGATTGCTAGTGTATGTATGTTATTAAAATCTGTCATTGTATTCCGCTGTGTAAAAAGGGGAGTTCAATATTTGGGTCCATAAACCACCGGGTCCATGGGGTAATATAAAAATGTGGTTTCGGCTGCATCAAATCTTTTTTTTTTTTCATATATTATTATTTTAACTAGAAGAATTAGTAAATGGGTTGGTTTCATACTTGGGTGAGATGACGTAATTCTGACCAATATCACTATAATCTTTAGGTGTCTATGTATGCTTCTTCCGCAAAAATGGGTAAGTCAAAGGATTTGAACCTAGAATCTCTTGATACATAACACTTCATTTTCACAACACTTGTCAATTAAATTGCCCCTTAGGGGCTAAATAATCCCAATTCATTAAAATAGTAATTTACCAACAAAAATATAATTTAATTGATAATTTGTATAGAGAAACATTAATAGTATATAAAAGTATAAGTTCAGTAATATATAATTTTTATATTTTTTCAAATTTATTAATAATTTTCATATTTATTTTATAATAATAATAATAATAATATAGTTTATTATTTAATTTAAATAATTTATAGTATTGTGATTTCCATCTTTAAAATATATTAAATTGATTATTGAAATGATATTTTTATCTAACTATGTTGACTAGTGCCAAGCCAACAAGGTTGAGTTGCAATGGTCTTGTGGTGAAATATGTATATGCACCATGTTAAAATCTCTACTACACATTCTAGGACTAAGGCTTGCAGAGAAAATACTAGATGTTTTAGAGATAAGTTTAATTACTTATATTTAAGTAATGTATTCTATAATCACCATGTTATTATGGTGTGATATAAAGTAAAAAGGTGAATGTGAAATGTATGATATAAAGTCATAAAAAAAAATATGTTGGAGAACATAAGGGAGCTATGAGCTCATAAGAGGAGAGCACGACGTCAATTTTGACCAATATCACTATAATCTTTAGGTGTCTATGTATGCCTTTTCTGCAAAAACAAGTAAGTCGGGGGAATTTTAATCTCAAATCTCTTGATATATAAAACTTAATTTTCATGACAAATGTCAATTGAATTCCCCCCTAGAAGCTAGTTAATCCCAATTCATTATAATAGCAATTTACCAAAAAAAATATAATTTTAATTGATAATTTGTATAGAGAAGCATTATTAGTATATAAAAATATAAGTTCAGTAATATATAATTTTTATGTATTTTCAAATTTATTAATCATTTTTATATTTATCTTATACAAATTAAAGATAATAATGTAATTTGTTAACTAATTTAAATAATTTATAACATTATGATTTCCATCTTTAAAATATATTAAATTGATTATTTAAATGGTGTTGACTAGTGTTAAGCCAACTGGTTTGAGTTGCAAAGGCCTTGTGGTGAAATATGTATATGCACCATGATAATATTTTACTACACAATTTAAGACTAAAGCTTGAATAGAAAATAGTACATGTTTTAGAGATAAGTTTAATCACTTATATGTAAGTAATTTATTCTATAATCACTATGTGGTATTGTTACTATAGTGTGTTTTATATAAAGTAAAAAGGTAAATGTGAAATGTATGATATAAAGACATAAAAAAAGGATGTTGGGGAACACAAAGGGGCTATGAGCTCATAAGAGGATAAGAGGAAAAGCCCATAGGTAATAAAATCATTGAAATAATGTTCCCGCATATATTTTGGGGGACCATACATTTCAAAGAGTAAAGCCATAATATTACATTTCTAGGTATAGGTTAAATTCTCAAGAATCCTCTCTCAAACTTAGGATATAATAACTTTTTTCCTCTCTATAATAGGAGAGTAATGGAAGAATTCTATGTCCAAGTAAAATGATGTCTATGATACCTTTGAATCCATGAGGTATATTTTTTTTTTAAAATAACATTCAATATTTTTCTTTGGGCACATGTAAAATTAGGGGAGATTGAGAATGCCAGTGTTAGGAGGATATTATTGGACATATTGTTGTCAATGATGATAAAGACAAGGGGAAACTATAGATGTCCAAGATAGATATTACAAGATGAAGAGTGTTGGAAATTTTTTTGGATACCCAATTTTTTGATGATGCCTAGTTTGGAGACCCTATCTTTGAATAATGTTTTACTCAAAATACGTAGCTCAAATGGGGGCATAGGATGTATAGCTGAAAATTTATTTTGAGACCTTTCCAATAGTATATGATACTCCATTTAAATTTTAAAGGAATGTGGAGATATGACAAAAAAATTTAGGCCGACCCAATTAGAAATTATAGGTAGGCCCAACCAGTTTTACTAGTCATCCCCACAAGTGAACGTAGAGACACTATAAATAAAGGATATATGAGTGCATTTCAAGACAATTTAAGAAATAAAATATATATGGTGTGCTAAAGAAGCCAAGGATTATTATTGGGTTGTTAAATGAGGAGAAAAAATGTGATTGGTGGAGGGAACCATTCATCTTGAAATTTTGGCTATAATTTTTCTTGTATGATGTTTCAAAACATGAAACGTAAAGGGGATAGAGGGGGAATATTCATGTACATATGATATAAATTTAAACCTTTTATTCACCATAATTTTATATGTATGCTTTGAGGAATTTAGGGTTCGTAAATTCTCTTCAAATTTGCTTCAAAAATGTCAAATTGGAATTTTCTCTATAATTTTTCTTTTAGGATATTTCAGACCATGCAAAATTGGATAAAATGGAAATCAGATATTCATGTACCTATCATATAAATTTTAGACTATATTTTTCTATAATTTCATAGATATTATCTAGGGAAGTTTGGCATCCTTAACGCTCCTAAAATATTCCTCAAATAGGTCTTCTTGGTATTTTCACTATAACTTTTCTTCTGGGATGTCTTAGACTTTGAAATATTTTGGAGTGAGAGAAAATGTCTCTAGGTACTTGTGATGGAAATTTCAAACTCTGGTTTGCTATTATTTTAGAGATATTATTTGAGGAATATAGGTTTCCTGAAAATGTGGAGGCATTACCTCCTCAGAAAAATATTTACTCTTTTGACAGATCATGGGGGACTAAAATATTTGTTTAATCAACCTAAGTTGAACACGAGACAAGCTAGATGGTTGGCCATACCTAGTGAGTTTGATTTTGAAATCAAGAACATCAAGGGAAAATAAAATAAGGTTACCAATGGACTTATTAGAAGGATTCAATTAAATCACATGGCATTCTTAAGCTCTTATGGATTAGACCAAGGAGAACAGGTCAAACATGTAGGGGAACATGATGAGAAGTATCAATAGATAAAGGAAAAGCTACAACATGAGGGTGATGGTGGAAAGGATGAATAATATCATCTCATAGATGATGGTTTAGTTTGATTCAACAATAGAATATATGTGTTAAACAATGATCGTTTAAAAAGGCTCATAATGAGATATTTGCATACTAAGCCATATTTCGACCACCCAAGATACCAGAAGGCCCTCATGGCCATAAAACATTTTAACCATTGGCCTAATTTGAAAAGGGAAGTAGTTGATTTTGTTGCTAAATTCGTGAAATGGAAGCAAGTGAAGCATGAATGTAAACATCCAATAGGTTTATTGCAGTCTATTCCCATTTTGAAATGGAAGTGGGAAGTGATCTCCGTGGATTTCATTACTATTTTGACAAGAACCTCCAAACAACATGATGCAATTAGAAATTTGGCTCATTTTGTAGTAATCAAATCCACCAATTCATCTAGTGAGGTGGCTCAAATCTTCCTAAAGGATATTGTGAGGTTGCATGGAGTTCCAAAGAAAATAATTTTATATAGAGATGTCAATTCACTTCAAGGTTTTGGAATGAATCATTTGTAGTCTTGTGGAAAAAATTCGCCTTCAATATAGCCTATCATCCACATACGGATGAGTAAACAGAGGGGACAAATTTAATCCTTGAATAAATTTTAAGGATGTATGTGATGCACTAGCCAAAGAAGTGGGAATAATATCTTCCACTTATAGAGTTTGCATACAACAATGGGTACCAATAATGTCTAAATATGAGCCCATTTGAGGCACTTTATGGAAGGAGTTACAATACTCATATCAACTAGAGTGATCCAGTTAACAGGGTCCTTATTGGGCCTTATATGCTAAAAGAGATGGAGAAGCAAATGAAAATCATCAAGTTGAATTTAAAGGTGGCACAAGAAAGACATAAAAGTTATGCAGATTAGCATAAGGTTCATAAGGATTTCCAAATTGGTGAACATGTTTAATTGAGAGTTAGATTGAAGAAAATTTCCTTGAAGATAGGGTTGTGTGCCAAGCTGGTACCACAGTTTTGTGAGCCTTTTGAGATACTTATAAGAATAGGGTCAGTGGCATAGAGGTTGGGTTTACCTCTATCAATAAAAGTACATGATTTTTTCCATGTTTCTTTGCTTAAAATATATGTATATAACTTTAATCATGTGATTGATTAGTCCATGCTACAAGTGGAACCACAAGGAGAATTTTAGCTAAAGACACTATGCATCCTAGACTGGAGGAGCCTCATGCTCTGGAATCGAGCAATAGAGAAATTCAAAGTATAGCAGAGGAACTTTGGGCCTGAGGAAGCCACTTGGGAAATGGTTGATTCAATGAGGGCATCATATTTTTATTTTTGTTGGTTGAAGAAAATGTATACATAAATTTGAAAATACTATAAAGAGATATGTATATAAAGTTCCATAAATAGTATGTTTATTTTTAAGCATGTATTTTGTGTTTTATATGGATAAACAAAACCAATGATGGTGTTCCCCCAAAGGGGAGGGGCTTGTGACAACCTTAGTTATTTTATACTTATGTATGCAATGTAAATATTTGATAAAAAATGGAATGAGGCAAGTAACACGGATCCAGAGTTGAGGGGGTTACTTGCTTGGGATAGTTAAGGTTTCCTTACAATAGGAAATCTGAAGTTTTTCATGACAACCACAGAAGGTTGGTAAGTGTGTGATTGAATGGACCAGATATTCCATTAAACCAGTAGAAAAGAAAGGACGAGGATCATGTTGGCTTGGAAAAATTTACAAGGCAGAAAGGACAAATATTTATGAAGGACGGGTTGTGTGGGTATTCGAGAGAGTGGAAATCAACATGGGAGGAAAATAGACGCAAAGGGACTATAGACAACGAAAAAAACAAATGAGGGATCACATTCAAATAGCTTGGTACATGGTAGACGAAAGAGAAATTTTTTTTGGAGTCTAATGTTGGATGGGAAATAATAGGCATAGCTTGTGAATTTATGAGAAAGAGGGGTCTTTATGTTTTTTTTTAACAAAAGATATCCCCAAAGGGTCAACATCAAAGAAAGTGTCTTGAAATTTTACAACAAAGAAGAAATAGTTGGGATATCAATTTTGGTTGGAAAGAAGGAAAAAAGAAATTACTCTCAGGTGAGGAACGATGGCCTCTCAATTCCTAGTTAGCTAAAGGGAGGAGATGGTTTTGTCCAGAGTCCCTTGATGGCTAGGGTGGAGGACCACTCCTTGGATTCATGAAAGGAGTATTTCTAAAGGAATTTCTTATTGTGGTTGTGTTTATAGTTCCCGGGGTGGGTGAAATAATTTTATTGTAGTGTGAAGGGCAGGGATATGAATCTATGGACTCCCTTGACATTATAAGGTGGAGAATAAATATTTGGATTCCCTGGAATTTATTGGTTATTGAATAAATGAGGGTGGAGGCATCAGGCCTCTAGACTCCACGTGCAATTTTTGGTTTCATAATAGTTGGTGGGTGGAGGTGGGAGAACCTCTAGAATCCTTGTTTCAACCAATAGTTGGAGTTTAATCCCTTGAGAAAAAGTCCTCTCAGTATTTGAAATATAGCTTGAGGGTGACAACTGCAAGGGAGGAATGGTTGTAGCTTATCTATGGTTGGGTGGAGAGTTGTTGTCCCAAACTTGGTTGCCCAATTAAATTATAAGATAATTATCCATTATGTTCATTAGTATAAATGAATTTATGTTTATTTTTACTTAGCTAAAATGATGCCATCGATGTATGATCATGACCTGAAATTTGTTTTTTTAGATAACTAACTGATGTGGTTGTTAATATTGTTCTTAATGGTGCTTAAAAAATGTGATGAATTCATGTGTGAGGAGTTGTTTACATATATATTGTGCTCAACCTTGAATTCATTATAATGAATATGTTGTTCTTGATGTGAAATTATGGACTCAGTATATATATATATATATATATATATATATATATATATATATATATATATATATATATATATATGAATACAAATATGCCTTAAGCCTGAAAATATAGTATGTGTATGTATATTCATAAGTTGAGGACAAGATTGCAATTAACATTAATTAATTATGGAAATGGAACATAATTGTAGTTGTCATTCAAATCATTGTGTGGGAAGTGGTAGACCCACATTGATTAAATTACATGATTTCTGTAAGTATTATAGGCTCATGGAGAGCCAAGAAAATACTCTATTGACCACATGGTTGAGTCGAAGTGTTCCATGCATTTATTAAATACTAGTCCAATCTATTTTGAACAGCCATAGGCTTTAGTAGAATGACTTAAGTCCACGTTCCTTTGCACCAAAAATAAATTGTGTGTGTGTATGTATGTTACCCAAGTGTTTATGGAGCACCCAACGATTAGTGTTAGGTGTGGTCTGGAAGTGACCAACACCATGGTTGAAGGTTGGGGCTCGTACTTGCGCAACAAAGAATTAGATGCCTTAACCCTGAGGGCCAGGCCATGAACTCATATAACCACATCTCATGGTTGAGGGTAGAATCCAGACTCGAACAAACGGTGGAGATCTGTTTATGAGATCGAAAATTAAAAAAAATGGTGGTCCCCTCATGTGACATCAATAAGGGGAGGGAGGTGTGTTATTTAATAGAGACCATCAGATGAAGTGGAACGAGGATAGAAATACCCCCCCATCTCTATGTCGTTAACAAAGGGACAATAGGTGATCTATTGAATGGATGTCATTATATGAGGCGAAGTTCAATGAACCATCAGATTTTTGAATGGAACCTTGAAGAAAAACCAAGATAGTGTGACCCTGTCCCCTGTCAGTGAGGGGAGGGGGGTGGTGCTTTTGCAGCTAATTTATCAGATTAATTTGTCGAATTTGGATGGCCAGTGATATAATTCAACAAATTTATAGTCGATTTTGCATGATTTTGCAACACAAATCCAATGGTGAGGTATGTTTCTCTAGCTCAGCTCTCCATTTTCAAGGAATCATCTAGATTGGAGGTATAAGGGTAATTTTTGTAAATTTTCTCGCAACTAATTTCTTTAATGCCACTTAATAAAAATTCCTCCCAATTTTTGAACAGGGCCCAAAAACGTAGCCCGCATTGGGTGAGCTTCATAATAAAATCATTGTGTCTTTGATCTCATGATTTCTTATGTTTTTTTCCACTTCTTTCCATGTGGTTTAAATTACTTGGTTAACATGCTCTATTATATGCAATTCTAATTGCATCCTTGAATTAAAATATATTGGATCAACTTTGGTATCAGAGTGCATATTATTGATGCGAGTTGCATGATTGAATGTGAACCAGGAAAAATCTCCAAAGAGGTGAAGGAAAACTCAAGTCCTTTGATCCTGAAGCAAGGTGTGCACCACGAAAACAGAACATGGCAGATAATGATGCACAAGACGAAAAAGAGCGAAATTTTCTCAATAACTTCTTCAGCATGGCAGAAAAAGTTGACAAGTTGTTTGCAAAATACAAGAAGACAATAAAGAATGAGAAGAAAGACCCCGAGGACCATGCATTGGTATGCCATGAAGGCAGAGGAGGAGAACTGCCTCCCTCTCCATCCACCAGTGAAATTTATTCTTCTTCTTCCTCTTCTCATCATTCTAATAGGAATCAAAGGAATGCATCTAAAAGTCCCTTTTTCAAGTTGGATGTCAAGTTTGATTTTATTTATTTAGTGGAGAATCTAATGCAGAAATGATATATAACTGGATAAGATAGGTTGAAGTGTATTGCCGCACACAAAAAATCAAAGAGGATGAATCCATGATCCATCTAGCATCTCTTCGATTGAGTGGCACTGCTCTCATCTGGTGGGAAGGCAAGCTACAACAAGGTGGTAAGAATAGTCATAAAATTCTTTCATCTTGGTCTAAGTTCATTTCTGCTTTAAGGAAACATTTTTTCCCATTGGGTTACACACAAAAATCCATGATGGAATGGAAACATTTGAAACAAAGTGAAGGTCAAAATGTTTAGAATTTCATAGAAGAGTTTAGGAAACAAGCAGTAGCATTGAATGTTCCACTAGAAACTTCTGAGATGTTGATGAAATATATCGACTCTTTGCATAGTTATTTTCATCATCCATTATTATTATTTGAACCTAAAACTCTTGATGAAGCTAGTGTGAAGGTTGTGCATCTTGAAAGCAGTGGGGAGCATGAACAAGATGAACACCTAAAGAGGGAAGTAACAACTAAGAGAAGAGGAGCAAATCCCTCTTGTATGCATTGTGAGAAAGAAGGGCATGACGAGGATAATTCTTGGAAAATCCATCCAGAATTGAGACCTAAGAGGAACGAAAGAAAAGAGAAGCAGAAGAAAGTTGCAACCGTGCAACAAGACCAAGAGTATGAATCAGAGGAGGATGATAATATCACATCTGTGAGATTTACAAGCGGTGGACCAATTGACTTGGGATCAGATTTAGGTGATGAAATGAAGATTTCAACTCTTGGGATTGCAGTCGATGGACCCATCGACTTAGTATATGATTCGGGCGATGAGACAAATAGTTCAAAAAATGATGTACCAAAGATGAAAAGGGCACCAAATGCGGCTTGGCTCCAAGAACTCGAAGAAATAAACAAAGAATTCAGGTGGATAATTTTGAACTAAGGAGACTCCTACAAGAAGCAGATAATGAGAAATAAAGGTTGCAACATCAGTTAGAAGCCAAGGAGGAGGACTTGGAAAAGTTGCAACATAAAAATATTGAGGTAAAAAGTGATTCTTCAATTTCATGTACTTTTTTTGATGACGATTCCGCTAATTTTGACAGACATACTACAGGAATTGGATCAAAACTGTTAAAAAAAATCAGGTATCAAGGAAAGGGCCTCAAAAATATTTTCCAAGGGATTATGAATCCCATCAAAGTCGAGGAATTACCTCATTATGTAGGACTTGGATATTTCATAAAAGAGGTATGGGAATGCTTGAAGATAGCCAATGACCAAAAAATGACAGATGATGAGATAAATTCATCACATTCCAATGATAGTGAGGGTTCCATGGGCTCGTATTAGAGGCACACCATAAATAAGCATTCCAAGATTATCCGAAAATTTTGGATGAGAAAGAATCATTGTAGTCATTGCAATGAGGTTGGACACCAGAGAGCCACGTGTCAGATACTCCATGCCCACAAAGCATTGATAAAGAAGCCATATGGTGAACACATGCAATAAACGAATCCACCACATTCGTGGTTTTCCACTTTATTGAGTAAGAGATGGTTTTACTAGTTATGGTAGCTTGTCATGGCCACATTTTGTAAATTATGTGTTGCAAATCATTGTAAAGTGATGATGTGTTTTCCATTGCTTTCTAAAGAAAAAATGATGTTTTTTTCCTTTTGTTGATAGCTAGGGTATTGGTTTCTATTATTATGTAAACTTGAACAAAGAGTGTGTTAAAAAAACTTGGCAATTATGGGGTTGTTTAAGTCATGTGTGGTTTTGTATGTGATTGCAAAGAATGTACTAGATTTGCATGTAATGCAGATCTTGAAAGTTTGCCTTTATGAATACATAGGAAGCATGAAGGATGTGTTCATGACTTTTGAGGACCAAAATCTCCTAAGTGGGGAGGAATCATCTGGGACAATCCACAATACAAGTGGCCTTGAAAAGAGCTCAAAAATAAAAATCATCAGATAGAAGTGGAACTAGTATCAAACTGTAGTGCTCGTCGCCCTGATTCCATTGGTGTGAACGACACTCAAATCCGAGATCGTACGCTCAAGTTATAGCTGGTAAAATTTCTGGTCAAATTTGGTCATCAATGAGACAACAAATAGGCAGCGACCCAACACACAGAATTTGGCCACAAGACAATATAATTTGTCGCCTACTTAGTTTTCCCAGTGACCCTATTTTTCTGAAAAACAATTTCGTATAGTGGGTTATTATATATATATATCATTTTTGTTTTGGTGGTGGGCCACCAACACCTCCACCCCACCATTGTATTATATTAAATAGAAAGTGTGATAGGTGGTCAGGCCGCCACTAGGAGACCCACTCGACCCACCAGGCTCCAAATATTATATATTAAGTGTGGAGACATTGAACTCGCCTGACCTAGTAGGGCTGACCTGCCACTTAGGTGGCTCCACGTGTCACCACCATAAAAAAACGTACCCAAAAAACAATGGTACCATATCAAGTTATATTATTTGCAACCAATGTTTAAAATTGGACCAGACGGGGTTTGGACTCGGCCCATCTCCCCACAAATGTGCGGACTCCACTGTTGGGCCAACGACCCATATGTTGGAGTAACGACCAACCCACTTATACTTAAACTCACTCATTCCATTCGACTGGAGGAAAAAAACAGCGAAGGACGACGGAACCCTGAGCAAAGGAGAAGTAGAACCATGAGTGGGGGAATGTGCAAGATTCCAAAACGATTCCCCTAGAGGGACAGAGGTTCTAGTGACAGAATTCGACAAATATATAATTGATTTTGCATGATTTCGTGACATGAATCTAATGGTGATGTATGTTTCTCCAACTGAGCTCTCCATTTTTCAAGACATCATCCAGATTGGATGTATAAGGGTCATTTTTGTAAATTTGCTTGTAATTGATTTCTTTGATGCCAATTAATAAGGGAAGGCCACCCCAATATTGAGCAGGGCCTAGAGACGTAGCCCACATTGGGTGAACTCCATAATCAAATCGTTGTGTATTTGATCTCATTACTGCTTATGTTTTTTTTGCTTCTTTCCATGTGGTTTAAATTACTTAGCTAACATGATCTGTTATATGCAATTCTAAATGCATCCTTGAAGTAGAAGATCTTGGATCAAGGTACATGGAAATGAGGAAATCCTCACGGCCAAGTTCCACTAGACGCATAAGTTCCAAACACTACATGGCAGAGTAGTGACATGCCACGTGGTAGAAAAAGGGAGGTGGAACATTTGAATCAATAATACTTTATAATACCCTAATTTTTAATATTGGAGTACAAATTAGACAAATTTTATTTCACTGGAAAAGTATCACCGAGATGAATACAATGATGACATTGAAATTGGGTTCCGGAAAGTTAGAAGAAGTAAAAAAAAAAGTCAACCCACTTCTCTAATTGTACCAGGGAAGTTGGGTTAACATATTAAATACAATTCTAAGGGTAAGGGGGTGTGTTTACACCTCACTTCATCATTGAATATTTATAAGAATGCATATCTATGGAGACTCCATCAAATAATGCCGAGTTATTTTTATTTCAGATCACAATTTCAGTGCTCAGAAGAAATGGAGTTTTTTTTTGTTAAAGGGAGGCATTGCTCCTTGAATACTCATACTTTGATGAGAAACACGAAAAAAAAAGAATGTCCTTGGTCTTCGAATATAGTATGATTTTGTTATAGCCATATGATTTTGTCATATTATATTAGACGAGATATTATAATATTATAATGTTAAACTTAATATATAATGTCTACAGATAAAATATTATAAAATATTTATAATAATAATATAAAAAAAATGTGTAATATGATATGATATTATATAATATTGAATATTCTTAACCATAGATATAGAGGAAGTAAAGATTTTACGAAAGATAAAATAATTTGGATTTAGAAATCCATCAAAATCTCAAAATCAGATAAAAACAAGATAATAAAAATTATTGCAATTTTACTAAATTAAAGGGGTGAAAGCATATGTAAGGTACGAGCTCGAGTTTAGATTATTTTTACATTAATATTTTTATTTTATTACTGAAATAGATAGATTGATTTCATTGTAGATGTTGATTTCTAATATTATTTGAATGATTGCACTTAATGCATTGATTAAAGTGTAGATGTTTATTATTAATCCCATTTAATTGATTGCACTTGAGGCATTGATTTTAGCATAAATGTTAATTTCTAATCCTATTTGATCGTTTGTGGTAGATGCATTGATTTCAATATAGATGTTAATTTTTTATATAATGTAAGTAGATGAATAATATGCATTACTTTCAAAGTAATTAGATTAATAGTCTGCATTGACTTTAATGTTGTAGGAAGTTATAGGGTAAGTTTCTTAGATAAAAAACCAAAGGTCACCACTCACAAATAGATCACAGATCAGTACACCAGTATTTGACGTGGTTAAAACCCTGAAAGAGGGAAACAGTCCACGACCTGAGCCAACTTGGTCACTTCAGTTAATTTATTAATATAAATAAATAAAATTTACATAAGCTTCTCTCATACATGGTTACCGGAAAAATGACCCTCCATGCTCTTTAAATAGATATCATGGACCAATCGGGTGCTAAGCCATGGATCAAGTGTCGGTAATACCGAGGAGATAGTGAACCGTCAATTCACTACATATCATGACCGTTGGATTATAAGTTATATATGTGCATAGTAAAGAAACACACTTTACCTAACTCTACACTAGACCAAGTTATACTTAACTATTTCCTACATGTCGAAATATCCTAACATCTTGCCTTAAGAACAACTTGGGATAGGATTGAAAGATTTAAAAAGGTGACGCAAAGGAGACTATTTCCTATGTGTCAAAATATCCTAACATCACATAAGAACACTTGGGATAGGATTGAAGTATTTAAAAAGGTGACACAATAGGAGAAGGAAGGAGGAATTATAGCCTATCCCCCCTTAATGATAACTTTCCTGAACTCCAAGCATGGATCAAAGTTTGGTAAACTTCATTTTTGTGAGATAATTTGTAAAGATGTCGACAACTTGATCATTGGTTGAACAATACTACACTTCAAGAACACGATCATGAATGAGCTTTCTGATGAAGTGTATATGAAGCTCAATGTGTTTCATATGCTAATGTTGAACTGGATCTTTGCATAGTTGAATGACACTCTTATTATTACACCAAAGTGTAGTTGGATGTTTCTAATGAAGACCAAATTAAGACAGAATCTGATGAAGCCATGTGGCTTCCTTGTTGGCTTCAACTGCACCAAGATACTCTGCTTCTATCGAAGAAAGAGAGATGGCACTTTTTTTCTTACAAGACCATGTAATAGGTCCTGAATGAAGAAGGAATACATATCCTGCAGTAGACTTTTGATAATTAGGGTCACCAGCTCAATCAGAATCAATGAAACCAATCAACAATGGAGATGGTCCTGCACTATAATGAATCCCGAATTGAACTGTACCTCGAATATATAAGTAATATTTTAGCTACTTTCCAGTGAATTTCATGAGGTTTTTACATAAACCAAGCAACAAGACAAACATCAAAGGAAAGGTCAAGACCGATATAATGGGTTAGATACAGAAGTTTACCAACAAGTTGAGGGTATAATGTAGCATCAACTTTAGGGGTAGTACAAGTGACTGAAAGATTGAATCCAGACTGAAAGGGAGAAGGGGCTAGCTTACAGTCTTCCATGTGAAAGTGGCATAGAATATCACATGCATACTTGGACTGAGAAAGGTTAATACCTTCCTTGGATTGCAAGACTTGAAGACTAAGGAAATAATGCAAGTGTCCTAAGTATGTCATTTCAAACTTCTTTTTGAGGCTAGACTTCACATGGTTTATATGGTTGGGATCACTACCAGTAAGGATAATATCATCAACATAAATAACAAGGATGATGAAGGACTTACCCACTTTCTTGGTGTAGACAACGTTGTTAGAATGACACCTAGAAAAGCCATTATCTAAGAGAAATCTATCCATTTTGGCATACCAAGCCCAAGGAGTTTGTTTGAGACCATAGAGGGACTTCCTAAGGCGAAAAACAAGGCCAGAGTATTTTTGGATAAATCCAGGGCGTTGTTCCATGTAGATTTCTTCATGCAAATATCCATGTAAGAATGTGGATTTAACATCCATCTGATGGACTTCCCATTTGAAGGAGGGTGCAAGGGAAAGAACAAGGCAGATAGAATTCATTTTTGCAACAGGGGATAAGGTTTCAGTATATTCAATGCCTTCAACTTGTGAAAATCCTTTAGAAACAAGACGAGCTTTATGTCTATCCACTTTTCCATCTGGTCCAAACTTTGTTTTGTAAACCCATTTGCATCTGACAAGTTTTCTTCCCTTTGGAAGAGGAACAAGATCGCAAGTATCAGTTGCCAATAAGGAATGATATTATTCATTCATAGCTTCATCCCAATATAGATGACTTGAAGCTTCTTCAAAGGTGTCTGGATTGGTATTTTCTATAACTTGAGCCAATAAGGAAGAGGCTCTTTCGAATTGAGAATGTGTTCAACGTTGATCTGCAGGGTCACTCGCAAGAGAATCTGTTGCATCCTGAGTGGAGCGGACCCATCTTGGAAGATGTGGAGTTGAAGGAACATCTTGAGGAGGTGGAGGAGGATTTTCATCCTCATTTTCATCATCCGAACTAGAAGGAATGTTGTCAAAAATAGAAGAGATAGAGAGAGGTGGAACATATGCCGAATCAGGATCACAGGCCAAAGGTGGCACACCCGCCGAACTAGGCTCATAGGCCAATATATTTTCATCAAATTTTACATCTCTTCTAATGATTATATTTTTGAATTTTGGTCGAAGAAGTCTATATCCTTTGACATCTTCAGAATATCCAACAAAAATGCATTTTTCACTCTTAGTTTCTAAGGCCTTATGTTTCTTATCTGGAATATTGGCCCAAGCTTCACTTCCAAAAAGACGAAAGTGACTTACATCTGGTTTGATTGAGCTCTAGGCTTCTTCTGGAGTGATATTCCTTAAAACCTTAGTAGGAGTGTGATTCACGATGTAATTTTCACAGTTAATTTCTTCTGCCCAAAAATTAAGACTAAGTCCTTTAGATTGAAGAATACAATTAGCGATTTCTTTTAAGGTGTGATTCTTCCTCTTAGCTACACCATTTTTTTGTGGAGTATATGGAACAATATGTTGGATTTGAATGCCATGCTTAGTGCAAAAGTTGATAAATTTGTTGTTAACATGTTCTCCTCCATTTTTTGATCTTAACTTAGTAATTTGATGTCCAGATTGTTTCTCAACAAAGGCCTTAAAGGCTAAGAACATGTTAAAAAATTCACTCTTGAGTTTTAAGAAGTATACCCAAGTGCATCTGGAAAAATCATCAATGAAAGTTAAGAAGTATTTACAGCCAGAGAAAGAAACAACAGGAAGTGGACCACATAAATCATTGTGCACAAGCTGCAAAGGGGTTGAAGCGTGCCAAGAGGCACGTTTGTCAAAACTATCCTGATGATGTTTTCCGAGTACACATCTGGAACAAACACCATCTTGGAAAGATACCATAGGAAGACCTATCACCATATTTTCTTTACATAGAGTTTGAAGAGAGTGATAGTTTAAGTGACCAAATTGCTCATTCCAAAGTTTTCTCACTTCATCACTATGAGCAACAAAAATGGAGGGAAGACATGATGACCCAAATTTCTCAATCTTATACAACCTTGTGGAATCATCAACAATTCCAGTAGCTAAAATATGTCTAGGATATTTGAGGTCCTTAATTACAACATCATGAGGTGAGAATTCTACTGTTTTCCCTTCACCTGAATGAGTTATCTGATGAAACAGATAGAAGGTTGTAGGACAAGGTAGGAACACATAATAAATCATTAAACTAACCATTATCTAGATGAATGGTTCCAGATCCTACAACACTAAGAGATTTATCATCACCAACATAAATATTTTGGTGTTACAATCATTTAGAGAAGAAAACATGGTTTTATTTTTAGCCATGTGGTAGGAGGCTCCAGAATCAATGAGCTAGTCATGAGAATGAGAAGAAGAAGATACATTTAATGCATAACCAAATCTTGATGCTTTACAACCACAAGTAGAAAGTGCCATTCCTGAAGATGAAGTTGAAGAGTTCTCCAAATTGATGTGGTGCTTCTTCATTGTTGCTTCCAAGGCTTCGATCTTCTTAAAACATTTGGACTCTACATGGCCATCATGATTACAAAAGTTGCAATGTCCATCTGTTTTCTTCCATTTGTTTTTATTTTCCTTATAATTTTGGGGAGTTTCTTTTTCAGTTTGCGGCTGAAATTTCTTAAGACCCTTGTTTGGCTTAGTACCATTATTTTTAGGATACTTCTTCTTGGGATTATTTTGACATGGTTATTGTTGGGTTGCTAAGGCTTTCTTAGAAGAGTTTCCAGAATTAATAAGACCAAGGTGTAAGAATTTGTATTGTTCTCTTATCAAAGAATTGAAAAAGACATCAGAGGAGGGGGACTTGTAGTTTGTTCCTTGAGAAATGAGGTCTTCTCTAGTGGAATGGAAGGTGGAAAAAAATACAGAGTATGCAGGTCCAAGCTTAGCAAGAATGGAATAGATAAAGCTACCATCTTCCTTTTTTACCTTACAACTTTCTAAAAGAAGTCTAAGGGTCTTGAATTTGGCCAAAAAATATTCAATAGAGGAGAAATTATTGGGGTCCAAAGTAAGCAACTCATTTTCAAGTTGGTGGGCCCTGATTTCATTTTGAATGCCAAAAAAAGTATTTAGCTGTTTTATAGCTGCATCAAGGGTGTCAATTTCTTGAATATGAAATTGAAGATCTTGAGAAATGGAAATTCCTATCAACCCTCATGCTTGATCTTGTTTATTTTCCCATTTAGCGGCTATATCTCCATTGGTAGGTTTAGTTTCTTTTCATGTGGCTATCTATAAAGCCCTTTACTTCTAAGTAAGTCTATCATGTAGGATAGCCATTGGAAATAATTTGTGCTGTTAAGAATAACCGAGCATGCACTTTCCATTTCTTTTTAATTAAAGCTGAAAAAGGCTGAAACTAACTTCTCCAATGGAAAGATCTCGAAAAATTAGGCTGGTTCAAAAAAACGGGCTTGGAAAATAGCTTATGGATGAAGAAGTTATGTTTTTTTGAAAACAAATGTGTTGTAGATGAAAAAATTACGAGAAAGGTTGAAAGTTGATGATGAAGTTCTAAATTTTTAAAAATCCCCCCCTCCCACCACCCACACCCCCCCCCCCCTCCTTTCCAAACTTAATACAATAAGCTCACTTTAAAAAAACTACTTTATGTGACCCACTTTTATAAATAAGTGAGAGTCACTTTTACATGTGCTTTTGAAATAAAACCCTCTTTTTAAAACCGACAACTTGACAAAGGGATTCATAAGAAAAAGTAACTTAACAAAAAAAAATTACAAAAAGAAGCTTGAGAGAGATACTTGAACCCAAGACCTCTATTATCATAAACTAACTTTACACAAAGTGAGCTAGTAAAAGGATTCTGTAATTGTTTGAAAGGAGGAAAGGGTTTTTTCTTTCCTCTTCGATGTGCGTGTTTTTTCCTGTAAAAAATAGATAAAAATATGTGTACAAAAAATGCAAGCCTTACGGAAAAACGTTAGATTTCCAGTTAGCCTTACAGGCACCTATCCTTTTTTCTCTATTTCTGATTTCCCTAGATTGCACAAAGACGTGGGGAAAGAGCATATGTAGCAGAAAAAAATACCGTCTTCCTTTTTTTGATTTTTCGAGATCGCACACAGCACAGAGCAAAGAGATTACATAGAGAAGAGGGTATAAATCTGGAAATTAAAAAACTATAATCTGAAATAAACAAAGGGAGCTGAGATAAACGTAAGGATTAATAAATATAACTGCAAAAAAGATACTTTATACCTCCAGATCTAAAATGACATAACTCGGGCAACCGAAAACCTTTTCGCATGAAACCAAAGGGGTTCCTCACTGTAACAGATGCCTCGGACACAATAGAGAAGTTCTCCAGTCCCAAAAGTGGTAAAAAAGAGTAGGTCTGGAAAACGGAAGTTGCATGCAATCAAACCAGCTTCGGATTTGGATCAACAACGGATGCGGCCCTCAAAATGGCTCTGATGTAGAAATTTATAGGGTAATTTCCTTAGATAAAAAAAAAAATTCATCGCTCACAAATAGATCACAGATCATTACACCAGTATTTGACGTGGTTAAAACCATTAAAGAGGGAAACAGTCCACGGTATGAACCAACATAGCCACTTCAGGAAATTTATCAATATAAAGAAATAAAATTTCCATAAGCTTCTCTCATAAACAATTACCAGAAAAATGACCCTCCATGCTCTTTATATAGAGATCATGGACCAATTGGGTGTTAAGCCACGGATCAAGTGTCGGTAATATTGAGGAGAGAGTGAATCGTCGGATCACCACATATCATGATCGTCAAATTATAAGTTACAAATGTACATAGTAAAGAAACACACTTTACCTAACTCTACACTAGACCAGGTTATACTTAACTATTTCCTATGTGTCGGAATATCCTAACAAATGTGTGCACAAAGTAATTACTAATGGTGTGCATTGATTTTTGTGTTATAGTAATCATTAGCCTAGATCCATATTAAATAAAAATGAACAATGAAGAACCTCCATCCATATTAAGCATTAGAATAGATTTGTAGGTTTTAACCCTGTACAAAAAATATCTGCAAACGAACTCTTAAAATAGAAAATAAACAATAGCGAGAGCATAAAACATAAAACTGATATACACAAATATTTTCCCCTGGATCCCAAAACCGGGACTACTAGCTTGATTTTTCATTATTTTCCTTTGAATGTTACAACACATACATATACATGTCAAAGAATTCATAAAACCCAATCCATTAACCATGGATTAGAACATAACTGTAGTTCCATTGACCAGATCTTCAAAATACCATGGAAAGAAAACCATCATGCCCAAAATCATGTGCAAAACCCATGCACAAAACCATAGCACATGGAACTAGTCATGGAAACAATATAACACACACCCAACAAGATCCATCTTAAATATAGATGAACAACAAAGAGCGAGTCAACAGAGAAAGAAAAAACCAATGACAACTAAAGATGCACTGATTTCATTGTAGATGCTAATATGTGATCTAATGTAAATAGATGGATGATGTGCATTAATTTCAAAGTAATTAAACTAATAATGTGCATTTATTTTAGTGTATAAATGCAATTATTGATGTTGGGTATTTATTTGTTTGTTACAGTAATCATTAGCCTATATCCACATTAATTATAAATGAAAACAAAGATCTGAGATCGATCTTAAATATTAGCATGGATGCATCTTAAATAGAAAATGAACAAAAAAGGGAAAGTTGACATAGAAAGGCATAAGAAATGGTATTTATTGAGTAGTGTCAACAACAAAGGAAGAAGAAAAGAGTAGATCAATAAATACAGTAACAATAAATGACAAATGAAAAACGACAAGAATAGATGAAGGAAAAAAATGAATGACAAAAATATATCAAAGAGAATATCAAAGAACATATCGGAAAAGAAGTTCACAACAAATTACAACTAAATAATGTCAAGATTAAAGAGTACAAGAAAATGTACAATGAAGAGGAAATCAACAAAAAAAAGGCAGAGGCAATGACAATTGAAGAGCATGAATAATAGAGGAAACAAAAATATGAATAACAAAGAGGATATCTAATTAGAAAACAATATTGATCCAAATCATTAGTACAAGATGTAAAAGAAAATCCTATGAAAAAATATGTTTGAAAAATATATATTTCCAAGCCCAACCTGTAACTCTTGTTTATATGAATATTGCACATGAAAAATTTCATGATAAGATTTATTGATTAGCTCAAGTTCAAATATTTAATTTGTGTGAGAAGTCATATGTTGGTATTCCAGTATTTAATATAAATAAAAGCCTTATGTGCATGAGATGTAAAAGAGAAGGAACTGATCATATTAATCTTAAACATATTTAACATATTTAAAATGATTATATTAATCATATGTTAGAAAAAATTGTGTGGTTGCACATGGCTGAAACTAGTCTAAATCAAATTGTGTGGTTGCACATCGCTGAAACTAGTCTAAATCCATCTTAACTCCAGATCTATCAAGAATTGAGAGGGATGGAATCTCTCAAGGTGTAAACCCTTCCTCAAATTTTGCACTCAAAAATAAGTTTGCACCTTGAGATATTTGATCCCTCTCGATGCATTATAGATCCATAGTTCAGATCAATTTAGGTTGGTTTAAAACATAAAGAAAAGTGGATATTGGTATATGTAATGTTTGATTGTTCATTGAGATTTGCTTTAATGGTAAGTTGGAGCACTTTTTATCATGATGAGCTATATCCAAAACACCATGGGTGTTAATCCTTACTATGGTCCTTATACCAATGGAACTTTGTCATATATTGTAAACTCTTATAGCTAATTGAGCTTAATAGGACATGTGTCCTATGAAAGTAAACAAGGCCAATATTAGATTTTAGATTTTATTTATTGGAAGATGTGTCCTTTTTTCATGTCATCTAAACATAAGTTAAATGCAATTCATTTTTTTTTTCATTTTTTTGGACTAAATGAATCAATAACTAGGTCGATTTCATACTCGAATGACATGGGGTTGATTTCGACCGCTACCACTATAATCCCTATGTGCATTCATACGCTCATTATGCAGACATAGGTAAGTCAAGGGAATTTGAACCTCAAATATCTTGGTACATAACACTTCATTTTCACTATGTTTGCCAATTGAGTTGTCCCCCGGGCTAGTTAATCCCAGTTCATTAACAAATAATAATTTACCAACAAAAATATAATTCTAATTGATAGTTTTTATAGAGAAAAAATATGTTATATAAAATTATGTTCAGTAATATATATATTTTTTGTATTTTCAAATTTATTAATAATTTTTATTTATTTTATAAACATATTTATAATAATATAATCTGTTGATTAATTTAAATAATTTGTAATGTGGTAGTTTTCATTTTTAAAATATATTAAATTGGTTATTTATAATATATATTGATGTGGTTATGTTGGCTAGTGTCAAGCTAAGAAGGTTTATTTGCAATCATCTTGTGGTGGGATGTGTATATGCACCGTGTTAATATTTCTAGTCCATACTCTAAGACTAAGACTTTAATAGAAAATAGTATATGTTTTAGACATAAGTTTAATCACTTATATTTAAGTAATTTATTTTTTAATCGCCATGTGGTATTGTTACTATGGTGTGTTTTATATAAAGTAAAAAGGTACATGTGAAATGTGTGATATAAAGCCATCGAAAAGGATTGGGAATATTTCCTAAATATTTTCTCGAGATGGAAGGTATGTGTGATATATGCCTTTGGTATATTTGGGGGTTTGGTTTTGTTATGGGATCCTCATATCATTAATTTCCAAGCATTCCAATATTTTGCAAGGATAATTCTAGAGTGTTTTCCAGGGGTTCTAGTACATACCTCCATACATATGTGATCCTTACTCATTTAGACTTGAGTTTTGGAATAATTTGGAATCATGCAGGCTTTTGAAGATAGGCTCTCTTATCATGGTACAGGACCTAAACTTTACCGTGTCTGCAAAAGAGATATGTGGCTCAAAATGAAAAATTGGATCGATTAGGGGAATACAATTTTTCTTTGGGAAAAAATTTCTTGTGGACATCATCACTGATCCAATTATGCCTACATGAAGGAATGGTCATTTTTTGTGCAGATTGGATTTCCAGGCACCTACATCACTTCCTTGTTCATGAAAGATTGATCGAACATCTTGGCTTCGTGTGATCATGGGTTTCCTCTACTTTATTATCATATCATAATTTGATTATCCTTAAATGGAAAGGAGAATGTTATTGGCATGGCATTCCTTTTAAGTTTAATAATGCATGAGTAAATGAAAATGAATTTGAATCTTTGGTGTGGATTAATTGGATGAAAACATATTATAATCCGTAGATCTCACATATGGATAGGTTTTGCTAGAAGCTTAAGAACCTGAAAAAGGTGGTAAGAATATGGAATCAGGATAAAAATAAGTCCGACATCCAATATTTGTATGCCATTAACATAGACTAAATGAATTTTTAGACCCTTTTGGATCGGGCTACTTCATAGAAGCACACAAAATGGAGGCCTTGGAGCTTGAAGCACAAAAGCGCAAAATATTAAGGCTACAAGAGAATCATAGCATCTTAAACTTCGTGTGATTTGGATTGCAAGGGGGGACACAAATTCTAAATTCTTCCATAATTTTCCCACTAAAAGGAAAAAAGAGAATACCATATGGGGATTGATGGATGGAACTGGAGGACATTAATTCTCAAGCAGAACTTCATAAGAAAGCTATAAATGTTTTTGGTAATTTGAATTTTGAGCTAGGATAGGAGTGGACATAGAGAATCAAAATGAATGCATCCACTTATTTCTGAAAATTTTTAGGGCGGGGGAAAGTGATTATATTGGGAGGTCAATCACTTCTGATGAATTGACTTTATTCCTTAATTTTATGCCCAAAGACAAAAGCTTGGACCCGACGGTTGGTATGTCGAGTTATTTCTCCACTTCTTGGAAATCATGGGCCCTAATCTACTTTCTATGGTGGAGGAATTAAGGACTCTATGTTCTATATATGGTGCTTTAAACATCACATCAATCGCTCTTATCCCCAAATTGTCTAATGCCTCCAATTTTTCATATTATATACCCATATCACTTTGAAATTTCACTTATAAGCTCATATCCAAGATCATCGCATCTTGGATTAAAGCTTCGATATCAAAATTCCTTTCTCCTGAACAATTTGATTTTCTAGCCAAAATGAAAATACAGGATCACTGCATAAGAATGTTTACACACGCATCATGGTAAAAAAGAATCATGTGTGGTTAATGAAGTTATATCTAGCTAAGTCCTATGATTGTATCGATTGGGAATTTTTTAAGGATGATTTTACACCAAATTTACCTATCTATGTATGTGTTGGATTGGATCATGGCTTGCATCACATTTTTTAATTTTGTTGTATTAATAAATGGGGTTCCTTCATCATTCTTCAAGGCTTCGAGAGGTTTAAGAAAATTTGTTCTCTCCACCCTTTATTGTTCCTGCTGGTATGAGTAGGAGGATTTCAGAGGTACAGTATTGTGGTTTTATATTTAGTTGCAGGCTCACCAAGAAAATTACTAGCACATAGCTTATTTTTTATGATGTCTTCTCCTAGGGTAGGTGTATGTCTATGAATGAAATATTATAAATCAGTTTATTTCCTCTTTTGGTGAAGCCTTTGGTCTCTATATGAGAAATAACAAATCTTCATTGATTTCAGTAGCTCAAGATGAGGAATTGGTTCTAGAGATTTCTAGGATATTCGTTATCTTAGTTACTTATATGGAAAATGGCTTTAAGTACCTTGGTTACATTTTGAAACCAAAAAATTATGGTATAAAATACTTGGAGTGGTTGATCAATAAATCGAGAAGTGGTTATATATTGTTCATATAAATGGCTTACTATGGGAGGTAGGTTGATCTTTGTTCAGTCGATTTTAAAAACGATCTCAGTCTACTAGATGCATATGTATATGATTCCAAAGAATATTACTAGGCATATAAACTCATTTATTTGTCGATTTATTTGGGCAGGTACCAATGAAGCCAAAATTTTTCATCTAATGTGGCTAGAGGAGTTACCTATGTGGAAGGAGGATGGGGATTTGGAATAAAAAACACAGAAATTTTTGGATGATATTTTTTATTAAAGACTCTGGGGTGAGCCTTATTTGGTAAAGGTATATGGTAGAAAATAATCAAAGAAAAATATCACAAAAACAAAACATTCTTGGAGTGGATAAAAGTATGGGCGTGGGTTCCAAATTTGGTTTTGTATGGAATAGTTTGATGAAAATAAATAATTGGTTGATTGGGAACATGATCTGGGAAATTTGCTGAGGCTCAGAGGTGGAGATTGGCTTGGATTCTATGAAAGGAATTTTCGGGGAACATATATTATCACCTCCTCTTACTAGGTATATACACAATTTAGGCATTTATTATTTGAATCAAATTTACATATCACTTGAACCTACAATTTTGTCTCCATCCTGGATACATGCATAGGATATGGGATTAATTGGTGTCCCGACAGAGACATGGGATAATTACATTCAAAACTTATCATTAGCAGGTATTGTTCAATCATATCATAATGATATTTTATCATGGGATATATTTTCTATAGATGGATATATCTCAGTAAAGGAGGCATATCATTATATCTCACCAGCTCAACATTTTGACAGGGATCGGTGTTGGTTCCAAAAAATATGGAGTGGAACCTCCCCCTCAAGCTAAAATTTTTCAGTTGATTGACTTAGCATAAGAGAATCCTTACATGGGATAATTTCTATAATAGATGCTACACTAGACCTGGGAAATGTTCCATGTGTACTGTGAAGCAAGAAGGCATCATACACCTATTCTGTGAATTTCCTCTTATGTCGTCTATCTTGTATGGTGTTTTGAACATTATTCATATTTCTATCGATTGGAATCATTATTCTATGGAGGATTTCTTATTATATTGTTTCCAAACTATATAGTCTTTTGTACTCTCCCTTTTTACATATTCTAAGGCATATAGAGGTGTTGAAATGCACTGATTTTTTAGGAATGTACTACAAACATCAATAAGACTTGTATGAAATTGTGGCATATTCAACTAAATTATTCCTAATTTGCAGAAGGAAAATCCAAGACATATTATATATGTGGATATTTGGCATAGATATACTGTAGGTTTCTTTGATGAGGCGACCCATAATAATTCATGTGGTTGTGGGGCTTTTGTAGTCATTGAAAATATTATCATTCCATTTGGAATGGTGGGATAGGAACAAATATAAAGGATGGGATCATTGCACTTTGGGATGTTTTTTATATGAAAAATGGTTTTATATTGATCATATAGATGTCTATGGATACTTTAAAGTGGTCATTTACTGGGTGTTAAGGAGAAAAATTTTTGTGTCACCCATGCTCTTAAATTAGATGAATCATATTAAATGTTGATTGGTATTTTTCAAGATCTAACTTTTGAACATATTTTCAAGGAACAAAATGTTGTTGCAAATGCCTTATCCAAACAAGTTGCAACAAACTTCATGGAGTGATCTCTTTCTATAATTTTTAAAATGACTCTCTCCTTAGAGTGGGAAATATTCCAATTATATATAATATTTTTGTAAATGTGATTTAACTTCCTTTACTAAATAGTAGTTTGTATGTATGTATATGTTAAATTTGGGAAACATTGGAAGACAAAAGTATAGACTAAATACGGTGATAGGTCTTAATATCTGGACTATGCAGTCATATGGTTTTGGATATATAGCCTCATATCTATATAGGTTAGGTGTTTTATCATGTGGAGTATAGTAATATTGTAAGAAGAATATAAGACATATGGAGTATATTTGGACATTGTTTGCAAATGTGTGACTACTTTTTAATAGAAAGTTTGTTGTTTTTTTCTCTTTGAAAAAAAGCCACTGAAAAGGATGTTATGGAACACAAGGGGGCTATGAGCTCATGAGATGGAAAGCGGAAAATACCATAGGAAATTAAATCATTAAAATTATGTTTCCAAATATTTTTGGGGGGGGCATACATTCCAAGGATCGAAAACACAATATCACATTTCTAGATACATGTTGAATTCACAATATTCCCTCTCAAAATTAGGATATTATACCCCTTTTTAACTCTACAATAGGATAGAAATGGAAGAATTAAATGTCCAAGGAAAATATATCTATGATACCTTCGGATCCATGAGCCATATTTGGTTTTAAAAAGAACCTTTAATATTTTTCTTTGGTCACATGTCAAGGTTAGGGGGATATTGTAGGAAATATTGTTGTGATTGATGTTAAAGATATTGGGAAACTATAGATGTCCAAGATATGAAGAATAACTAAAATAAACACAAATAAAATAAGAGACACAAACATGGTGGAAAAGGCTTCACAAGCATGAATGTATTGTATTACTCTCATTCCAAATAATGATAATGTTACAACATATAAATACATCAAGAGTATGTCTCAAGATAGTGTGTCTATCTTGGAAACTCAATCACTTTGGTTGAGTAAATATCTCAACCACACACTAATATAGGAGCCTAACTAGTTGGAGAGAATCTCTCAACCAACTAGGCCTAAAAAAACTCCCAACTTTGAGGAACTAACTCAATCTAGAATAGATAAGTAAGAATAAATCAAAGTTTTACAATTCTAATTATTTTTAATATTTTGGACTTATTATTGTTTTTATGTGAGAATGAGGCTAACATTCCCCCCCTCAATCATAATTCCAAAGTAAGAACCCAATACTATCTCCAAGTCCTCATGATGAAACTGTTGAGTTGATCCTCAATGAAAAACTGCCTGAAAAACCACCAAAAATGGATGTTGAAAACAACTCCAATCTGAAGAGAACATGAATCATTTGTATGTCTGATCAATCTCTGAAAGTTGCTTGACAAATCCATCAAATTCCAAGTTGTAATGCAAAAGGATCAATCTATCCTTTGTTTGGTCCAATGACCATCAAAGTGAACAAAATAATGTCCACAAATGCTCTCAATCAACATCCCAATCGCTTGTCCACTGTAAAAATGTTGATGACGCTGTAATATTCCAAATTTTTCCTTCAATAAATTGGAATATTAAATTTTGTTAATTTCACTTATGAGTTGAATAATTGGGTGAGGAGGCCCAAACACAATAAAAACATGGATAAAATCCCTCTTAGTATGAAAGGGGATCATCAGTAGAACTAGATTTCACACCCTCATGTGTGAAAGGAGACATTTGCAAGGAGACAAGGTCAAGTTTGACCAAGTCAAATATCGCAGAGATAGAAGGTTGAGAGCATCTTGTGGGACAGTGCAATGAAAGAGGAGGGAAGTTTCCTTGATGGAGGAAACCCTTAAGAGTGGGATACATGGAGAGGGAGATCACATTTGTTTAAAAGGAGGGCAAGGAAGCCATTGTTACTCATGCATATGATTATTGATTTTGTGGCTGCTTAGACTATTTGCAGTCTCGACTGTTTAGCTGAGTTACAGTGTTTTTTAGCACGAGGGATTCCTGCTTAGGAGTTCTTCTCCTTCTTCAAAGGCCTCTTGAGGGATTGCACTTCATTTCTCCACATCCAGGCTCAAGGCCAAAGCCATTCCTTCAGCTACAGTGTTATTTCTGCTCAAGTGTAACGTTGTGTTGCAAGGTGTTGCAGTGGAGGTTCCACAACACCATTCCTGGGCTTGTTTTTCAGAGGAAGGGGCCTTATTTCCTTTGGGAGATCAGTAAGGAAGGATTCAGAGCTCATTTCAGATCTTGGCAATTGGCCAACATATTCCATTCCACATATAGCGCAATATCCCTCAGTATTTGCATTATTTTCAGTGTGCATCTGCAGTGAGGGTTTGCAATGTTGATCGGAGGGTGAGATATTTAGTGATAGGATCAAAATTTCACTTAGAAGATCCATTGGAGGAGGTATTTCATGATATTGTAGCATCTTCAGCCTTCTTCATTCATTTCTTGTTTCTGAGTTGCAGCGGCTGCCCAGCAACTCCGACATTTCTACAGATTTTCCATTTGCACATATATTTTAGTCAATCCTCTTGAGGATTTTGTATTGTTACATTTAGGGGTTGAGAGCTTGCTCCCCCACATTTATTGAGCTGATATTGTCATATCATTGTATTCTCTATTATTTTGTTGCATTTTCTCCAATAAACTCGTTATTTTAGCCTTATGACATTTTTGCATAGCAGTGTTTCTCTATTGTCATGTACATGTCTCATTGAGGCTTTCATTGCCAAGATGGAATGATTGATTCCTCGAAGTATTGTATAAATTTTTTGCTATAATACCAAAGGAAATGCTATTTCCATCTTCTTGTCTCACATCTCATTAAAATAACGTTGATACTCCATTGTATGTTTATACATTGTTGCAATCCCTTCACCGAGCATTTTTTGAGAACAACTAGGTGTGGGAGATCTGTTTAACCCACCTAGAGGGATTTATTTTGAGCCACCTATTGGATTTTGGACTTAGATACTCAGATCTAAGGGATCTAGGTCTTGGTTTTAAATCCTGTAGTAGCCATTCCTGAAAAATGTGTTTTCCAATCATGGCTTGCTAGTTGTTCCATATTTGTAATATTACAGTGGTATCAAAGCAGCTTTCTTGGCTCAGCCTATGAGTCTCAACCCAATAAGATAGAAGAAGATTAGAATGATGAAGAAGATGAGATTACTCTCATCATTGTTCAGAAATAAGAAGATCCTCTCCAAAGAGTAGGAGCAAAAAGAAGAGGAAGGACCATTCACTTCCTATTATCACAAAGAAGAAGACAAGCATGAAGGACACTTGGATCATCAGATTATAAGTGATTACCTTGTTGAGTAGAAATCTCAACCTAGAGCCTTCAAGGAGACTCTAGCTTTTCCACAGTTCATCCAGATGGAGAAAGAGAAGAGACCCTGCAGCAGAAGAGAAATGAAAGGCAATAGATTTTTTTTGTCTACCTTTGATGGGTTATCTACAGCCAGAACTTGGGTGAGGAAGCTGGAAGCATTTTTCTTGCTACATCCTATAGTGGAGAAAGAAGCTATTGAGATCTCAGTGCTGCACCTAGAAGGTGAAGCCCACATTTGGTGGTTCATCCATTTGATCCATGCAGGAGTGCCTACTCTTGCTAAGTTTTCTCAAAAGCTGATCAAGGAGTTTGACAATAGAAGAACAGAAGAGGAGAAGCCCTCTCCACCACTTGAGGAGTTTGTCCCTAACACTCACACTCATAGAGGAGTAGCCACATGCATCAACAATTGGGGCAGCCAACACATTGGAGGAAGGAACTCTTGCAACCCTACAAGAGATTCCCAAATCTCATCAAGGTATGGAGGAATTTCCACTATCTCTTGTTGCAGAAAATTCTTTTGATAGTTGTGGAAATTTTCTTTTGCATGACCAAGGGTCAAATCTCACTGCTAATCTAGAGAAACATGATTGCACTGCACTGTAAAAATGGTTCAAGGAGGAGATGAACCATCATCCTCATGCACCTTTGTTGATTTTCACACAATCCTTGAGATTGGGGTGTGAACTTTTGGAGGATGAAACAAACCATGACACTCCCATGAAAAAATATGAAACCATCCTTGAGTTGGAGTATGAGACATCCACTACATCTTTGGAGGGATTAACAGCGCTGTCAAATAGTGGTGGAGGAGAGATGTTACCTTCATCATACTTGGATCCTTGTGGATTCAACATAGTCATGGGTGAGAGATATTTTCTAGGAGGTCTCCAAAGAGCTGCATTCCAAACTTTCATGGGATGCAAAGAGAGAGATTTGGTTTGGAAGGATGGTAGCCCTCATGAGAGGAGTACCAAGGGGAAGAGAAGAAAAATACATCCACAAGTGATTGAGTGGATGTGGTTGAAGAGCAAGGAGTTGGTAGGCTAATTGCAAATATATGACACCGGGCAGCAGGAGGCTTGGCTACGCTAGCTCCTCTTGAAAGATTTTGGCCATCACTTGGCATGTTCTCTCCCTAAGGGGATGGGGATGGAGAAGAGGTGGCAGGATTCTTGCATCATTGAGCAGCATGGATTTTGGATGCATGGTGTTGATGTGATATTCATATCATTCATTGTGTCTTCATCACATGAGTTGTATGATGGGAGCACAAGGAGGCAACAAGCACTTTGGTTGCTTGAGTTGTATTTGAGAGAGCAAGGGCAGATTTTCTCTCACTTGTTGTGTGATGTTGCAGGAGTAGAAGAGGTCACTCTCATGGTGCAAAGGGGCTACTCCTTGGCCTTGGATGATCAAGGAACACTTCCATCTTGGGAGGTATTCCATGTTTGCAGCAGCATTACTAGAGGAGTCTTTGACAAGGAGCATGTCAAAGAACAGAGCTTTTTATTGACAAGAGATTATTTGCATGAGCTCACAGCGTTGTCACTTTGGAGCAGGGACTTATGGATGGAGTTTCCCCATTATCACTTCACATTGGATGCACTTGGTGAACAAGGAGGAGGTGAGGATGATAGAGTAGTGGATGGAGGCATGTATCACTATGACATATTCTTCTTGACTTAGATTCCCAAGCATGGGAAGGATGATCTTCTTGCAGCACATGGTTCATTCCTCTTCATAGTATGCCAAAACACTATGGAGGACTCACTTATGGATCCATGTACCATCTTACTTTCGGCATATGGTAAGAAGTCTGTTTTTACATTTATTGATTTGCATACTCTTACCATTACTATGCAGTGCATTGCTTCACAGGAAGGCAAACTTTTCACATTGCTCCTTGATCGATGTTGGGCCAAACCATATGATGGAGGAAGCCATATTTTATATGGCCTTGGGAAAATGTTTTCTCATTACATGTATGTTCAGTTTTTATATCCAATTATTTGCCATATGATGACATACATGATTAATTATGTATTAAGAAACATTTTGCGATGTAATTTTCTGAAGCAACAATTTGAAAAAGTGTGTTGTCACTATTGGGAAAACTCTTGGTTCCTTCTTGCACCACATGTAACCTTCAACACTTTCCTCATTTTGTTGCTGATCATGAATTCATTTGCTGATATGGATCTGATTTGTATTGTGAGCATGATTAGGAGAAAGTCACATGAGTTGGGTGTGTCCTTGAGGGGAGATAATTCCCACATTTTCTGCACTACATGTTCTAATGGGAGCATGGGAGGAGAAATGGCCAACACAACCACCTATTTGTTTTATTTTAGGGTGGGCCATGAGTTTGATAGCCATCCATTGTATAGCCATGGGAAAGTATTTTATCATGTATTGTTGACACATTCAGCCATTTACTATTCATTAGTAGCTGTGATGATTTTTGTATGTTACTTGCCATACTATTTTCTGAAGTTGCAGTGGATGAGACTGTGTTGTGTCCTCTTGAGATATTTGTTGTATCATGCATCATCATGTAAAACTTGTAGCAAAATTCTCACTGGGATACTCTATGATGACCATGTCCTATTCACCATGGATGGATTGTTTTGGGCCAGCTTGTTCTTCAATGTTGGAGGAGAGATCCTTGGAGGATTGTTCTTCATTTTGCCACTTGAGGGCAATAATTTTGCAGCCCATGATCAACACATACTCTACACTCATCATGAGTGGAGAGAAGAACATCATGGGGTAGGCTATGATGCTTACCATATTCATATTTTCAGCCCACATTCATTTTCGGAGCTTGAGGTGGAAGGAGATTGCCATGAGTTTCCATGTTGGGAGGTGACTGATTTTGTTTGGATGATTGCTTGGGGATGGAGGATTCATTTGGGGAATATGTTTTCCCAACACTTTTCAGTCTCCATGCCTTAGGAGCAGCTTCTCAGTTCTATCCTTGCATTTTCTTGAGGACAAGCAACATTTGGGAGGGGAGGACTGTAATATTCCAAATTTTTCCTTCAATAAATTGGAATATTAAATTTTGTTAATTTCCCTTATGAGTTGAATAATTGGGTGAGGAGGCCCAAACACAATAAAAACATGGATGAAATCACTCTTAGTATGAAAGGGTATCATCAGTAGAACTATATTTCACACCCTCATGTGTGAAAGGATACATTTGCAAGGAGACAAGGTCAAGTTTGACCAAGTCAAACAGCGCAGAGATAGAAGGTGGAGAGCATCTTGTGGGACAGCACAGTGAAAGAGGAGGGAAGTTTCCTTGATGGAGAAAACCCTAAAGAGTGGGGTCCATGGAGAGGGATCTCACATTTTTTTTAAAGGAGGGCAAGGAAGCCATTGTTACTCATGCATATGATTATTGATTTTTTGTCTGCTTAGACTATTTGCAGTCCTGGCTGTTTCGCTGAGTTACAGTGCTGTTTAGCACGAGGGATTCCTGTTTAGGAGTTCTTCTCCTTCTTGAGAGGCCTCTTGAGGTATTTCACTTCATTTCTCCACATCCAGGCTCAAGGCCAAAGCCATTCCTTCAGCTACAACGTTATTTCTGCTCAAGTGTAATGTTGTGTTGTAGGGTGTTGTAGTGGATGTTCCACAACACCATTCCTGGGCTTGTTTTTCATAGGAAGGGGCCTTATTTCCTTTGGTAGATCAGTAAGGAAGGATTCAAAGATCATTTCATATCTTGGCAGTTGGCCAACATATTCCATTCCACCTATAGCACAGTCTCCCTTAGTATCTGCGTTATTTTCAGTGTGCATCTGCAGTGAGGGTTTGCAGTGTTGATTGGAGGGTGAGATCTTCAGTGATAGGATCAGTATTTCACTTAGAAGATCCATTGGAGGATTGATTTCATCATATTGTAGCATCTTCAACCTTCTTCATTCATTTCTAGTTTCTGAGTTGCAGCTGTTGCCCAATAACTCCAGTATTTCTGTAGATTTTCCATTTGTACATATATTGTAGTCAATCCTCTTAAGGATTGTTGTATTGTTATTTTTAGGGGTTGAGAGCTTGCTCCCCCACATTTCTTGAGCTGATATTTTCATATCATTGTATTCTCTATTATTTTGTTGCAGTGTCTCCAATAAACTGTGTTATTTTAGCCTTATGACATTTCTGCATAGCAGTGTTTCTCTATTGTCATGTACATGTCTCATTGAGGCTTTCATTGCCAAGCTGGAATGATTGATTCCTCGAAGTATTGTATACATTTTCTGCTATAATACCAAAGGAAAGGATATTTCCATCTTCTTGTCTCACAACTCATTAAAATAACTTTGATACTCCATTGTATGTTTATACATTGTTGCAGTCCCTTCACCAGGCATTTTTTGAGGACAACTAGGTGTGGGAGATCTATTTAACCCACCTAGAGGGATTTCTTTTGAGCCACCTCTTGGATTTTAAACTTAGGTACTCGGATCTAAGGGATCCAGGTCTTGGTTTCAAATCCTATAGCAGCCATTCCTGGAACATGTGTTTTCCAGTCATGCCTTGCTAGCTGTTCCAGATTTGGAATATTACAGATGCCCACTAGCGAATTTGTTGAATTTTAGAATTCCAATAATTTCCCACTGGAAAATTTGACAGTGCCCACTGGATGCTTTGATGATGTTTTCGAAACTTCCCATTGGATGATTTGATGATGCCCACTGACTTCTGACTTCTTTTGACGATGCCCACTGGTTGCTTTTTATGATGCCTTCCACTAGAAGATTTATTGATTTTGTCGAAACTTTTAGTCTAACAGCCATTTTCAATTCCATCAGCATTTCACACATTTGTCAGCTAAAAGGATACACAATCATATGCATTTTATTTATGAACTCCTCCCCTTCAGATGCAAGAGAGTTTCGCTCTTTAATTCTTAAAGAAACTTTATCTTTACCTATGTCTTGAGAAGATTGTAGGACTTATGCAGTTTATTCATTTCTAGATTCCACCTCCAAGGGTTATCTAGCCATAATTAATTGTCACTTTGGTTCGCATTCGAAATTTCTCAGATTGTGTTGAAAAGTCAACAAGAAGTGTGTGTCTAATTTAATTTTCCCTTAACTAAATTGGACAATAAATTGTAATCTTATCTCATAATCACTTGTAATAGTTAACTGAGTGTGATAGACTCAATTAGCTCATGAAATTAGAGTTGAGGGTGGTTGGTGAGGCATGTAGAGTGATTCTATTTGTTTTAGAGTCCAAGTTGCAGTTAGTGTATTAGTTTAATTCATGAGAAATCAGTTAACTCAATTAAGTGAGTTAAAATCAATCTAACTAGTTCTAACTGATTGTTGCACTAGTGATAGGTCAAGTGAATTAAATCAGATTTAATTCACATATAATGATCTATCAAGTGACTGATGCTTTATTATTAATAGTTGCATGCATGTCAGTTCTGATGAAGACCCAATTGAGACAAAGGTTGTAGGGATGTGATCTATCAGTTGTATTATTAGTAAATTGTCGGCGCGCAATTAGACAACCATAGGATTGCCCATGATGTATTGTGAAAATTTGGAAGGTTTAATTTTCTAATTAATAGGGATCAAATGTTCTTAGAATTGCGCAAGCAAGGCAGGATGAGAAGAGGCAGGAAATTGGCTAAGTGTTGGTCGATTTTGTCAGAATCAGTGTGAGACAGTTGGTAGAGTGCGATAGACTCTTGTGAGAAGAGTGCATTATAATTGCTTCATGATTCCTTGGTTTTATACAATACAGATAGAGGGTTCTTGAGCAGATTTCTTTCCCCATAAAATTTCATGTGTTGTGGATTTGATTCTTTCTCTTACTTGGTGTGATTATGTGATCGTGTTTAATTTATGCAAATTAATTGTAGAAGGATTTAGTATCTTTCTCTAGAATATTGCATGATCGAATTGAATCCATTGGTATACATATTGTTTGTATAATTTCTACATGGTATCAGAAAACCAGAAATCATATAGTGGAGAAGAAATTGAGTTTGTGCTGAAGAGCATTCGAATTTGCAAAAAGATTCTTTGGTGCGAGAGGAAGATCAAGATGTCTTTTAATGGATTAAGATTTGAATATGCACTTGAGGGCAGTTCTAATTATATTTCATGGAAATATATAATGGAGGCATTTCTTGAGGAAAATAGGTTGAAATAATTTATCAACATTGATATTCCAAGGCCCACAGCAGCAGACGCTGCTCTTCTTGATGCTTGGAAAAATAAGGTTGCAAAGGCAAGGAGGATATTATTAGAGGGAGTTCGATATCACATTGTCTCAAGTATCCATGGCAAGGTGACTTCATATGCAATGTGGAAGGCCTTGAAAAATCTGTTTCATATTATCAATGACCACAGAAAATTGGCACTAAAGGACAAGCTTAAGAAAATGAAAATGGAGAAAGGCGACACTATTCTGAAATACTTTACCAAGTTCATCCAATGTCAAGATGAGCTTGGAAGTGTCGGGATTGCTATAGCAGATGATGAATTGGTGAGCCTAGCACTTCTAGGCCTTCCCAAGAGATGGCATAGTTATCAGGACTCTGTCAATGGGAGGGAGAAGCTACCAGATTGGGAGCGACTTTGGTCGGATTTGGTACAAGAAGAATTCAAGTGAAATACCATGGATGGATCCTCATCCAAGACAGATGATGAGGAAAATTGCAGCTTTTCTAGTAAGGCAAATAAGGGGAAGGAAAATAAATCCTATTCCAAATCTGAGACCGGCAAAGAAGGCAAGAAGCATGAAATGTCTAGAGTGAAATGTTTTCACTGTCATGAGCATGGACATTATGCCACTAATTGTCCACAAAATCAGAACAACAACAATAAGGCTTCGGGATCTGCAGCAGGTGATGCTTTTTCTTCACAGTTCGAGTTGAACTTCTCACTCATCGCATGCATGGTGTCTAGTGTGATGGGATCAGTGTGGTACTTGGATAGTGGTGCATCTTTCCACATGACGGAAGACAATTAACTCTTTAGTAGCTTGGAGGAGAAGTATCTTCATATGCACATCGAGATGGGTGATGACGGGAGGTATAGCGCTACCGGGATTGGTATAGTTACTTTCTAGAGATAGTCAGACAAACATTTCTTATTAAAATATGTCATGCATCTACCAAGCTTGAAAAAGAATTTTGTTTCAGTTGCTATGTTGGAGCATAGAGGATATGATGTGGTTTTTAGTGAAGGGAAAGCATTCATTCGTCACAAAGCCACAGGATAGGATAAGAAGATTGGGGTTCATGTGAAGAACCTCTACAAACTTGATGTAGATGGTTATGCAACATTGATGAGTAAAGAAGACAGAGTGGTGAGTCAGGATGAGGGTGAGTTATGGCACAAGAGATTGGGCCATCTACATCACAGTGCTTTGAAGGTCATGCAACGGATTTCTACAGGGCTTCCAAAGGGTACTCTTGGACAGATAGCCTATGCAAGGGATGTACAAGCATACAATGGCCACTTTTCATGAGAAGGAGAACTAAACCGTAAAAATACTTGAGAGAGTTCACTCATATGTGTGTGGACCATTCTCTACATATTTTACAACAAAGAATAGGTATTATGTGATTTGTGTTGATGATTTTTCTATAAAGTGTTGGAACTACTTCATGCAGAAGAAAGATCAGACGTTCTCAAAATTTTCTGAGTTAAAAGCACTGGTTGACAAAGATACAGGGAATAAGGTGAAGGCTCTAAGGAGCTACAATGGTGGTGAGTAAATATCCAATGAATCCAAGAAATTTTGTAGCAAAGAAGGAATCTGCAGAGAGTTGATTGCACCTTATAACCCACAATAGAATGGGGTTGCAGAAATAAAGAAAAGAAAAATTGTGGGTGAGGCATGAGCTATGTTACATGATCAGGGCCTACTGTTACATTTGTGGGAAGAGGCATGCAACACAGTCGTATTTGTGCATAATCATAGTCCTCATTGGATACTTGGCATGAGTACACCACAGGAGGATTTTTCAAGTAAGAAACCTGATGTTTCATATTTTAAAATTTTTGTATCATCTATCTATTTCCATGTGAAAAAATATTATAGAAAGAAGCTAGAACCAACAGCATAGATTGGGATATTTTTGGGCTACACTGATACTCCCCACAACTATCAGGTGTATTTTCCAAACAGCAAGATGACATTTGTCCGATGGGATGTAAAATTTGATGAGGAGAAAGCCATGTTATTGTCCCTTGAGAGGGAGATTGATTTTCATGTAGATGATGAACTCTTGGTTCCAAAGGATGAACCTCAATATGTGGAGCAACCACATGAGGAGGATCATGGAGTGGCAGAAACCACTCATGCAGAGCCATCCACCAGACATGGTAGGAGGAGCACCACAAAGGTTGTCAGATTGAGACTTGATATGGCAGAACATGTAGGAGCACCTACATCGCAGCGCAGACAGAGAAAGTCACCAGACAGATATACTGGATACATGGCTCTTATGAGCAAGTGTATTGTGACATAACCATCTTCTTTTGAGGAAGAAAGGTAGCAACCAACTTGGGTTGACGTCGTGGTTGAGGAGTATGAATCCATCATCAGGAACAGTGCATGGGATGTTTTCCCAAAGCCAGTCGGGAAGTCAGTGGTTGAATCTACATGGATCTATAAGGTGAAGCAGTAAGAAGATGTGAGTGTGAAGAAGTACAAGGCTAGATTTGTAGCCCAGTGATTCTCATAGGTTGAAGGGATTGACTATGAGGAGACTTTCGCACTGGTTGCAAGGTACTCATCGATTAGATATATCCTTGCACTCTCAGCATATATGGGGTGGCAACTACATCATATGGATGTAAAGACTGCATTTCTCAATGGATTTATTGAGGAAGAAGTGTACATTGAGCAGCCAGAAGGTTTAAAGACCTTTGATAGGGAGTCGCATGGGTGCAGACTCGAGAGCACTATATGGGTTGAAGCAAGCACCTCATGCTTGGTCACCAGGATTGACATCTATTTCACTGGGTTGGGCTTTAGGAAGAGTAAAGAGGATGTGAACCTGTACCAGATTGTGGTTGATGCTAAGCTTATGATTATTTTACTTTATGTAGATGATATTATTATGACAAGTGATGAGAAGCTCATAACTTCTTGCAAAGACGATCTTGCAAGAGAGTTTGAGATGAAGGACATGGGAATCCTTCACTATTTCCTTGGTTTGGAGATATGGTAGCGGGATGGGGAGCTATTTGTTTCTGAAGGAAATTATGCCAAAGAGATTCTGAGAAAGTTCCACATGGAGAGTTGTAAACCCATGGAGACTCCTCTTGCATGAAACTGGAGGAAGGAGGATGCTACTTTAGTTGAGGTAGTGGATGCCATTGTTTACAGGAAGCTTGTGGGTTCACGCATGTACTTGGTGAACACATGACCAAATATATGCTACGCAGTTAACCAACTTATTCAAGCTATGGTTAAGCCAACCAAGCTCTTTTGGAAGGCGGGGAAGCATGTCTTGAGATATATCAGAGGCACTACAGAGTATGGATTACAGTATAGATAGAAAGAGGGATTGAAGCTTCAAGGCTTCATCGATGCAAATTGGTTAGGCAGTCCATCAGAAATGAAGAGCACATCATGAGGGATCTTCAGCGTAGGATCAACAATGGTTTCTTCGTACAACAGGAAGCAAAGATCAGTTGCTCTCAGTTCAGCCGAGGCAGAGTACATCCTAGCCAATCAGGCGGCATGTGAGGTCATCTGGATGAGGAAGATACTTGTTGGTTTGTTTGGTCATCATATGGATCTGACCAAGGAAAATTTTAAGGATGGAAGTTTATCTTAAAGTTTAGAAACCTTGGCGAATATTACTAGTCCCCAATATGTAAATTGTAAAAATTTTGATGTTATTTTTGGGAATATATTTAGGTGTCTAATTATTTTATAGTAGTATATATAAAATTTTGGCGATTTTTAGGGTAAAATAATTTTATACTATAAATTTGGGGCGAATCAATTTTCAAAAAAATGGAAATTGGCGAATCTTATTTTGGGAAAAAACATGGAAAATTAGCCCATCTATGAATATTAGCCCCTAAAATTTTCCCTGAATCTGACGGTGATACATTGTGATAACTAGAGTTGCATAAAACTATCGGTTAATCCAATATTCCATGACAGATCCAAACATATTGACATCCAGTAGCACCATCTCAGAGATTGTGTTCAGAGACGCATTATGTTACTTCAGTACATTCCCACGGAGGATCAGGATGCAGATATTCTAACGAAGGCGCTCGCCAAGAGAAAATTCGAATACCACAGAGGCAGGATCGGGGTAATTGATAATCCCTTTCTTGTTGAGAGGGAGTGTTGAAAAGTCAACAAGAAATGTGTATCTAATATAATTTTCTCTTAGTTAAATTGGACAATAAATTGTAAGCTTATCTCATAATCACTTGTAATTGTTAATTGAGTGTGATAGACCCAATTAGCTCATGAAATTCGAGTTGAGGGTGGTTGGTGAGGCATGTAGAGTGATTCTATTTGTTTTAGGGTCCAATTTTTAATTAGTGTATTCGTTTAATGCATGAGAAATCAGTTAACTCAATTAAGTGAGTTAAAGTTAGTCTAACTAGTTGTAACTAATTGTTGCACTAGTGTGAGGTCAAGTGAATTAAATCAGATTTAATTCACATGCAATGATATGTCAAGTGACTGATGATTTACTATTGATAGCTACATGCATGTCAGTTCTGATGAAGACCCAATTGAGACAAAGGTTGAAGGGATGTTATCTATCAGTTGTATTATTAGTAAATTTTCGGTGCGTAATTAGACAACCATAGGGAATGTCGGCTAAAAAATAAAATATATATATATTTTTTAAGAAATTGTGATACGCGCTGCTAGGTCGCACCGCCCTCTAAGCCTGCACCTGCCATCGATTTTTCTTCGGCTTCGTCTGCCATGGCCCCTCAGGATGCAAACCTGGAGGCTGCTGCTTCCCATGTTGCTTTCTCTACCCTGGTACAATCTCTTCCGCCCCAGCGAACTCGCCCTATAATTTCTAAATTCGTTAAGAAGTTGGATGGACTGCAAGAAGTTGTTCTGCCCCCTGCTCTTCCTCATATGGCAGCCCTTTCTTTGGCTGAACGAGGCCTCATTGGGCAGTTCACTGGACTTTGGCCTTCCCCGAAGACAGTGCAAAGGTGGATCGACGGAAGCGGGTGATAAAATAAACGACAAAATAGCTATTCTTTTGTGGGAAAGGATCATATCACCTTTCACCCTGAATTCAAGAGAAGACAAGGATCTAATCTTCAGAAACAGATCGTACTTCATGGACTCCAGAGGATTGTATCTAAATAAATGGACTCCAGACTTCGATCCCAAGCTTGATGTCCCTAATGCAGTCCTGGTCTGGGTCTGGCTCCCGCATCTCCCTCTCCATTGCTGGGGAGATGAATTGGTTCGAGCCATCGGTAATGATGTTGGGAAGTTTATTGATCGTAGTGAACCTAAGGACAACATGCAAGCCTATGCACGCATCTGTGTTGAATTTGATCTCGGAAAGGGTCTTCCGGAAGCAATCAAACTCAAAGTGGACGATTGGACTCACATTCAGCAACTGGATTACGAGAAAATCCCATTTAAATGCAAGGTATGTCACGAATACGTCCATTTTTCCAATCGCTGCTCTAAATTAGTTGATGTTGAAAATTCATCTCAAGATGAACAATGGGAAACTGTCAAAACAAATAAGACTTCCCTAGTCTCTAAGACAATCCCTGAAACAGCTCTGCCCAAAACCAATCGCTCAATCAAACCCTCCACCTCCTCCCTTGATCCTCTTCTTAACACCTCTGTTGCCGCTCCTCTCTCTGAGACTCCCTTGGAATCATCCAACTTCTTTGGCGCCCTTTCCATCCCTGAATCTGACCCTCCCATCCCCAACCCCATTTAAAATGATTCCCCCATCCCCATACCCCTTTCGCAAACATCCCCTTCTTCCTCTCATGACCCTCCCCCTACTCGAAAAACCAGGAGCTATTCCAAAGAGCATGGTGTAAACCTGGAAATGCATAAAAAATATGGGCCTGGTAGAAAATCCATAAAGCAACAGAGGGATGAAAATTCCCAAAAAGACATAGTTATGGGTACTCAAAACCCCATAGAAACCTATATTCTGGGGCAAAATAGCAAAGAATCGGCACACAAGGAGCAGGGAGGGCGAGCAACTCTCCGTATACCCCATTCTCAATGATGAAGGTCCTATCCTGGAATAGCAGGGGACTAGGGCACCCCTCTAAAATTGCTGCTTTGAAAGATCTGATAGACCATGAGAAACCAAGAATCTTAATGCTTCAAGAAACAAAACAAGGTCAGCAAGAAATGAAAAGAATTATTGAACAGTTCAAGCAGTATGAAGGCTACATTTTTGAATCAAGGGGAGCCTCTGGTAGAATAGCCACCATTTGGAACCAAAGCACATGGACATGCATATCCAATGTAATCAGTCAGTATTGGATTAAAATCAATTTAGAGAACAAAGCAGATAACAAGAAGATTATCATTTATAATATCTATGCACCTAATCACTTCAGAGATAAAGAGCAATGTTGGACCTCTCTCAAAACAGATATAGAGGATGAAGATAACAGTAATATTATTCTCAGTGGAGATCTCAATCTCATACTCCACTCCAATGAAAAGAGAGGAGGCATTTTTACCCTTGATCCCTATAGAACAAAGCTGGAAATCATTATGCAGGAACATGACTTAGTTGATGTTGCTCCAAAAAATCGTAGATGCACTTGGAACAACCGCCGGCTGGGCAAGGATAATATAATGGAGCGGCTAGACATGATCATGATAAATGTTTCCCTTCTCTCAACTTACTCCACGGCTTACACTGTTGTCCTCCCCTATTTGGCATCCGATCACTATCCTACAAGTCTTGTTCTTAAGGCGCACTACCCATTGGGGCCAATCCCATTTAAATACAGTTCACTTTGGAGCAACAATCCGATGGTAGACCAGATTGTCAAATTCACATGGCATCAGCATATAGAAGGATCACCGGGATACATTTGGGAAAGCAAGTTGAAGAGGACCAAATGTGCCCTGAAGGAATGGGCAAAGTGTTACTACAAAGAGTCAGAGAAAGCCAAAACAGAAATAAAAAACAAGTTAGAAAGGGTCCATAGCAAGATAGAAGAACATGGGCTCTCCCAGGAATACAAAGCACAAGAGGGCGATCTCTATTTCCAGCTCTATCGTGCCAATAGAGATGAAGAACAAAAATGGAGAATAAAGTCGAGACAGCTTTGGCTGCAAGGAGGGGATAAAAATTCTTCCTTCTTCCACAAGCAGGCCACAATCAGAAAATTCAGGAATAATATTACCACCATCATCGATGAGAATGATCAAATCCAAACTACTCAAGATGCCATTAAGCAGACTGCTTCGGATTATTACAACGTCCTTTTGGCTAAGACAAAAGCAGTTGAAGACTATTTTGATATTCTTCAGCGTTTTCCCACGGGAATCAGTGAGAAAATAAATGAAAAATTAACAAAATAAATTGATGAAGATGAAATTCAAAGTGTCATCTGGTCGCTCCAGCCAGACAAAGCCCCCGGACCAGATGGTTTCCCCATTTGTTTCTATAGAACTTATTGGGGAACAATAAAAAAATATCTAGTCAAAATGATAAGATGGGCACAACGCAAATGCAAAATTGGAGGATACACTAATGCCACCCATCTTGACCTTAGTCCTAAAGAGAATCGACCCTCATCCTTCTCTCGCTTCCGGCCCATCTCTCTGTGCAACTATTCTTATAAAATCCTGACCAAAATCCTTGCCTCATGCCTCAAACCTCTCCTCCCCTCTCTAATTTCTGAAAATCAAGGAGGTTTCTTGGCCAACAGACAAATATCTGACTCCATCCTCCTTGTCCAAGAGGCCATCCACTCCAGTCAAGCTAGAAACGAAAAAGGCTTCATTCTAAAATTGGACTTAGCCAATGCATTTGACCGAGTCAGACACTCCTTCCTTTTTGTTGTTTTGGAAAAATTGGGATTTACTGCATCCTTCATTGAGCTTGTCAAAGCCTGCATTACTGGGCCCTGGATCTCTCCTCTCATTAATGGTAGACCAGGACCTTCCTTCCAGTCGACCCGAGGTCTAAGACAAGCCTGCCCGCTCTCACCCTACTTGTTCATCTTGATGGCTGAATCATTTTGCAGGGCCCTGGATTACAATTTCCACATGGGACTCATTACTAGGATCAAATTTGGAAATGGAGTCAAGAACATAAACCATTATCAATTTGTTGACGACACTCTATTAATGGGAGGAGCCTCCAACATAATAGCTCGTCGTTTTAAAACTCTCTTAGACAAATACATGAGATACTCCGAAGGTATGGTCAATTATCTCAAGAGCTGCATTTATGGCTGGAATACTACTGCCCAAACTTTGCATAGCATAGCTAGCACGTTTGGAGTCCGTTACAAGTTGGATTGGGGGCACTTTTATTACATGGGCATGCCAGTGAGTGCTGGCCATCTAAAAGCTTCTGTCTGGGACACTATAATTGAAAAAATGAAAAGAAAGGTGCAACAATGGGGCGCCTCTTGGCTTAATCCAGCAGGATGCCTAATCCTTCTTAAATCTGGTCTCTCCTCCTTACCCTTATATATTTTTTCGCTCCTGCATGCCCCAGCTAGTTTCCATCACAAAGTTGATGCCATCCTCTGACATTTTCTATGGCAAGGGGGGAAAAATGAAAAGAAGAAATATACTCTTATAAATTGGAAACAGGCCATTCAATCTCAAGAACAAGGAGGGCTTGGAATCAGATCGCCAAAACTCTTAAACCTGGCTTTTGGTGGCAAGATTGTATGGAGACTCATCAATGGCAAGCCTGCTTGGTGGAAAACAGTGTTAGAAATCAAATATCTCAACTCACCAAGGCAACAAATTTTGGACCATGAGATTCCTAACAGAACCTACTCAAAAATCTGGGGGCTGTGCAAGAAAGCAATCCCCCTCCTAGTTCAAAACATCTCCAAGATTCCCAATGGTGGCAACCAGATTAGACAGAGTTGACAAGATAATGGGACAGCAACCCATTAATAGCAGACCGAGCACTCAGCAGATTTTATTCATTCTTAATAACATGGGGATTCACACCTTGGATCAGATATCTCAGTGGGATGCCCAATCTCAGACTTGGAAAGGATGGATCTTCCCACATATTCCCACATATTCCCATTGAAATGGAAGCAAGCTTCACCAATATTCAAGCCCATCTTCATGGCATTGCTCCCACCAAACGCAATAGTGATGATGGCTTTCGTTGGGATCCCTCAGGTACCAGCTATTCAGTCAAAGCCGCTTATCAACATATTTGCAACAATGATTTCTCCATGCCCATTTGGGCGCAGTGGAAACTAGTATGGAAAGTAGAGACTCTCCCAAAAATAAAATTCTTTATTTGGCTCCTTCTAAAAGGGAAAGTCCTCACATCTGAGAATCTTAAAAAACATGGGATAATTGGGCCATCCCGCTGCCCAAATTGTCAAGCAGATGAAGAAACCAGTCAACACCTTTTCATAGATTGCCCCTTTGCCATTTCTTGTTGGAAAGAAGCCTCTCGACATACCAACCTCCCCTGGGCTCCCAACACCAGTGTTGCTGAAGTCCTGCAAATCTGGAAAAGAAACTATCCATGGTAGCATAAGAAAAAAAACATAGCCCGCAGAGTATGGAATGCTTTACCATACGCTCTCTTGTGGAACATATGGCTAGCACGAAATCGTATGATTTTTAAGGACAAAGAAACCAGCATTAGAAAGTTATACAATAAGGCCTGGAGCCTCACCTTGGAAGCAATGTCCACTAAAAACCAAGGGAAGCTTGATACATCTGATCTCTATGTTGAGGAAAGGAACTACATTGGATATTTGCTGGATAGAAACAACATTGGTAGTAGCAGGGATAATGCCAATAGCAGTAACAACACCAGGTATAGCTGGAAGCTTAGAATGAAAGATGAGGAATTTTCTCAGCTTTGACTCAGAAATTGCAATACCCATTACCTATTTTTTGATGGTGCCTCCAAGTCTAACCCAGGAATGGCTGGGGCTGGAGGAATCATCTGTAATGCTAATGGTGACATCGTAAATGCTTACAAGTGGGGACTAGGCAATCTATCTAATAACAGGGCTGAAGCACTCGCTCTTTATCAAGGCCTCCTTCAGCTTCAACAACTTGGCATACACACAGCTATGATCATAGGAGATTCGGCTATAATCATTAGTTTAATGATACACAACCGGAATGCCTCCAATGTGATCCTGCAGCAATCTATCAGTCGATGTCGAATTCTTTCCCAGCAGATGAAAGAGACCCAGTTCGACCATGTTCTCCGCTCTCTCAATAAGGAGGCAGATTCGCGTGCTAACAGAGCCTGCCTTCATCCCATTGGCTTTTTGAGATGTACCACCTCCGAATCTTACTGTTTCTTTCCATGATCAGAAATAATTCCGATCATAGATTTACTATAGAGGTGTACAACGCCATCGTATCCCTCTTTTCAGGTATTTGTCCCAATCTCTTGACCGTTTTACCCATCGTATCATGTAAAATATCCTTCGAATCCTCTGCAGAGGATATCACTGCCTCTGTATCTCTGATTTCATATCTTTTTTTCAGATGTTGTCCCTCCTCCCATGTGCTCCTGCCATCTCCACTCTCTTCCCATGATATTTACCTCATTTCTCAGGTGACCGCGCCTCCCTTCATTCTCGTTTTCTTGACCAATCTTTTGTATTTATTCAGGACTTCCCTCATTCCGAATCATCCCTCTCACTTCCCATATTTGCATTCCCCCCTTCATTCACTCCGATTTCCTAGCTCTGTGTTACACATAGCCACTCTACTTCTCCCCAATCTGGACCCCTGCTCTCTGGAGTTGCGACCTTGCTGGCCCCATCTTCATTCTGAGATTTCATTCCGCTCTCAAATCATGTCTAGAAGTGAAGACTGCTTCCATTGCACCGATCTCCAGGCGGAGCTGGAGCAAATCTGCGCACAACTGAAGATTTTGGAAGAAAAGATTGACACTCACGCTCATTTTACTAAGGGAAAGCATGAGGCCGACCTCAATCTCTTCCTTCACCGAGTTTCTTCACTGCAGGGCCAATTCAATGAACTGTCAAACACTTGTGAGCATGTCAAAGAATTTTTTGATATTCTGAAGTACATTCTAGAAAAAAATAATGCACCAAGTACCAGCTCAGCAAATGAAAAAACTATGGATGCAGAAGGCAAGCCTGAAGAATACACTGCATGCCAAATCAATCACATAAATATTGATTAAACATGAAGTGCAAATGTTGTCTATTACTATTTCAGTTTGTTCGAGTTTATACTAGTTCAGTTTTTCATATTGTTAAAAACGATGGAAGCAAAAGGGATTTTGTTCTCAATGTAGTTTCCCCCTACTCTACTTCTCATCTTCACTACCATGTAACAATGGAGCTCAGCTTCTCCTATCTCTTTTTTTAATATAAATAGCATCCGACTTTGTAAAAAAATGAAAATCTCAATAAAATCCCTCATAGTATGAAAGGGGATCATCATTGGAGCTGTTTTTCACACCCTCATGTGTGAACAGGGTTATTTGCAAGTGGACAAGGTCAAGTTTGACCAAGTCAACAACGTTGGGCTAAGAGGTGGAGCACACTTAGAGAAACAGCACAGTATGAATGGGAAGATGGTTATTTGGTGAAGGAAACCCTAAAAGGAGTGGGACCCATGGAGAGGGGCTTTCACTTGTTTAAAAGGAGGGCAAGGCAACCATTGTTTCTCATGCTTTGTATTATTCATCTCATTTTCTATTCAGAAAATTGTGCATTCTTTGTTGTTTAGCAAGAGTTGCCAGGGGAATTCTTGTTTAGAATTCCTTCTCCTTCTTGAGAGACCTCTTGAGGGATTGCACTGATTTTCCTCACATCCAGGCTTGAGGCCAAGCATCTTCCATCAAGACAGCGTTATTTCTGCAACAGATTAATGTTGTGTTGTTGGGTGTTGCAGTGAGGGTTCACTACACCACCTCCATCAGCTATTTTTCAGAGGAGGAGTCTCTCTTCCCTTGGGGAGATCAGATTGGAGGCATTCTGGAGCATATTTCATAATTTTGCATCAAGACCAACTCATTTCCTACCCCTACAGCACAGTTCCATCCAGTAATTGTGTTATTTTAGAGGAGCATTTGCAGTGGGGCTCTTGCAAATTGTTGGAGGGTGAGATCTTTGGTGAAGGGATCAGCCTTTCACTTGGAAGATCCATTGGAGGAGGCATATTCAGTTTGGGCATCATCTACAGCCATCTCCATCCAGTTCTATTTCTGAGTTGCTGCTGCTACCCAGCAACTCCAGCATTTTGCAGTTTTTGTATTTTATTGCCAATCCTTCCAGGATTGACATGAGGTAATATTTGGGAGCTGATATCTTCACTCCCAATGTTTTATTGGGCCATATATTGATTTATCCATGTATTTGACATATTTAGCATGCATTTTCTTTATAAAACTACGTTTTAATAGCTTGAGCATCCATGTGTATTAGTATTTTATCATGTATCTTGTACTTTTTTCTTGAGGTTGAGCATTGCCTATCTTGAGTAACCTCTTTCCTCAAGATCTTGTATTCATTTGTTGCTGCTATTATTTAATGAGAAGGCTATGGATTTCTCTCACATTTATATGAGTTGAGTGTTGTTGCTGCTTCATTGCTGTGTTTTCATATTGTTGGGTCTCCAACATTAGAATATCTTGAGATATTCTCATTGTTGTAGCATTTTCCTAATTTGGAATATTACAGTGGTATCAAAGCATGATCTCTGGGTCAGCCGGTGGATCTAAACCATCATGCTATCAAGGAGAGAGAATATGAATACTGCACTATGTGGAGAGAAAAAGGAAGATAAGCTTACAAAGCTTCTTCCAAGATCTATACAGAGAATTCATGAAGAATTTGAGAAGATAAGGAGGGAGATATGTACAGGATCTCCAAAAGGGTTTGAAACTGAGTCAAACTCTAGATTTTCCTATAGGGAGTGCGGGCATGCAGCCACACCCTATGATGTACAGCACAGTCACATGGCTAGTTTTTCCATAAGGAAGGAAGAAGAAGGAGAAATGCCGAAGAGAGGAACTCTTGGTGGTTTCTTGCATGAGTATGAATCTCAAACTCAGAAGTTTATAGATCATATTACTTTTCTGGAGTTTTGCAAGATAATGGTGAGGAGGAGCAAGCAGCATAATGAGGATAGATATCTTCTATCTATATTTTATGGTTCCCCTACATGTTCAGCCAGGGCTTGGATAGAAGAGCTAGACACCTTTTTGCAGCAGCATGAGATTTCCGAAGATGAAGCCATCAGAGTAGCAGAACTGCACTTGGGAGGTAAGGTCTATGCATGGTGGTTATTTGAGTCATTTACTTTGAAAAATGAAAATACCTCTTCCTATGCAATGTTCATTAGAACTTTGATGAAGAGATTTGGTAGGAGTAATTCTGAAACACATGTGGAGGAAACAAACACATTCAAACAAACAAAACCCTTTCATGTGATGGAGGAAACCAAAAACTCAAAAACACTTCAGAGAACCATGAAGGAGGCTAATATCTTGCATGATACTTTATTGGAGGCAAGACCTTCATCTTGTATTTTGGCACAAGGAGGCAAAGAGATCCCTTTTCCAAAAGAGGATCTAATCATTGGAGGGTTGCCCACTCATGTTGAGGAGGTTGGGGGCAACAACGTTGTCATTTCTAGAGTTGATATAGCACCTCATGCAGAGGGAAGAGGATCTCTTGCTCCAACTATAGGGATTCTTGCATCTTTGCAAGGAGGTCCCCAAGATCTCATTCATGGAGGTCCCAGCACAATCAGTGAGCAGCATGATTGTGCAGCATTGCAGCTGGAAGGAGGAGGAAGGGAGGAAGAGCAACATCATGTGATGAGAGGCACACACCCTTCTCTATTTTAGAGAGCTAGTGCAAAGAGGAGGAAGACTGTATTGTGCTGTGAGAGCAAGGGAAAGGTTTCCCAACCATATGTACAGTCCACTCTTGACATTGATGCCTCACTGCATAGAGGCATTCCACCAGGGAGGCCACCTGATCTATCATTGATAAGAGACATTCTGTCTTTGGATTCACCGGTCTTGGATTTTGGAGAGGTGAAGAGTTTGGAGGAGAAATTTGGCATGGGGGATGTCAAAGTAGCAGACAGCAGCATGAGGAGAGCTACACATGCCAGATCACCAGCGTTGTCTCTTAGGAGGATTGATCCTTATTAGAGATCTTAGCTCTTGGTAGAGTACTCCAAGGATCTTGGTGCATGCATGACTCTTGATGACCCAGAGAGAGATGACAGATACATATTGGATGATATGGTCATCTATTCACATGGCAGAGTCTTCTTGACTAGAGATTCTAGTCTCAAGGAGAAGCTATTGCATGCAGCACATGAGGACTTCTTTTCCATGCATCTTGATGCATATCATGCCTTGGCAGAGGAGTTCATTTGGGAGGGCATTCAGCAAGACATATTTCAGCATATGGAGAGATGCATAGCCTAGATGATGATGGTGAGGATGTCATAGCCACCTTCCTACTCATTGGAAGGAAGGGAGCTTTTTCAGTTGAGCCATTTCAGCTCAAGTCTTCGAGTACATAATGGAGAATGTACAATTTCACCTTATGTTTTGTACTTATTGTCTTTTTATGAGTAGCATATTGTACCAAGGAGGATTATTCCTTATTTCATATTGTATAATGATGTACTTGGAACCATTGAGATTGGCTATCTCATTGGTGGGTTGTGGGGAGAGCCACATGATTCTTGGTGTGCACCATTGGCACCAAATTGTACTTTCATATTTATATCTTGTAAAATGATTGTGGCAGAAAACAAGTGGTTGGGAAAACACTTATTTTTGTTTTACTTTATGCAGGCAAGGGATGCACTACGATGGTTCCATGGGTGGAACTATGATTCACTCTCTGGTTGTCAATTGGCAACTTGTTCTTATTGTACTATGCTTCCATGTATTACTGATATGTTTATGGGGAGCTTTATTTGGAGAGTGGGCTTGAGATTGAGGATGCCCATTGGGAGCATGAGTCTCCTTACTATACATGTTGTACATATCAGGAGGAACCATGGGCCAACCATGATTGCCACATTACATTTCTTTTCTTCTTGTGGGAGGAACCACTTGAAGAACTTGAGGAGGCACTCCATGGATCATGAGGAGATGGAGGAGTTAGTACAGTCAACTCTTTTCCCTTTGAGGATGAGGGAAAACTCATCTATGAGCCACTCCATTTATATGATAAAAACATATGGTAATATTATTGTTGGATTGCATAGAGATTTTTCTATATATATGCATCTCTTAACCATATATGTGCAAGGATTTGCTCAGAGGAAGGATATTCTTCCTTCTAGATTTGGTGGTCTACATAAGGCCATTATGGGTGATAACTCCCTATGTGGATATGGGGAGGATATTTCTCATGGATAATGTACTCACATTGCACATTACATCCTTCACTTTCTCCAAATTTTTGAAGAGACCGGGGCAACAAGAAAATGGTGGGGAGGCTACCCATCATTTTATTTTCTATGGCAGTGGAGAGTCAAACTGTGTTGGCTACATTTGAGGGACCATTGTCCTTCTCCTTTACTTCACATGGCAGCCAACATGATTCTCCTTATGGTTCCCTTGATTGATATTGCTAAATATTCTATTGGGAGCATGATTGGAGGAGAGGCACATTGGGTGGATGTGTCCTTGGAGGGAGAGAACTCCCACACTCTTTGCACTACATGTTCTAAAGGGAGCATGGGAGATGGTATGGCCACTATAGCAACTCATTTGTTTCCTTATGAGGTGAGCCATATGAGGAATGTGATGCCATATGATGATGACTTCCCACTCATCACATATGAGATGATTTGGGCCAACATGTTTCATAATGTTGGAGGAGAGATCCTTAAAGGTCTAATATCCATCTTGCCATTTGAGGGAAATGTCATTGTAGGCTAGGATCAGCATACTCTCTACACTTATCCTAAGTGGAGAGGAGGACAACATGGGGTAGGCTATTTTTTCTACCAGGATAATATTTTCAGCCCGCCTACATTGTTGGAGCTAGAGGTGGAAGATGACTTTCAGGAGTTGCCATGTTGGGAGGTAACTCATTTTGCATGGATGATTGCTTGGGGGATGGAGGATCCACATGAGGAAGATGTTCCTCAACACATCATAGACTCCATTCCTTGAGAGGAAGCTTTCCATTTCTATCCTCGTGGTTGCTAGAGGATAAGCAACATTTGGGAGGGGAGGACTGTAATATTCCAAAATTTTCCTACAATAAATTGGAATATTACTTTTTGCTGATTTCACCTAGGTGGAGAATAAATGGGTAAGGAAGCCCATGCATAATGAAAATCTCAATAAAATCCCTCATAGTATGAAAGGGGATCATCATTGGAGCTGGTTTTCACACCCTCATGTGTGAACAGGGTCATTTGCAAGTGGACAAGGTCAAGTTTGACCAAGTCAACAACGCTGGGCCAAGAGGTGAAGAAACACTTAGAGAAATAGTGCAGTATGAGTGGGAAGAGGGTTATTTGGTGGAGGAAACCCTAAGAGGAGTGGGACCCATGGAGAGGGGATTTCACTTGTTTAAAAGGAGGGCAAGGCAACCATTGTTTCTCATGCTTGGTATTATTCATCTCATTGTCTATTCAAAAAATTGTGCATTCTTTGCTGTTTAGCAAGAATTGTCGGGGGAATTCCTGTTTAGGATTCCTTCTCCTTCTTGAGAGGCCTCTTGAGGGATTGTTATTCATTCTCCACATTTCTTGGTTCAAGGCCAAAGCTTCCTCCTCCAAGACAACATTTTTGCTACAACAGCATAATTCTGTGTTGTAAGGTGTTGTAGTGGAGTACCTTGACACCATTTCCGGAGCTGATTTTCAGAGGAGGGAGTCTCCATTCCTTTGGGAAGCTAGTGAGGAAGGGTTCAACACTTATTTTAGATCTTGGCATCAGGCCAAATCTTTCCCTTGCCCCTACAATGCAGTACCATCCAGTAACTGCGTTATTCTTAGTGGAGCATTTTTAGTGGGGCTCTTGCAGACTGTTGGAGGGTGAGATTTTTGGTGAAGAGATCAACCTTTCATTCTAAAGATCCATTGGAGGAGGCGTATTCAGTTTGGGCATCATCTATAGCCATATCCATCTAGTTTTATTTCTGAGTTGCTACAACTACCCAACAACTTCGACATGTTGCAGTTTTTGTATTTTATTGCCAATCCTTCCAGGATTGACATGAGGTAGTCTTTGGGAGCTGATATCTTCACTCCCAATGTTGTATTGGGCCACATATTGATTTATCCATGTATTTGACATATGTAGCATGCAATTTTTCTATAAAACTGCACTGCCATAGCTTGGTATACATTGTGTAGCAGTGGGTTTGTCATGATTCATGTACTAGTCTCTTGAGGTTGAGCATTGCTTATCTTGAGTATCATTTTCCTCAAGATCTTGTATTCATTTGTTGCTGCTATTTCTTAATGAGATGGCTATGGATTTCTCTCATTTTTCTATGAGTTGGAATTATTCTCTAACTTTGCTCCATTATTGTGTTTGCATATTGTTGGGTCTCAACATTAGAATATCTTGAGATATTCTCATTGTTTTAGCATTTTCCCTAATTTGGGATATTACACCTTCAAATTTAGATGATTTTTGTGTACATGCCACACATCTAGAGGCAAGAGGGAAACATGTTTTAGATGAGACAAGTGAGAATACCATTGAGTCGGGGAGAAAGGAAAGGGTAAGGTCAATGGAAAAGGTAAGAAGAATGCATCCATAAATTTGGAGAAAGAAAAATTCACATGCAAAAATTGTTCCAAAAATGGACATGATGAAGATCATTGCTAGACAACGCATCCAGAAATGAGACCTAAGAAGTTGAAAAACAAGCAAAAGGAGAAGACAACTGAAACAATATAATATGATTTAGGTTCTGATTCCAGAGATGAAACAAAGATTGAAACAATGGGTTGGAAAGGTAAGGACATTGCAAGTACTAGTTCTTCACGTTGTCTAAATGATACTCTAGATGAAGAAACAAGAATTGAGCTTTTCCATATTAGATTTGTTTCAAAACATACCAAGATTAACGCACTATTTGATAGTCATTCAAAAGAAATTCTTATTTCAGAGGACATTGTTAAGAAGTTCAATTTAGAGAAAATTACACATCCTATACCCTATCCTTTAGGTTGGGTATTTAAGAATTAAAATTTTTAAGTTATAAGGAGGCGCATCCTTAGATTTGTAATCACTGAAAACTTTCTTGATGAAGTTGAACGTGATGTAATTTCGCTTGATATTTGTGATATAGTTTTTGGAAGCCCATATATATATGATAAGAAAATGATCTTTCATCGCCATGAGAATAAGTACCACTTGTTCAAGAATGTGACTGAGTACATTGCTAGAGCGCATAGTAAGAAGATGAGTTTGTATCTTATTACTGTCGAAAAATAGAAGAGAATTGTGAATGCTGGTCAAAATTATGCTTTATTAATGTTCAAGCATGACGATGTTGTGAATTAGGCCTTTCAAGGAAATGAATCAAATGAAAAAATTGATTTCATTGAGGTTGCTAATAGTTGCGATAAGATGTTTCAGGAGTCTAACATGTTGCCTCCTAAAAGAGGCAAACAATATGAGGTAAAATTGCAGCAATATTCATCATTGTTGGACAATGATGTGAACAAGATGCTAGTGCAAGAGAGTGAAAAGGTCAAAGAGCAAGTTCCAAAGAAATTTGACAAAGAGGGCATTGGGTTCAAAAGTTTTTCTTGTGAGTTTCACAAAGCTTTGTCCTTGAAATGGGATGCAACATGGTGATAGCAATCACATTTGGTCAAGAGTCGAGCCAAGCACAAGAATAGACATGTTAAACATCATCGTGTCAACATTGTTCAAGATGAGAATAATTGGAAGTTGTTTAAGCCTTCTTGGATTGAAGAACGAAGAGGGAATGTGTTTGTTCCTAAAAGAATATTTTGTTGTTTTGCAAATTCTGGGAAATTGCAGCAAGATGGTATCTACGATCGCAAATCAAGGTATCCAAAGTATGGGAAAATTTATTTTTTTCATGAAAAGCTCAAATTCTCACATTCAAGAAAATTTCAGTGGATAGAGGCTTGAAGGGTGAGGCAATTGAGCCCTCATCTATTTGTTGATGGATAAAGAGCTTTTTGAGGTCCAAAATATTCCAGTGGGGAGGAATGATCAAGTGGATCAAATTTAGCCTCAAAATTAAAATTTGTTGGAATGTTTTGGAACCTGAACAACCACTATATCTCGTCGTTCTAAATCCGATGCAACTCATTTCATGAAAACCAATGTCGTATGCTCCTGCAATCATGTTCTGTTCGTTTATGGAAACAACATTTTTTTTATGTATTTGGGTACAAGGCTACAGAGTTAGCAGTCTGTACTGCTGACTGGAACTTGACCATACATGGTGACTGGGCTCCATCGACCAATCCGTGTTTGAAACTTGGCATTTTCTTATTGGCTCAAATTTGGATGATTTTTATTGGTCGTAGGTCGACCAATAGCAGGGAGCCACGTGGGCTAATGGGAGACAACATTTCTTATTGGCTCGAATTTGAATGACTTTTATTGGTTAGAGGTCGACCAATAGCAGGGAGCCGCATGGGCATATGGGAGGCAACCACGTGGCCTTCCCACGTTGGTCTAAATTTTTTTTATAGGAGGCCGAGCCACCCCACAGGAATCAAACACTAGACAAGTCTTATACAAACCACAAGCCTTATCGTTACATCGCAACATGAGTTTTAACAATCATATGTTAAAAGTGGTATTCAAGTTTTATGAATGCACCATTTGGGGGTGGGTCGGGGCCAACCCTAGCCTTGGTCACCGCACCCACGAGAAATAAGGGGCGGGACCAGGGACCAGGGCTTAGCCCCAACCCCCCATATATGGTCAAAATATTCGGTCCATAAATGTTAATGGAAAAATTAAGTATCTGACAAATTGCGTCAGCGGTTAGCCGAGATGTCGCTCCGTTAGCAATTTTTGGGGAAAATTTGTAGGATGGTTTGCAGACAGGTCAAAATTGTAGAACGAATAAGAGAGAAACTTGGGGAGATCATAAATTTTGCATTTTTTGGCCTTTTTGGGAGAAAAAAGAGGATAGAAAACGGTTTTTTGACAGTTTTGAAGCTATTGGAGCTATTAGTGAAGCCATTTGAGCACTATAATATGATTTAAACACTATTTTTTGACATTAGGGGACTTTTGAGGTCTAAAATGGGCCTCATAAGGAAAATGTACAATCAAAATTCACTTTATGAGAACCAATCACATTTTAGGGATGACATCATCCCTAATGGTTGAGGTGGCATTGCTTGAGTTAAAGGTGCTTACTTGTCACATTCTAAATGGTGGATAAAAACTCATGGTTAATCATGGTAGTGCTCTAAGTACTTTTAAAGTCAAAGTAAAGTACACATAATAAATGTCATTTCACATTTTTTGAATAAACATATATTATTGTCATTTCATATTTCTTGAAAGAAACAATGCATATCCCTATACATTTATTATATTATATTATATTATTTTTATATAGTATATTAATTACATGTTATTATACAATTTAAATAATATAAATTTTAATTAATAGCATATAATATAATTAAGAATTTATAAATTTATATTTATATTTTATTTTAAGTTATTTAAATACAAAGGACAAATGCATTAGTTGTTCAATGATAATGACTTTTTCTTGAAAAACTCATTATTATTTATAGTCACATCAATACAATTTTTTTATTAATTTTGTTTTGGTACAACTTTTGAATTGAATTTAATTATGGTTACATTGATTGTGGTGCAAAAAGTGAATTGAAAATTCATAAATATTATTTTATTGGTTTAGCTATTATTTTATTATTGCCTTAGGAGACCCATTTTAGACTTCAAAATTCCCCTAATGGCATAATGAAAGAGGCCCAACCATTGGAAGTTGGACCAGGAGATGTAGCCCAAGAGGGGTGAACTTCTTCATCATTTGTTGTGTTGTGTTTACTGTTATGGTGATGTTGTCTATTGTTTTCTGCAAAAATTGAACTTTTATTTCATGTTTATGTGGTTAAGAATTTGACATAAGAGGTCTAAAAACCTAATTTAATCACTTGCAAAATTTACATATCCTCAAGAAAATTTACATATGTTGGGTGTGGAGCCTGATTATCACCCTAACTTAGAGGTCTTTGTGTCAACCAGATGTATACCCTAGGAAGATTGTACACCCCTCCACGCAGGGGGGGGGACTTGTGCCCTGCCCCTGAAGTTGAAAATATATGTAAAATTGCCTTGTAAAATATTGTAATTTCGTAGTCAATTTGGGACGTTCATTAGGTAGATGATCTGACAGTAGAAGTTATGTTTAATTTAGGTTTTCTTCCCTAGAAGACAACCCCTCTGTTGTATGAGGGAATTGTACTGCGGACGTGTGTTGAGAGTGTATTATGAGAGAGAAAGTGAAAGGGGTATTGTGTAAGAGAGTAGAGGATATTACAATGGATCTTTTGTAGGTTGTGTCTCTTCATTTTGTTGGATAATAAAAAGGAAGGATAGGTTGTTTCTCCATGGACGTAGCCCAAGTTGGGTGAACCACATATATCTCTGTCTCTCTTGTTTTATATGTCTTATGTGTTTGTATTTCCACATATATTTATGTGTTCCATTGCTCTGTCATATAAAATTTTCTAACAAGTGGTATCAGAGCCGAAGGTATATTTGGTTGATAAACACGTGAGAAAGAGGGGTTCATGGCTCAAGTGGAAGCAATGGCGGAATATGGTAGGTTTAGGGTTGAGAAATTTAATGACCAAAACTAACCTTTGTGGAAGATTCATATGGAAGATTATTTGTATCAGAATTATATGTACCTACCATTGAGTGGAAAAACAAAGAAGCTTTCGAGTATGACAAATACAAAATGGGATATTCTTGACAGAAGGGCACTTGGAACAATACGACTGTGCCTTGTGGTGTCGCATTAGGGGAATTTTAAGGTCTAAAATGGGCCTCCTAAGAAAAATGTACAACAAAAATAAATTTTATGAGAACCAATAGGATTCAAGATGATGATGTCAACCATGGGGGATGATTCACCATTTTTGGAGTAAAAAAGTAAATATATTAAAAAATATTAGAATAATAAAACTATTTTTTTCAACTCGTATTTTCAACTTATCTCCCTAAGGGTTTACTCAAATTTCAAGCGTGAGTATTCGTTGGATGCAAAATTTAATTCCTCATCCAAGGAGTACCCATGTTGCATACTTTTGATGGACCTTGCTAACCAAAAAATGAGAAATACATGAAAAACATGATTCCAATGATGTTTTTCATGTATTTCTCATTTTTTGTGTAGCAAATTCCATCAAAAGTATGCAACATGGGTACTCCTTAGATGGGAAATTAAATTTTGCATCCAACAAGTAATCCTGCTCGAAATTTGAATAAAACCTTAGGGAGATAAGTTCAAAATATGAGTTGAAAAAGTATTTTTTTCTTTTTTTCCCTCTAAAATTTGATGATGTAATCAAATATTATTTTATTATTTCATAATTTCCTTAGGAGGCCCATTTTATACCTCAAAATTCCCCTAGCGGTAGCCTTTAATATTTCGAAGGAAATGACTACACAGGGTTTAATGACGACATTGGCCAGACTATATGAAAAACCCTTGACCTCAAATAAGGTATTTCTTAAGAAACATTTATTTAATATGAAAATTTCAAAAGGTGGATCTGTTACTGACCATTTAAATGAATTTAATACGGTTACTAGTCAGTTAAGTTATGTAGGGGTAAAATTTGATGATGAAGTTAGGGATCTATTAATACTATGCTCATTGCCAGAAAGTTGGACTGGTTTAGTTATGACCAATAGTAACCCTGTCTCTAGATCTAGTAATTTAAAGTTTGATGATGTTGTCGGTGCTATCATTAGCGAGGAAATGCGACGGAAAAGCTTCGGTGAGACATCGGGTAATTATTTGAGTGCAAAGACTAGGGGAAGAAAAATGGAAAGAGGAGAGTGCACATGATATTGCAGTAAATCAAGGAAAGGCAGATGCAAGTCCATATCGGGGATAGTGTGCTGGAAATGTGGGAAGAAAGGACACCTGAAGAAATACTGTAAGTCTCAGAAGGAAAAAGAAGGAGACACACATCAAGAAAACAATCATAAAGCGAATGTGAAAGGTGATGTGTTGCAAGATGCTTTGATTCTTTCTTTATAAAATGTTATTGATGCCTAGGTGGTAGATTCAGGGGCCTCATTCCATGCCACACCTGATAAGAAATATTTTCATGACTATGTTAAAGGATATTTTGGACAGGTTTGTCTGGGTGATGATAAACCCTATAAAATAGTTGGAATGGGTAAAATTCTTGTAAAACAGTAGAATGGAAACCAATGGTTATTAAAGGAGGTAAGGCATGTTCCATATCTGAAGAAAAATATGATTTCAACGGGGAAGTTAGGCGGTGAAGGTTGTGTGACAAATTTTATAGATAAAACTTGGAAGGTCACTAAAGGAACCCTGGTAATAGCAAAAGGAGAAAAGGTTGGTACATTGTATTTATGTAATGGTATTTCTAATTGTGTTAATGCTTTAAACTCCACAGGAGAAGATGCATCATTATGGCATCATGGACTCAGACACATGAGTGAGAAGGGGATGAATATTCTTCACTCAAGAAATTTATTTCCAGGTTTGAAGAATATTGATTTGGATTTTTGTGAGAATTGTGTTTATGGAAAATAGAAGGGAGGAAAAATTCTTAGAGTTGGGAAAGAAAAGAAGAGCGAAAAATTAGTGCTTGTGCATACAGATGTACGGGTACCTACTCATGTATCATCACTTAGTGGATTTTTTATTATGTTACTTTTATTGATGATGCAACTAGAAAAACTTAGATTTATTGTATTCAGAATAAATCTGATGTATTTGATACTTTCAAGAAATGGAAAGCTTTGGTTGAGATTGAGATAGGAAAGAAGTTGAAGTGTCTCAGATCAGACAATGGAGGTGAATATTGTAGTAAAGAGTTTGATAGGTATTGTTGAGAGCATGGAATTCATAGAGAGAAGATAGTTCCAAGAATACCACAGGAAAATGGTATGTCAGAAAGGATGAAAGGGGCAATTATGGAGTGTGAAAGGTGCATGAGATTGCATGCAGTAATGTCTTTACAATTTTGGCCAGATGCTGTAGATAATGTTGTTTATCTAATAAATAAAGGGCCTTCAAGTTCCTTGGATGGTGGTGTTGGGCCATAATTGTAATCTACGGATAAATTACGCTTCCCTAGACAGGTGCTAGTCTAGAACAATAGGTGAAGAATATTCTACCATTTCTCCTATCTCAGAATATATACACAGAGAGGATTGGAGGCTTACTTGTTCAGTCGCTTCCAAATGGCTCCTTCTATCGCTTCCACTGCAGCTTCAAATTCAAGCAGTTTGTTGGCTAAATGCTTCCTGCAAGAAAGAACACTGAAATAGCAGAATATGCAATAATATATATATCTATTCAAGCTAGTTAGCTAAATCAGTAAAGCATAAACTACATTCATCAACCAAGATCTTACAATATGGAAAATCAAAGTTAACATAGATTCATGTAGGGAAAAATAAGAAGTACTCTTTATTGATGATAGAAGGAGAGGTTACAACCTAGTGACTGATTTGAAGTGACCTTCCAGCAGAGTTCCCAAGTCTCATCACAACACAAATCTCTCCAGCAATAGCTCCACAAATTAAACTCTCAATTGAAAATTATTTAGCATTTCTCTACTCAAATTCTTCCTCCTCTGATCCGGATCTTGGGGGGAGGCCCCCAAGATCTAAAAAGTTGAAATAGATCTGAAAAGATTTGCAAAATTAGAATGCTAGAAAAAAAAAGGAGAGAACATAAAGAACATAAAACCACAAAGAAACTTGTTTTATTAAAATAGAGAATAACTGTAGAAGCTACATTGTGGTGGACCATCTATCCTTTTACAAACTGAGGCTTGTTATTTATAGTCTTTTTTGAGTTACAATACCATGTGTAGATAGCATAAGCCAATACCATGGGTAGATACTACTTACAATACCATGGGTAAATCCCATGTGTGGATGAATACCATGGGTGGATACATACTATGGGTCACTTAAAATACCATGGGTGAATAAATATCATGGATTGATGAATACCATGGGTAAATTCCATGGGTGGATGGATAACATGGGTAGATGAATACCATGGGTTGATGCTATTTTCCATTTGGATCATTCCTCCATCCTTAAGAAGCAATGGTCCCCATTGCGTGAAGTTCCCTCCCGAGAAGACTTTGTTGAATATGAAGAGCCACTGAAGAGAAGGGTTTTGTGTATTTAACCCATAACCGTGATGAACGAAGATCCGAGGATAGAGGTAACCTGTAATGCTTGTGACCAAATGTGATATTGACAGTGTGCGGCCTAACAAATGGACTTCGATGAAGTGTGGGTTTGTGGATGAACCAAAGCATCCAAAAACCCATGAAAAATGAAGATCTGAGGATAGAGATACCCTGTAATGCTTGTGACCAATTGTGTTACTAACAGTGTGCGGCCTAGCAAATGGACTTCGATGAAATGGATTTTGTGCGGTTGACCCATAACCATGATGCTGATTGTTGATGAAGTATCAGGTGCCTACATAGCTTGGGGTGGGATGACACGTCTCCAAATAACCAAAACCGAACGCTGCTATGTTGAAACTGATGAATGTGAAGCAGATGCCTACTAAAGCGGAGTGGGAAGGCACGTCTCCAAAGGGAACCCGCTCCGAATGCTGCTCCAGATTTAAAATGAGCATAACTTGGTCAATATAACTCAGAATATTTATTATCACCTATTTTCGGAAATGGAATGATCATTATTCATATTTTCATGTATTTGAAACCACTATCTGGAGACATTAGACTCCCAAATTCGCGCTGAAACTGTCTCACCGTCACAAAATTTCTGAAAAAATAGCTGATTTTAAATCAACAATAACTCCCACATCTGGACTCCAATTCGATCGATTTTTTTTTTTTGAAATTGGGTGATTTTTCAAGGGGAGCTCAGATCTATAGCCATTTGTCTAAAATTGTGCAATTAAAACTGCGAAAAATGACAAGAGAGCCGCCGTCCACGAATTGTCGTTAGAACATTTTCTGCAATATTGCTGATTTAGAATCAGCGATATCTCCTTCATCCGAACTCCAATTCGGCCGATTTTTTTTTTTTGAATTTGGGTATTTTTTTGCAAAGAATCCAGATCTAGTCTTCGATTTTGTAAATATTTCACCAAAATTTTCAGATTTGATCTTCAAACTCGCCTCCCAAGAAATTCATGGAGTTTGTTGAAGATTGCTGCAAAAAATTGAAACTAAAATATGCTTCAAACCCTCATTCCCATGGATTCGTAACCTGAATTTGATACCACTGATCCGGATCTTGGGGGGAGGCCCCCAAGATCTAAAAAGTTGAAATAAATCTGAAAAGATTTGCAAAATTAGAATGCTAGAAAAAAAAAAGAGAGAACATAAAAAACATAAAACCACAAAGAAACTTGTTTTATTAAAACAGAGAATAACTGTAGAAGCTACATTGTGGCGGACCATCTGTCCTTTTACAAACTGAGGCTTGTTATTTATAACCTTTTTTGAGTTACAATACCATGTGTAGATAGCATAGGTCAATACCATGGGTAGATACTACTTACAATACCATGGGTAAATCCCATGTGTAGATGAATACCATGGGTGGATACATACTATGGGTCACTTACAATACCATGGGTGAATAAATATCATGGGTGGATGAATACCATGGGTTGATGCCATTTACAATACCATGGGTAAATTCCATGGGTGGATGGATAACATGGGTAGATGAATACCATGGGTTGATGCTATTTTCCATTTGGATCATCCTCAAACACTTAGATTTGTGTTCAATTTATAGATGAACTATAGGTTTTTTTGCAATCAATATCTTTCCAAAAATAGGCAAGACATGTTTCCAGTCATGTAGATTTCAAATGGACACTTGGATTCGAAGCTTAACACATGTGAACTCTTCTAGAAGGCACTGGCCAAGTGGAGATTTCAGAAAAATGAGAATTTCAATCCTAATGTGACCAACACACCTTTGAATGTTGGGAAGTGCTTTGCAGAGCAGCCTTGCATGGGGCTACTTGCATATGCAATGCACTTAGGCCCCTTAGAGCTTGCGTTGGTGAGCTCTCATATGTTATACAATAAGCTTCAAACCATGGAAATTTTTGCTTGATGAAAGAATTATTTTATTTGTCCTATTTCTTGTCTTAGGGCATGTAGCAACTGAGATGATAGGGAATGATAGACCCTTGATCATCGGTTCTGGAGATAATGCCTAGTTAACCAGGTCATTTGGAATGGCGCCCAAATTGACCTATAACAATTGCCCCCTAAAGCATGAGATCCAAATAATAAGAACATTTGATTGAGATGCTTTACACTGTGATGAGCCTGGAAACAAAGCGGAGTGGTCACCTGCATCAATCTTACAATACATTACATCATGATATATCCTCTTTTGATCATAATTTCTAAGGGTAGGCATTTCCATAGTGAGAACATAAATAATCTAATAACATGTACATAATTCAGAAAGTTGTCTACATTGGAATGCTACCCAGATGCAGACATGCCTACAGATATAGGCCCATGTTTGGATGACAATCTATATGTAAGGTCACTGTACAGATGATGTGTACAACAATCCTGAAATCGCAGCCCGGATGGTTGAAACTATCCGAGGTCTTCTTATCTCATTCACTCGATCATTTGGGTACAAGTCTAGCCATGCAAATATATGATTTGTAGACGAACATGGAAAGACCTCGTTTGATTACCAGCCAATAATGTGAGATGTTAACAAACACGAGAGAACCACCATTAATGTCAATGGCCCTCAAGGTACTACAGTACATTTCGTAAGGCATGAATAGATGATTTGATGTCGAACGCCAAACAAAATATTTCGGTCAAAAGTCCAGAAGCGAGGATCTTGTCGATGCTATAACAAGCCTCATGGTATTGGAATTTGATGTTTCTAAGTGAACTTCCTGGATATTGATTTGTTGTTGATAGGAAGTCACCTTATTTCAAAACAGGAGTTACTGATTTCGGAGACAAGGGTATGACTTGATATAGCAATTTTCAGGGATGACAGTCATGAAAATTAAGGTTTACAAGTATTGCAGATGGATGAGTTTTTAATCACTGGATGACTTCTCTTGAACATATTGGCGACACTATGATGAGTTGGTAGCATTGACCTAAAACCAAAGTCAAGGTATGATGAACCATAGGTGTGAATGAACCGTCAAGATGATTACCCAATCCAAACAGTCACAGACATGGAGTGAAAGAAGTGTCATGTTCAAGAGCGACTTGCTACCAAAAAGAAACTTTGCTCACTTTTCCCAAATTTTCCCTGATCATTTGTCGACTAGTACCTCTTTATTTTTTAACAAGCTTGAGGAGGATAACATTTGCTTGATCTATAATTCAACCCTTCGGGCGAATAAAGTATCGCTATTTAATAATTTAACGAGTCTAGTGATGAATGAAACTCGATTCTTGCCATGATTGACAAGCCCATCGCTATTTTATGTTTTAACGAGCTTAAGACAGTGATAGCCCAGTCCTTTTTCATGTTTAGAGAGTCTGAAAAAGAGGACGAAAGAGAACTCCAAAAGTACTTTTTCGTAAATTTGTCTCTCAGATCCGAAAAAGTGTAAAATAATATCTGAAAGAACCTCTTTGGTCATGTTTAACTAAGGTATTCCTTTTTTGTAAATAATCTATCTAAGTCCGGAAAAGGGTTAAACTTATACTGAGTATATATCAATTCATTTACTTTAACAAGCTCGAAATGAAAAGTGCTCGGAAATCTTTTCACATTATTGGAGTCTGAAAAGAGCTGAAAGAAGACTCTAGGGGTTCCTTTTTTGTTGTTATCGAAGCTCGGAAAAGAGATAAAAGTGAGCTTCAAATCCTTTTTCGTTTTTATCAAAGCTCGAAAAATAAGGAGAAAAAGTATGCTTTGTGGTCAAGTATTTCTTTGAAATAAATCTGCACGACTAATCTGTTCATCAGTTATATTTCCTGTTCAGAACAACATCAAATGGATTAAAAATACCTGTTTCATGATAAAAAACATAATAAAACTATATTCATAGCAATAAATTTAACTTGCAAGTAATTAAATGACTATATAAATTAGTTTCACTATTCATTTTTACCATTCCATAGTTACCATTTGCATTTTGGAGCTCTGAACCTGATTTTGCCCCTGAACTTTAGTCGTTGATTGCGGTCGTTTCTGTGGACGGATTTCATTTCCGTTTGATCCAGGTTAATAGCATAAACCTCCTCTTTCCTTCAGTATTCATTTCATTCCAATTCCTTACAAATTTTTAGGGTTTTAAGGCCCCTAGGGTAAATTCTGCCCAAATTGAGGGTAATGCACCCTTGAACATCAAAACCTGCGTTGCATAGTAGGTACAGTGAAGGGTACCTGCATATGCAATGCACTGTCTCAACCAAGGGAGTGCGTTGGGTGCAGTTCAAGTTTTTCATTTTTATGATGTGCTCAAAATTTTCCTAGTCTTTTGCAATGAATGGTATCTAATGGATCTTATGGTTGATTTTCAGGTTTCCATCGGATAATAATGACGATTACATGGAGGGAAAGAGAACGTGAAGAACAAGATATGATTGCCTTGAATGATCCGGGTACTGTAAGAGCCTTAAGAGATTGCAGACTACTTAAGTACTTCAAATTTTTGGGAATGAGGCAACAAATAGAACTCTTGGAGTTCTTAGTTCGAGCATGGGATCCAATGATAAAGGAATTTCACATAAAAAATCAAGTGTTGTCCATAACAGTTGAGGATGTGTATTTTCTCACAGGTTTTTCGAGGAGAGGTTTGCCCATTTCACTCACAGGATCTAGTGTTGGAGGAGAGACAAGGGATTATGTTATGCAGTATTGCTATCCGGGGTCAGAACCTAGCAAACATGGAAAAATAAACATCCAAGATGCCAGGGATTTGCCTTGAGAACCATCCTTTTCACGATCGCTAAACTTGCTGGCATAAGTACACTCCATGTAGCAAACAGATCGTATATGTAGTATGCGCTAGAGTGCTTAGAGCCAACAGTATTCAACTGGTCTGAAGCTGTTCTATCTTAGATAAAGGAACAACTGAATAAAGAAAAGGGAGGAAGGAAGAAAAATTTCAGTTATGGCTCAATCCTTATCTCCTTCGCTTTGGAGCGGATTCCACTGATGCAACCACAACATGTAACATTGGATATATCTAGTCCTAAAGATCCTCGAATGTAGAGATGGGTAGAACTCATGGATCGGCATGTAGGCCAATCGACCGTTGTGTTCTCTACTGCATTCTTCGCGTGGTTCCGGCGACAGATTGTTGCCATCGATGAGTATGCATATGCAGGCGTCGACTTCCAAGGAGATCCAGATCTAGTATTACCTCAGTGGGGTGCAATAGGTAAGAATGATTTGACCATGTTTTTTGATTTTTCTAAGGTTTATACAATGTTTTTTTGTTTTGATTTCTTTCCAATACTAAACTAAATGTTTGATGTAATGCAGATATCGGTCGCATTCAACCAGTAGAGGAACCAGAGCGCGAAGCGAATGCACCAGTAGAGAGAGCTGTCGAGAGAGCAGTCCTTCAAGACCTTGATATGGTTGAGACTCTGGTTGAGCTTCAACAACACATAGAGGGATTGACCTTCGGGATTCCAGATTGCCAGATCGAAGAACTTCCCATGCGACTATAGCGACACACAATTGGGTTTCCTAACCGTTGCATGTGGTTGCTTCGTAGGATCGCTAGATCTATAACATGTTACCATGAGCACCACTATTTTACTTGTGAAATTTTGCATACATTTTGAGGTCAGATGACCAATGTGTCTTGGGCACAAATTTTGTGAAAACCTATAACTATATATCTATATGTTTTCAGAGTTTTTCCTATGTTTAATGCACAATCCTATTCAATGATGTGAATATTTTCTTTACCTATGTCACAAATGTCTGTCTAAAACTTGATTAGCTAATGAATCAGTTAAAGTGTTCAAATTTCTGGAAATGTGTTGACATTGAAAAAAATCAAAATGACTTTCCAAAAGTCGAATTCTTAGGAACAATCTAAGAAGTGTTGGATTTCTAACAGTATAAACACTAGTAAGTTGTAATACCATGAGTTGTGAGTCTAACCTTATGATTATGCGGTAAATACCAAATGAAATGACATCAAAGAGAAGTTCGATCAACGCGCTATACTTAGCGATATTGTTCGTCGATCTACCAATACAAATCCCTTGAAAACTCACTAACTCGCCGTTCGGAGAGAAAATGGCCCACGCTGCAGAGGATAGATTCTGCGTACTACGACTAGCACCATCAGCATATCCAACAAATGGTTCCGAAGATTCAGACATTTGCCATAAAATGTAAAGCAGATTACTAACGTCAAGAAAACTCTAAAAACAAATTAATATAGTGAATGCAAATCAACAACATATAAACAATATAATACAAAAAATTACTACGCTCATGATTAAGCATAGTAACGTTTAAGATACAACCCATTTCTAGGTTGTGCTAATGGAATCCCATCATAATCAACTAACTCGTAGGCACCCTTAGCAAGAACTCTTTTGATAATATAGGGGCCATGCCATAATGGCTCAAATTTCCCTGTACCTATTACATCAGCTTCCTAGTCGTAAAGAAAGACCAAGTCACCCTCTGAGTAGATGCGACGCTGGAATTTTTTTTTCGTATTGTGCCTTTATACGTCTCTTATGCGCTTCGTTGGCCAATTGGGCTTCACGAAGCATTTCATCAAGATGGATGAGGTTAAGGATATGTGCTTCTTCTTCTGAGGTGTCAGGTAATAAGTCTATCACGAGTTTTAACGATGATATTTCACATTGGATTGGTAAGATAGCTTCCAGACCATACACCAATTGAAAAGGAGTAAATACGGTTGCGTTTCTCACTGAGGTTCGATATGACCACAAGGAAGAGTACAGGATCAAGTTCCAGTTCCTTTTACAGACTCCTATCATTAGTTGAAGCATTCATTTAATAATTTTTTTAATAGCCTCAACTTGTCCATTCGAATGTGGATAATAAGGAGTAGAATTATCATGCGACAATCCTAACTTCGATGTCAATTTAGATATCATATGGTTGCGAAAATTCTTCCCATGATCCGTAACTATAGCCTGTGGGACCCCAAACCGTGCAATAACATGGTTGAAGAAAACAAATGCAACTGTTTGTCCTGTGTTATTAAATGTAGGCATCGCTTCGGCCCATTTGGTAAAATAGTCGACAACGACAATAACATAACCATGCCCCCTGGATGAAGGAGGGTTACAGGTCATGAAATCAATATCCCATTTTGTAAATGGCCCAGCAGAGACAACAGGATGCATTGGCGCTGGCAGTTTGTGGATTTTACGATAAAAAATCTGGCATGCATGACAACTTCTGACTGCGAGGATGCAATCTCGAAAAATAGTAGGCCAAAAGTAACTGGCGCGGAGTATCTTTTGCACGGTATCATATCCAGATAAGTTTCCACCACAAGCCCTAGCATGACAATCATTTAACACTTTTTCGGCCTCCTGATGTGTGAGGCACCTCCTTAAAATGGTATCGACACCACAACGATAAAGTGTATCATCGACGATCAGATAATGTTTGGCTTGGTATCGAATATGTTGCTGATTAGAGCGAGAGGTATTAGGTCGAAAATTTTGGGTTTGGAGATAGATGATGAAATCCCCATACCAAGGATCAGATGATATGATCAGAAACAGAGACTTGTCTGGAATAGATGGTTCTGATGTAGTAGAAGTACTATCAGAGGGAAGGTCACATAGAAGCTCAACCAAAACCAAAGACTTTTTTGACTTGGATTTGATGAATTCCAAATCAAATTCCTGCAAAATGACAATCCATTTTGAATATTTGCCTCCCAAAAATTGACGTGATAAGATGTAAGTCATGGGGTTGAAATTCGAAACTATTGTTGTTTTTCGGAGCAGGATATAATGGCGAACTATTTGGACAGCTTGAATAGCTACCAAGGCAAGCTTTTCCACGTACGAGTACTTAAATTCCGTATCATTGAGATTACGACTCAAATAATAGATTAGATGTTCAATTCCTTCTTCTACTTGGACCAAAATAGCGATGGTCGTTTCAACCACGACAATATATAGGAAATAATCGTTTTGATAATTTGGAGGATACATTAATGACGCTCAGACAAGATGGTCCTTGGCAGCATCAAAAGAAGCTTGCGCAACTTGGTCCCAATGGAAGGGAACCCCCTTTTTCAATAATCGAGTAAATTATTTAGCCATTTCAACGTAGTTTGGAATGAACCTTCTTAGGAAGCTAGCCTTTCCTTGAAGTTTCTGTATATGAAGTAATTTTGATGGTGTGGGCAAATCAAGAATGGCATAAACCTTCAGTGGGTCTATTCAAATTCCTTCTTTTGAGACTAAGAATCAGAGAAATTGACTAGAACCAACACAAAACACACATTTATGTGGATTGAGGCATATCCTGTAGTGTCAACAGTGTAAGAAAATGGCTCTCAAATGCATCGGGTGATCAGTCCGATTTCGTGAATGCGCTAGTAAATCATCTAGATATGGTTGAATAATGTGCTTGATGTCATTGAAAGCATAATCCATTTCTCTCTAAAAAGTTGCCCCAACGTTCTTTAAACCAAACAGAAGTTTCTGATATGTGAATGTGCCCCAGGGACAAATGAATGCTGTCTTATGTTGGTCATTTGGGCAGATATTGATTTGATTGTAGCCGAAAAATCCATCCATGAAAGAAAATATTTCACATCCAGCACAATCATCGACAATTTGGTCGATAAAGGGAGTAGGATAGTTGTCTTTTGGACAAGCATGATTAACATCCTGATAATCGATGCACACTCTAATGGTTCCTCGTTTTTTCATAACAGGAACGATATTGGAAACCCACTCAGTTAGCGGAACAGGGTAAATGAAACTAGCACGCAAATTTTTTTCAACTTTTGCTTTGATGGCAGCGGCTTTCTTTGGATGAACAGGATGAAGCCATTGGCGCCCCAGTTTGACATCAAGATACATATTAATAGTGTGTTCAACTATACCAGTATCTATGCCTGGAATTTCCTCGTAAGACCAAGCGAATACGTCACAAAAGTCACGAAAAATAGAGCGATATGAGTCAAGTTCTGATGGAGAACAAGATACACCGACATGAATATTTTCTACAACGCCAGGTTTGGTCGAAATATCGATAGAAATTGTTTCTTTGATATTTGATAAGTTTCACTCATAATCGATTGCATTAATTGGAAAATAATTCGAAAATAAATTTTGAATGGATGGGTGATATAGTTCACTGAGATTGTTTTCTTCATAATCTGGAAGATGGGAATGATGATGATAATCTTCCCATGGTTCTCCTTCTGAAATCATAGCTTCCAAAATATTTTCATCTATCAAAAATTTTGAGGAAAATGGATCAGATGGAGTACCAAAATCTAAGGAACGATCAACCCAAACACTTGGCGACGTTGATTTCGAATTCGCGGCCCAAGCCAAATAGATTGATTGCTATGCCAGCTCAATAGGGCTGGGCAGTAAAACATCATCCAACGTAGAAATATCAGAAGCACTCGTACTCTTCCTTAAGCCAGATAGAGTGGAAGAGATCATGTAGCAGGTCTCTATACTTGCAATTTCTGCCGACGTTGCAGGCGGCGGTAATGCAAATGTTCCCATAAGAGTGGAATCCTTTAAGAGTAAGTGAACAAACATAATGCTTCTAGTTACCTGTGAAGCAGAGGAAAAGAAGGATAATTGATTAATGACTATGATTTTACCTTTATGTGGAAAGGTAATCATTCTAAAGTATGTAGAAACAATGGCAGTCATTGCATATACCCATGGTATTCCAAGTAAAATATTATTGTCAAGGGGTACGTCAACAACCTCAACATCAATACTTACTGTTTTTCCCCCTAATTCAACATGCAGGTTATTGATAATACCACAAGGTTTATATGTTCTTCCATCAAAAGCTTTCAATGTCATTGATTATTGTGATAATCGCGGTGATCCAAGTGACTTCCAACAGTTTAGAGACATTATGCACGTAGATGCTCCCTCATCAATAATAGTGTGATGAAAAAGGTGATTGAGAACATTTACTTGGATGGAGAATGCCAATTCCACTGGTAGCTGCGACACATATCCCGTATGATTAAAGATAACAAGATTAGAATCAGTCGGATCAATTCCACCAATGGCCAACAATAAAGCCTGTTTCTGGGAGGGACAATTTTGTAGTACCTCAAGAGTAGACATAGCTGAAGGGGATTGAGCCAAATCTTCAACTATATTATAATTTTGTGTAGCTCTTGCTTGAGGATTATATGTCGATTTATGAATTACTCCCTTCGGTGGCTTAATTGTCAATTCAGGAATAACATTAGGTGGTACTGATTCAGAAGATGGATTCGTTGTCAAGGTAGTAGGTTGATCAGTGGCTGGACTACCATAGTATTTATTCCATGTTGACACCAAAATATCTTATGAAGTTTTCGAAGTGGATGACATTAACAACTTGGGAAGTAGGAGCTAGATCCGTAGTAACCAAATTTGTGTCTGGATTTGGAAATGGGTTTGTCAACACAGCTAATGCATTGGAAGTCTTGATGATTTTTGAGACTTTAGCATGGTGAGGACAATCCCTAACAAAATTTTCCTCATTACAGATTATGCATGGATAACGAGGTTTCCGTTGTCCTGACGGTTGATTAGATGATTGTTCTTGCGGGTTAGAAGTTTGCTTTTTCTTTGATTTCCCCTTTTTCTTACTTCCTGGTTGCTTGTCACTTTTGCCTTTGTCAAATGACACGACATTAATTTCGGAAGTAGGAGCACGATCAGATGCAGTGGCGTAGTGTGTGTTTGTAGTGCCTATCAAGCCGTCTCTGGCATGAGAGTCCTTTATTTGAGGAGGAACATTGAAATTGGATTGCGGCGCATTAGGAATTTTCTCATAGAGCATGCCAGACTAAGTGTAAATCAAGTCTAAATACTAGGCACAAGCGATGAATTTCTCTTCTGTGATGACGCCATATTTAGCTACATCCTCAGTTATAGATGGTAACAGGGACTTAATGAACCATTCAGCAAGGAGTTGATTAGGAACAAATGTCTTAACCATTCGTCGACGACGACGCCACTCATGAATATGATCAGAAATGTGAGTAGCATTAATTTGGTTGAAGTTGGTCAAGATTTTCATTCCAGTTTCGTATCTGATCGGTAACTGGAAGTGAGTAAAAAAGACAGTAGCTAAGGCAGTGAAATTGTCAAATTAAGCTCTAGGTAATTCAATGTACCATTTAGTAGTCAGATCTGTAAGCGTACGCTGGAAAAGACGTAGTCGAACAGAATCATCATTTAAGGAATTTGATGAACACCATAAATTATAAGTCATGACATGAGTCGACGGATCTTCTCCAGGGTTTCCATTGAATTTAGGAATATCTGAGGGTAATTTATGAGGTATCACCGGCCACCAAGGAGCATAATTTATCGGATCATTGGTTAACCGGTTTAAATCTAGTAATTCCAAGGTTGCAACAAAAGGTAACTGTCTATTAAGGTTAGGTTGAGCATAGCCAAGTTAAGATGGAATTGCTTGGGCAACAGGTCTTTGAGCACCAACATATGGAATCTGCTACTGGTAACCTAGATAGGGGTTGTTTTGCATGGCAAACGCTTGAGAGTTTTGTTGACCAAAACCTAGATATGATACTTGTTGAAATGAAGTTTGAGGAATTTGTGCCTATGGCTACCAAGGGGTTTTCCCACCAAAATTATAACCCAAATTAGTATAAGTTGGTTTCAGTTGATATGTATAACCAGGTTGCGTTTGTGACACCCCATAAAATGGTACACCAGCTTGTGAATAAATAAGTCCTGATACAGGTTGTTGTAAATTAACCAAAGGATTTTGAGTTTGTGGACTCAAAATTTGATGATATTGAGTTGAAGAACTCGCCTGATAAGTTTGATGTACAATATTTTGATTCTATAACAGGGGTGTATATGTATTAACAAGTGGTAATGAAGTGGGTGTAATAGGTTGAACTAGTTGATACGATTGTACAACCGTTTGTGGTTGGATAGGAAGAGTGGGCTGCCATTGACAAACATTCATGTCAACATTAGTTTGACCAAAAAGTGACTGAGTACTGTCATATTGGGTGACTAAAGGTTTCCCCCCAACATAAGGAGGATAATAAGATGGAAAATATTGTTCCCCGAATGCTGGGAGTCCAGTTGATATGGTACTTAAAGGAATTGACCCATAAGGACCTACTTGATATTTCCCTGATGATGGATGTAATGATTCAAGTCGTTAAGTACTAACTATAGGAATACCAGTTAAAGCACCAGATGATGACATTGGCAAAGACCATGAATGTGAAGGTGCACCAGAGAAAGTGCCAGATAATGATTTGTAACCTGTTGGGACTGAAGGGCCACCATGAAAATATGACTTTGGTGAGGTTGTGAACATCGAAGGAGTAGCGAGGGTAGGAGCTGACGTAAATGGAACAGCAGACCCACCCGAAGATGATAGTTTAGACATGATTGTTTGACCAAATGTATACCCTCGAAAATCGACAGGAGATTGAACTGCAATTTGATCAACAAAAGCAGATGAAAACGATTGAGGAAAAGACTGGTACAGGTAAAGGTCTACCCCAAAATGGGTTTGACTTAAAGGTGTATTAGGTTGTGGGATTTATTTAATCATGATTAAACCAGAGGAAAAACTTCACCGTCAGGCCCAAAATATATTTCAGATAGTTGACTGTGCGATATAGGAGTTTCAATAGCTACAGAAATTTGTGGGATGACCAAGGTAGGAACAAATTCCGGTTGTTTGACTTCAGGATTCAGATGTTCTGGCAAAGAAGAGATAGGATCTGGATCAATTTGTGATTGAGCAATGTCGGGTCCAGGAGGTATGGTCTCAACGATTGAATGGATCATGACCATGGGTAGTTGTGAAGACTCCGTTTCGACAACAGTAGATGAACCAGGATGTGTGGAAACGATTTGAGCTAACTTTGGGTTAAAAGATGATTTTTTTCCAGAGGTACGAATTGTATTTGATTCGATAGATCGTGATCGCCTTTGCCTACTAGAAGTAACTTTCGGTGGTAAAGGTGGTTTTAAAGCTAATCTACGCAAACGACAGAGGATAGGATTGTGTTCTTCCACAATTACTGATTTATTTTATCGAAAAACAAATAAACAAAAAGAGGGTAATGCTAGGCAAAAGGGTTTACCAAGAAACTATGAACTGCAGAATACCTCCTGCTGAACGAAGAAGTACCAGCATGTAATCTCCCCGAATGCTATGTTCGGTGTATCAAAATTTCAAGGCGGCCGACTCGGTTCACTATGGATGGATAACACCTAAAATTTGTCCTCCCAAATACACCCAAAGGTACGTGGAGGCCCAAGTCCGTATTATCGCTGTCTAATGCGAAACCGCACAGTGAGAGCAGGTCCCTTTATACTTATCGTACTGTAACACTGCCCGATATACTTGAAAGTACGTGGACGAGCTACGATATAATTACGTATGTGGAGTGAGGTATCACACTCGGAATGTATCGCAGACAAGTTAAAGAAAACTGCTATGTTTTACGACGCCGGAACACGTCTCTAGCCTAGACCTTCTAAACGTTATTGTTAATGTTCCAAAGCATTGTTAAGTAAATTGAGATTTATTTTATGTTGATCTTGCTTAACAATTTTCCTTTCAGGTTCACTGCGATGATGTGTATGAAATTCCTAAAATCCAAGCTAAGAATGATAAACAATCTTTCACTTTCAGCTTTTTCAATGAAGAACCTATCTACTAAGGGAAGAAAGAAAATAATTTGAGAGAAAAAAAATCAATGAGAAAAACAAAATCAATGAATCTCAAACTAAATGCAGATTTCCTAATGTTCCTTTTTGCAAAACACACACAATCCTACATGCAAATGCAAGTTTTTCTTTTCAGTTTCATTAATGTTATGAATGCAGAAAAGAAAATAGGTGCACTAGATCAATAATCAAATGTTTTTTACTTTTGAGAAATGAATAATACAAATGATAATTTTTCTTTTGAAGGAAAAACGAGGATTTCAACAACAATTTCTCCTATCAAGGAAATGAAGATTTTACGACAATTTCCTATTTCGAAAGCAAATGATTCTTAATGCGACCATAAAAATACTTTGAAATGAACTTGTCAATGATAAAGAAAAACTTTTTTAAAACAACATTGAACAAATTTTCAGTCAAAGGAGAAGAAGTATATAGATTTAATGGTCAATTGAGCATTAAAATTTTTAGAACACAACAACAAACAAAATTGAAGCAAGTTGCAAAGTCAGATTCAAGGGAATTTGGTCCCTTTAAGGAGGCAACGCAGTCTCCAAGGGGAGACAGTGCTCTGCAATGTAGGCTTGGATGGGAGACAATGCTCTGCAAAGCACTGTGTCCTATCTAAGGGTGTGTTGGGCGCAGTAGACAAAGAAAAAGCTACTGTTTGACTCACTGCCTTTTCAAATTAAGCTCTGAAAAAATCTAATCTTTATGTGAAAGAAATATTGGGTGGATTTATAAAGCAAATCAAAGACTAAAACACCTAGAACCAAGAGAAATTCTCCCCAACGGAGTCGCCAGTTTGTTGGGCTATAATTGTAATATACGGATAAATTACACTTCCCTAGACAGGTGCTAGTCTAAAACAATAGGTGAAAGACTATACTACCATTTCTCCTAACTCAGAATAGATACACAAAGAGTATTGGAGGCTTACTTGTTCAATTGCTTCGAAATGGCTCCTTCTTTCGCTTCCACTGCAGCTTCAAATTCAAGCGGCTTGTTGGCTGAATGCTTCCTACAAGAAAGAACACTAAAACAACAGAAGATACAATAATATAGATATCTATTCAAGCTAGTTAGATAAATTAGTCAAGCATAAACTACATTCATCAACCAAGATCTTAAAATATGGAAAATCAAAGTTAACATAGATGCATGTAGGGAAAAATAAGAAGTACTCTTTGTTGATGATAGAAGGAGAGGTTACAACCTAGTGACTGATTTGAAGTGACCTTCCAGAAGAGTTCCCAAGTCTCATTATAGCAGAAATCTATCTAGCAGCAGCTCCACAAATCAAACTCTCAATTGAAAATTCTCCAATATTTCTCTACTCAAATTCTTCCTCCTCAAACACTTAGATCTGTGTTCAATTTATAGATGAACTGTAGGTTGTTTTTCAATCAATAGCTTTCCAAAAATAGGAAATAAATTTTTCCAGTCATGTAGATTTCAAATGGATACTTGGATCCGAAGCTTGACACATGTGAACTCTTCTAGAAGGCACTGGCCAAGTGGAGATTCTGGAACAATGAGAATTTCGCTCCTAATGTGACCAACACACCTTTGAATGTCGGGAAGTGCTTTGCAGAGTAGCCTTGCATGGGGCTACCTGCATATGCAACGCACTTGGGCCCCTTAGAGCCTGTGTTAGTGAGCTCTCATATGTTATACAATAAGTTTCAAACCATGGAAACCTTTGCTTGATGAAAGTCTTGTTTGATTTGTCCTGTTTCTTGTCTTAGGGCATGTAGCAAATGAGATGATAGGGAATGATAGACCCTTGATCATCAGTCTTGGAGATGATGCCCAATTAACCAGGTCATTGGGAATGGCACCCAAATTGACCTATAATAGGTGGTATTCCAAAGGAGGCATGGAAGGATAAAAATGTAAACTACTCTTTTTTAAAGCCTTTTGGTTGTGAGGACTTTGTCCATTTTAATAAATAAAATAGAGCAAAGCTTGAGGAAAAATAAAATATATGTATCTTTATTGGATATGGTGTTAATGATTTTGGTTATCACGTATATGATTATGAAAATCACAATATCATGAGGAGTAGAGATGTAATATTCAATGAAAAGGTCTTGTATAGGGAGAAGTTGCAGGAAAAGAAACAGGAAAAAGAAAACAAAGAAAACACAATTCTTGATGAGATCACAGAAAAAGTAAAAGTGCTTGAAAATAATAATAATTAATAGCCACAAAAGCAACAAACACCTCAAACACCTGAAAGTGGTGTCAGAAGATCTACCAAGATAAGTAGACCCCCTGAATGATACTCTCCTTCATTATATTATGTATTGTTGATTGATTATGGTGAACTAGAATTTTATGAAGAAACAATGCAGATAGAAACTAGGAAGAAGTGGGAGCTAGCCATGAAATAAGAGATGGACACCTTGGTACATAACCAGATTGGGACTTAGTCAAGTTGCCTGCAGGTAAAGAAACATTGCAAAATAAATGGGTTCACAATTGAAGGAAGAAGATGGAGGAAAATAGAGGTACAAAGCTAGACTTATGGTGAAGGGGTTTGCAAAGAAGAAAGGTATTTAATTTGATGAAATATTTTCTCTTGTTGTTAAAATGACTTCAATCAGAACTATTTTAAGTCTTGTAGCAACAGAAGATTTGCATCTTTAATAGTTAGATGTAAAGACAACCTTTCTCCATGGAGATTTGGAGGAAGATATTTTTATGCAACAACCACAAGGATATGAGGTCAAAGGGAAGGAAAAATTAGTGTGTTGGTTGAAGAAGAGCTTGTATGGATTAAAATAGGTTCTGAGGGAGTGGTATCTAAAATTTGGCAGGTTTATGTTTGAACAAGGTTATACTAGATCCCACTTTGATCATTGTGTTTATTTGAAAAAGAAAAAATATGGAAGCTATATTATATTGTTATTTTATGTAGATGGCGTGCTTGTTGCAGGGTCTAACATGGAGGAAATAAATGTTCTCAAAGGAAAACTAGCAAATTCATTTGCGATGATGGATTTGGGAGCTGCAAAATAAATCCTTGGTACAAGAATAACTAGATACAGGAAAAATCACAAATTAACATTGTCTCAGAATGAGTACTACATATAAAAGGTGTTGGAAATTATTTAATATGCAGAATTAAAACTCGAAACTCAAAGGTGATAGCCCTGATGCTTCCCATGGTGTGAATCCGGTCTTGCCTGCCTGGGAGAGGAAGGAAGAAGCGGCCCTGTAGCCCTACCTATACTTAAGATGGCCTTTATAATTTAGCAGTTGGAAGCAACAAAGAAGCAACAACCATAATATTGGTGTAAGTTGGCTCATAAAGGCTTGGCGGGCCAGGGGACCGAACAAATCAATAGGGGATAAGGCCCCTATTATTGATATGCTGATCACAGTTTTCCAGAGAATCAGAGAGTACAACAAGAGCTCGACCAAACAGTTAGTACACCTTTGGCTAGCCATTTCAAACTTAGTAAGGAGATGTGACCCAAGACCCAAGAAGAAATGGATTATATGTCTAAATTTCCATATGTAACAACACTTGGAAGCTTAATGTATGCAATGGTATGCACACAGACTGATATTTCACATGCAGTGGGAGTTGTAAGAAGGTACATGAAAAATCTAGCAAATACCATTGGATGGTAGTGAAATGGATTCTCAGGTATTTTAGAGGTACCACAAACCAAGCATTATGATTTGATGGTTCAAACATTGCTCTATAGGGATATGTTGATGCATATATGGTAGGTGATAGAGATAACATGAGGAGCACTAAAGGGTATGTATTTTCTGTAGGTGGAACAACTGTCAGTTGGGTTTCAAAAGTTCAAAGTGGTGTTGCACTGTCAACAACAAAAGCAGAATATGTTGTTGCTACAAAGGCTAGTAAATAAATGATTTTGTTACAAAGGTTTATGGATGAATTGGGTAGGAATAAGGAGATGGGCAGGTTATGCAGTGACAACCAGAGTGCCATTCATCTTGAAAATAACTCTACATTCCATTCCAAGACTAAACACATATAACTCATGTACCATTTCATACAGTCAGTGCTGGGAGATGGATAGTTGAAGCTGGAAAAGTTACACACTAGCCAGAATCCTGCAGATATGTTAACAAAAGTTGTAACCAGGGAGAAACTAAGGTTATGCTTAGTTTCAATTGGTATTTAAGTATGATGATGAAGATGAGAAACAACTGGGTCCAAAGTGGAGTCATTGTCCAGCAAATGAAGCAGCGATAAAGTTGCTACAATCAGTCTCCAAGTGGGGGATTGTTGGGTGTGGAGCTTGATTATCATCCCGACTTAGTCAAACTGGGCCGTTCATTAGGCAGATGATCTGACGATAGAAGTTATGTTTAATTTAGGGTTTTTTTCCTTAGAAGGTAACCCCTTTTTTGTATGAGGGAATTGTATTGCGGCTATGTGTTGAGAGTGTATTCTGAGGGAGAAAGAGAAATAGGGGCTGTGTGATAGAGTAGAGGATATTACATCAGATATGTTGTATGTTGCGTCTCTTCATTTTTTTGGATAATATAAAGGAAGGACTGGTTGTTTCTCCATGGACGTAGCCAAAGTTGGGTGAACCACATATATTTGTGTCTCTCTTGTTTTATATGTTTTATGTGTTTGTATTTCCACATATTTTTATGTGTTCCATTTCTTTTTAATATATAATTTTCTAACAACATACAAATCACGAGAATAATGCAATGAAGGTTGTTATGAAACTAGCTCCAAAAATTGAAGAAAAGAGAGATCAATGCCTTAGAAATAAGCCACTTCAAGGGGGAAACCTCTTTTACATTACATAAATGAACAATTATTGGATGATACAAATGACAAAACCTACTTCTATAAATAGGAGTCCATGGGGTCATAATATAACCCTAGCCAACCTAACAATAATAATGTAAGGGCACAATAATAACACTATTGGGGTTACAAGGGTACAAAAATAAAAATAATTGGGTTACACTAACAACAATAAGGGACTACACTAGTAATATAGAGACCTGGCATGCCCCTCTCCTTCAAGAAAATGTTGTCCTCAACGATTTAGTAGCTCTAGATGCTTCTGTATAAAATTCTCATTCTCCCATGTAAAATATTCAGTGGGTAAGTTCTTCCACTTGATGAGATACTTTGAAGTTGATCGATTTCGTAGCCGTTGAGTTCTTGTTTCTATCACTGCTTCAGGTTCCAATATGATTTTTCCTTCCCCATCAAGTTTTGGAAATATTGTTTGAACTGAAATTTTGTCACCTATAACCTTCTTTAAGCATGAACCATGGAAAATTGATGCACTCACAAAGAAGTAGGAAGCTCCAATTTGTATGCCATAGTGCCAATATTTTGCAACACCTTGTAAGGACCATAATACTTTGGCGATAATTTATTATCATTCTTAGCTTGCTTGAGGGACATTTGGTTGTATGGTTGTAGCCGTAAAAATACTTAGTCTCCTGCATCAAAATTCTCTCACTACGATGTTGATCTGCATGTTGTTTCCTTCAATTTTGTGCCAAATTTAGGTTATCCTTTAAGAGTTGGAGAACTTCTTGTTGATGCTCGATGTGATATTCCACTACTTGAACCTTAGATTTTTCCCTTAAATATGATGTGATGGACGGTAGATGATATCCATAAAGTGGCATAAATGTGGTCATTTTTGCTGCAGTATGGAAGGAAGTGTTATACCACCATTCAACGAGAGGTAACCACTTGACCCATTGTGTTTTCTTATCAGATAGAAAACAACAAAGATATCCTTCCAAAAATTTATTCACTATCTTAGTTTGACATTAGGATTGAGGATGATAGGATGAGCTATGAGCTAGTTGAGTACCCAAATAAGAAAATAATTATGTCCAAAAATTTTCAGTAAAAATGGGATCTCTGTCACTTACAATAATCTTTGGGTTTCCATGTAGCTTTTGAGTTGTTTCCATAAATGCAATAGCAATGATAATTTATTTAAATGGATGAGATAATGCACAATAGTGTGCATACTTGGTAAGTCTATCAACTACCACCATGATGACACTCTTTCCTTTGGACTTAGGTAGACCTATGATAATATCCATTGAAATATCCTCCCAACGTTTAATTGGAATGGATAAAGGATGTAGAAGATCCAGGGTCTTAATTATCTCAACTTTATTTTGCTGGAAAACCAAACATTCCGCCACAAACTTTTGAATATCAGATTTAAGGCCATCCCAAAAAAAATCTTTCTTCACCTTGTGGTAAGTTTTTAAAAATCCCAAGTGTCCTCCTAAAGGAGAAGTGTGCAATTCCAAAAGAATATTTTTTTTAGTTGCAAATTCTTACAAATATATAAGTAATCTTTGTACCATAAGGAATCATTTTTCCAACTAAATGTATCAGATGTACTAAGATCTTGCTGCAAATTTTGAATGAGTGTCCACACTTCTTCACCCTTCTTCCATTCATCCCTTGCTTCGGTTATCCAATCTGGTTGGATAATAGAAATGGCACAAATCAATGCTTCCACCTCTTCATCCTTTCTTGAGAGTGCCTCTGCAACAACATTTAGCTTCCCTTTTTTGTAGATGATTTCAAAGTCATAACCTAACATATTTGTGACCCAATTTTGCTGCTCTTCTGAAGATAGTATTCGTTCCAAAAGTTGTTTAAGACTATCATGATCATTTTTACCTTAAAGTGTCTTCCCATTAGGTAAGGTCACCATTTATTTAGTGCATGTAGTATTGCCAACATTTTCTTCTAATAAATAGATTTATGTGAATACTTTCCTTTGGTTGGACGACTTTCAAAAGCAATGGGTCTTCCTTCTTGCATTAAAACAACACCAATTCCATTTACTGAGGCATCACAAGTCTGGCACAACTAAGACCAGTGTTAGGCACATTGCCTCTTTAAGATGTTGAAAGGCATTAGTTGCTTCAGGAGTCCATGAAAATGCATCTTTCTTCAACAATGTTGTTAAAGGTGCTGTTATTCTCCCAAAATTCTTAACAAAATTGCGATAATTCACTTGACATTATGGTACTTGGTATAGGAAATAATTCAATTCCTTGGCTACCTTACAATAAACAAAATTATGGGTACTACCTAAATCAATCAACACTATTACCTTTTTCTTCTTGGTATGTCCTTCTATTTTGAGAGTTTGAGGAGTGGTAATTCCTGCCAATGCATTACACGATATGGTCAGACTCATTTCTTCTTCTTCTAGGGTTGGTTTCTGGTGTGTGTCCTCTTCTTTTTAAGTTTCTTGTTCATTTTCTTCCTCCTCTTCACAATCTATGTAAAATAATTTCTTCTTAGCACACTTATGCCCTTTACTGTATTTGCTATCACAACTGTAGAAAAGCCCTTTCGCTATTTTTTCTTCCAATTGTTGTGGTGTCAACCTTATAGGTTGTGGAAGTCTAGGAGTAGCAACACTTCCATCTTTATAGATGTGAGTGGTAGGCTTCCTTCTCGCCATAATTTTACGTTCAATTTTTCTTGCCAACCTGAATGCCTTCTCCAGTGAATCAGGTTCCCAAAGGTGAACCTCATGTTGGATGTTATCCTTTAAAGTCCCTATGAAGACATCAATCCTATGTTCCTCTCGAATATCAGTTACCCTTATATTCAATTTTGGGAAGTCCTCGATGTGCTCCACCACTGAACCCTTTTTGTTAGGATGAATCTTAATTGTAAGTGTACGAAAAAATACCACTTTAGCTGTGCATAACAAACGGCCCTAACAACAAAGATGGCTGCCAATATATTCAGATATGCAACTAGTTGATCAAGATAAATGCTGCAGAAATCTAGATCTATGCATCAAAAGATATTAAGCAGTAAATAAAACGAGATTTACTCCATGTATCCAATAGAAAAGACAAGAATATGTTGAATGAATTTTATATTAAGGGCACCTGGGAGGAAAATATAGAAGGATGTTGCCAGTTCTCCTCAATCAGATGGGTTATTGTAAGTCCTCAACACTTCAAATCTAAAATTCCTCTCTCTTGATGGTGTATAAAACCCAGAAAAAAATGAAACTCAAAGGGAGCTCACAAGAAAAAGGATAGAAAAATATGACAATGATGGTGGATCAAAGTCCAACCAAAAGTATAGATCGAGAGTGATCTTAGGCGACAAAAGATGATGAATGAATGGAAAAACCCTTCTATTTATAACAAAATATTGAGTTAGTCTAGATATTGGTGCATAATTAAAATATTATTAACCAAATCAAGATCCAACTTTTTTGGAATATTTTATTATTTTGTTGGAGGGAGAAGGAATTTGACTTGGGTCAAATCCCTTTATTTGTAAATAATAAATAAATAAATGATTTATTTATCATTTTAAGGAAGTGGTTGAGTAATAATTAAATAAATAATGATTTATTTAACTATTTATGAGTGATTTAGTCAAGTTTAACAAGGAATATTATTTAAATAAGGTTTAAATAATTATTCCTATAAAATAATAAGACAAATAATAATTTATCGAATTAATTTTCCTGTTTTGGGTTAAATATGACCAGGAATATTAATCAAACTGTTGTTTAACTAATTATTCCTTGAGGAAAATCAAACAAATGTGGATTTATTTAATATTTCCTCATGGGGTTTCCTATTTAGACCATAAACAACTTAATAAAGGTGTTTTACTAAGTGATTTTTCATAGTGAAAGCGATTTTACTTAGGGTAAAATTGCTCTTACATGGTGTACTTAGGTCCATCTAATAGTAACAGGTTAGATGAACAAAAAATGGTGTAACAAATTGCCCCCCAGCATGCGAGCGTTAGGAGCTAATCGTATGACCGAAGTACGTTGTAAGAACTCAATCACTAGACAACAAAGGTGAAGTCAAAGAGAGAGAAATGTAAGGTAGACCGAAGCGCTAAAGGACTAGACCCTGAGGAGGCGAGACTTATAGGTGCGACGAGTCTCTTTTATGAATGAGTACCTATGCTATAGGTGGCGGGGGAGGCATACCTATGCTCGCCGAGACAAAGTACAAAGAATAATGCATCCAGTAAACAAGGGACTGAACAATATAGTACATGCTGGCATACACATGAGCCAGGTAAAACATGATAATGAATCCCACATACATATTATGTCTGGGATAACAGCCAAGACTTTTACAATAATATCTGAGTACATGAGATACAAATACAACCCAAATTCCCCTGTAAATAGGAAAGGGCTCTGAAAATCTGACTGATACATGCAAACAAAGAGGCGCTGCAAGCGGCTAAGGCCGACATCATCAAATATATGGACCTGCATCAAAGGCTGTAATGAAGAGGTCATCCGGGCATGTGGGGGGATACCTGTAGGGCCACCCCCTCATGAGGGCTGAAAACATCTCACACACACCCGGGAATCACTGGTATCATCTGCTGCATCACTGAACCATCAAGTATATGGATCTCGATCATACTGAAAGGAAATGGAGCTGAGAAACAATCAAATCAAAGGGAAGTAAGGAGTCCCTTTATCTGATCCGAGGCACTGAACAAGAGTGGAAGGTGGAACCAAGGTACATCGTCCTCTAGACCTATCTTTTGGAATGAATGAGATGATGTCGACAGAAGGAGGTCTGCCATAGGTGAGGAAATAAGCGGTCCCAAACTAAGGCATGAGAGAAAATAGTAGAGCGACTGACAGATTGACACCAGGGATGATGATAAAATGGGGGGTACTGAGTAGCAGACGAATGACTTCCCTTGTTAGAGCATAAAGGGCATGGATGACCTCGCAGCGACTGACACAATATCATGAGGGATAGGGGACAGTGGGACTAAATTCCATAATGTGCGACACGAGAGAGGAACCAAGAAATGAAGGATGGAGGACTATAGCGGGATACAAAGGGACTCGGGATAGACTCCATGAATGCAATGATGATTCAACTCAGATGAACTAAAAAAGGGCAACTCGATAATGCTGCCAAACAGAAAAGGTCCAATGGGGACCATAAAAACATGAGTACATGATGGTTACCCATGACCAAAATCGACATGAGCATGGACAAGTATGAAGGCAAAGTGGTGCCCCCAAGTACAAGTGTTGCAAGTGAAGAAATTCAATTTTGGGGAGTAGTGAAGTGACACTTCGTGGACAAAAAGTGTCCTAGTGAAGTATCAAATCACAAAAAACAAACAAATACCCATTTGAGGGCCCGGTGAGAGCTTTCCAATGGTGCAAACAATTGAACAAATTGAGCTATGGTTTGGCCGTAGTAGGCAAAAGAAAATTTAGGGGTTTTTCTTTTAATAAGGCATTTTCCCTCCAAATTCACTCATTTGCATGTGGAGCTATGGTGAATGTAGAGAGGATAGAAGGCCCTAAATCTTGCGGCGATCGTAGCAGACAAACCAACCATTGGAATCGAGATCCGTCAGTTGCAGGTAAGAGGCCTAACCCTACTATTTCATTTCAGTGGATTGAAAGTTCAGTTTAGGTCCCCAGAGCTCAGGAACAGACCCCTGCTCCTTTTCACGGCCGGGTCGCACTTTTTGGGGCAAAAACTGTGACCTGGGTAGCAAGTTTTAGGCAAAACACTGTGACCTGTCCCAGGATTGGGCTTGAAAAGTGTGACCTGACAGGGAGGGGTTTTTCTATGATTTTTTTTGGCTGAGAACTGGGTTTTTGTGTTGGATACAGTCTTTCCAATATGTACACTGAAAAGTATGATGGTTTTGTGCAGATATGGAAGAATTACAGATCAACTAAAGAGAGAGAGACCTGGGCACATTACGGTCAAAGATCCGGGAGGATCAGGGTGTTTGTAGTGCATTGGCCAGGTTTGGGGTTCTGAAGTTTGTGGAGAACCCTCTGATGAGAGTTGGAGAGCCCTTATTGGCCCGAATTTTCTGCTATTGGGATCCAGACCATGAGGTATTTATAGTGCAGGGGCACCGGATTGAGTTGACGGTCTAGGATATATATTTTCTGACTGGTCTTCCACCACTTGGCATGGTTGGGAATACGCAGCTAGTGTTACAGTGAGGACGAAACATCATGGAGTTTTTAGAGTGCCATTTTTGACCAATTCTGCAAGTCAAGGGGACTCGAATACCCATCGGGGATCTAGAGAGGTTAGAGACCAGTGTTGTGGCCGCAGTGGTGCTATGGATCCTGGGCAACCAGGCACTCCACCACATCACTGGAGGGAAGATGATGCTTGTGGAGAGTTTGTTGAGTGGAACCTACTATGGGTGGGCCCAGATGATGCTTTCGTCGTTGAAACGACAATTGTCGCTATGCAAGCGACAAGTGAACCATGACTGTGCATATGGTACATTTTTGTGCTCGCTCTTCTTTGAGAAGATCCTGACACTGCGACCTCGTATACATCTCCAGGATGGGGGCCCGAGAGAGCCAAGGATGCACCGGTGGGGGTGACTATTGTGCAGAGGAGAAGGTGGGGCAGTCAGACAGGTGTTTCGATCTGAGTTCTTTGCGCATTGGGATTAGATGCCATTGTACATAGACAACTATCCCTATAGTGGGATGAGTTATTTTGGGGACCCGGATTTGCCACTGCCTCCTGGTCAAGTATGGGGGCCCAATGGTAAGTGAAAAATTGCTAATATTTTTATGTGCATTGTAAATTTTCAGAATATTGTATATGGTATTGATTCTTCCACTTTTGGTATGCAGATACAGCACAGGTAAAATCGGCCGAGTATATGGGACGACTTGCAGTATCAGGAGCTGCAGGACCCAGTAGATCGAGGGCGCCACAAAATGAGCATGCAACATCCCTCCTAGAGGACATCCGTCGTAGATGTGAGAGGCTCCTGCCCAGTGTTTCAAAGCGCGGCTGTCAAGACTTAGAGGACCAGTACATAGAGCCATGTATTGGTCTACCCTTGGAGTGGCGAGGGGTCATGCGGCACATGGCGATGGCTAGACAGGGGATGCATGATCTACGAGCTGCGGGAGAAGAGCCATTAGCTTAGGATCCTCTAGATAGTGATTAGTGTGTAGGGGCAGGTGGTGCCCCAGTTTTGAGTTTTTGTAACATGCTATGTGCATGTCATATGTATCAAAGTTGATGGACTCTAAAACATTTTATATGACACATATTATGGATATGCATCGTTTTGATAGTTTTATGTTATTGTCTTGTGTTAAATGCGTGTGCTAAATGCCAATATAGAATATGGTTTGAAATGCTATCTACATAGTGATTTTGTGCTCTAGGTACATGACTGAATGTCATGATTTCAAATTCACGTATCAAAAGCTTCACTCGTAAATATCTTCTAAAAAGGATAGGATTGTGCACACGATAGACACCATTCAATTGCATGACAAGAAGTAGGGAATCTAAACGAACATGAAGGTGTAGGATGCGATGTGAAAGGGCATCGGCTAATAAACCTCGTACTACATCATATTTGGCATGATTATTGGTAGAAGTACCAATGCATACACCGTTTGAGAGAACAAGCGAATGCAAGGGGGTAAAAATGGCCCAACCTGCCGAGGTTAGATTCTGGGAGTAGCGACTTGCACCATTGGAAAAACCGATATAAGGTGTGGATGGGAGGTCCATCTGAAAGGTGCCACAAAACAATAAATGGGAGGATGATGAACAATGCTGGAAACCTGAGTGCAAAGTAGAAATTGAACGCACTCCGTGAGAGGGAGTGATTTGGGTAGGATGTCTACTACTCACACGCCGACGGTGAGGTGGAGTGTGGGAGCTACCAGAGGTGTAGCTTGTGCTTAGGTTGCGAAATTCACCATAGACATGGATGGTGCCATCCTGTTTATGGGCAGGAAAGATGAAGTCAGGGGTGGACATGGCTTCCATGATGTCATCATCACAATAGAGGATGGAGTGACTAGAGGAAGGGAGACCACATGACGCAACAAAGCTACCTGACTCATCATCATGAGAAGAAAGGTTCACATGCGCATCATCACGGGGGATGACGGAAGAAAAATTAGATAAGAGATCTACCGATGTTGAGCCCAAGGTGATTGATGAAGGGAGGTCAAGCGAAACAACAGGGGAAGATTCAGAGGGAGCTTCAACCGAGGGTCTCATGGATGATGATAGGTAGAGGATGGTGGCCGTAGGCTCCGTCATCCCAACATCAAGAGGGGGAATGTCAATGGGAGAGGGTAAATCCTCAAGCTGGCTCGCAATATACTGCGCAAGTACGGGAGAGGCGGATTGGTTCTATTCAACCTTGTACTCCCAAACTACCTCCAAAGAGGCGCGGTAATGCGTAAGGCGGGGACAGTGGTGGGAATAATGGCCATGGAGATCACACAAAGCACAGGTTTGATTGGTGTGAATAGTTTTAGGGTTCTTGGCTATAGTCGAAGAAGAAACATAGGCGTAAGGGACCGTAGATTCAGGGAACACAACTTTAACCATGGGCTTGATACGAGGCAGGTCAAGACAGTTATGGGTGGCATGAACGATGAAATCACACAAAGGACAAGGCTTTTGAGGCAAAGGAGGTGCAGGGTCAGTCAGGGCAGCCTTGTATTTTGATGCCTTCTTTCGAGCTTTTCCCTTCTTACCTGAAGCGGTCGCAGCAGGAAGTGGTTCCTGTTGAGGTGGTTGAGGCACTGGAGCCACGAGAGAAGTCATGGGGACCGGTTGAACTGGGGTCAAAGAAAGATAAGGTTTGGGTTGACCAGGCGAGGTAGCGGCTGGAGGATCAAGGTACCAGACAGGAATCCCAAGGGTCAGGTTAGGAAGAGAGAGGGTGGCCATGACAGGTACTGTGTACACTCCTGGGGGGGAGCTAGGAACAATATCTGACCAGAGGGGTAATGGCCAGGTGGGACGAATCCTAAATGGTTAAGGCCTAGAGGAATCATTCTAGGAGGGTAAAGAGGCTCATGGATACTAGCTGAAGGGCCAGGAGGTGGAGGTCCAGAAGGCTGAATCAAAGGGCTAGGTGTAGGCTGCAGAGGGTGAGGAGGCTGCTGACTAGACGAAGCAGGCCGCTTGAGGGTAGCCCGAGACGATTTCATCATGCAAACATTCGATGAGATGGGGTCAGAGATAGGAGGAGGAAGACCCAGGAATGTACCAAGAAATGAGGAATCTTTGTAGACTCTGGGTGAGACATTGGTTAAAGGATCGACGGTTTGCTTATTGGCCACCGAAGAGATGATGGACTCAGGGGAGCCCTGAGACTTCGGTTCGTAATATGTCAACTGGACTATATTTTTGTTATGAGGGAAGGAAATCTTGCGGTGAACCGCAGATGGGACAACAAACATCGCATAGGTGTAGCTACGACCTAATAGAATGTTGTAATCTAAGGGGGCATTTATGACTTCGACGTCAACACAAACAGTCTTGCCTGCAAGAGTAATAGGACAATTGCAGAATAAGCCAATGGGATGGGAGGCGTGGCCATCCCATGCTCTGAGAGTGATCTTGGAAGGAGCCAACTCAGGTGATCCGAGTTGTTTCCAAACTGAAGCGGACATCACACAGGTGGATGCCTCCTCATCAATGATGCACCGGGAAACGTTGGTGTTCCGGATCTTAACTAGGATTTGGAAGACGATGGAAGTAGGGAGAGGAGGATGTTCTGACCGGTCAACATCAAAGACAATCAATCGATTGTCAGAAGGATCTACAACACCCATGGCAGATAGTAGAGATTTTCGTTGTGAAGGGCACAACTGGAGGAGTTCCAACGTTGAAATGGCAACAGGAGGTTGTGCCAAATCATCTACTATGCTATACGAATGGGAAGCTTTGCCAGAAGCAGCATTTTGGTGTAGTGGTCCCTTAGGGATCTTGGTATGAACCTCCACCTTAGGCTGAGGGATCTGCAAGGGACTATTAGGTGTCGAAAGAGGCTTTGTAGAGACCGAAGGAGGCGGCTCGGGGACAGACGTAGCGGGAGGCTTGTTGTACTGACAAGACTGAGTCTAAAGATTGATTTCTACGGTTAGAGGTTGATCAGAGTTCATCATGAGAATCTGGTAATCAGAGGTACCAGATGAAAGAGGTTGAGTGGCTACCTGACCTTCAGGTGTTTGGGTAGCCACAAATCCTTGCTGAGGGAAAGGATTAGTAAGCACAGCCGGTTGACTAGGTGAAACACTAGAAGGGACGGAAGGGGAGGCTTGCTATCCTTGCAATGTTGCTTAAGACTCCCACACCTGGTTCATCTGTGGTAAAAGAGGACAATCATGTGTGTAATGACCATAAACACCACAACAAGAACAAGGCTTGTTCATGCGAACAAGCCTGTCTTTCTTGGGCTGAGCGCCCTGTTGCTCGTTAGTAGTGTTAGGAGCATTATTTTGAGGATTATGTCCAAGATTACCGAGAGCAGATTGATTTTGAGTGCCTTTCATTTTCTTTTTGGAGGGAGGAGGATAAGTCCCGCCCTACTGTGCATACACCTGCCCCTGAGGGGGGGGGAAACTGCTATTGCAGGGGTTGAGAAGGCAAGGGAGGAGGAGGTGATAATGCTGGAGGAGCTGGAGCACCAGGCTGTGGATATGGATAATAAGGAGGTTGGGTAACAATGTGGTAAACGGGATATTTGGCAAAAGGAGGAGGTATGCCGTATCCTGGATACATGCTACCGGGAGGGGGAAAAGTGCAGGAGGTGTCGACCCCCCCTGAGGAAAACCATAGCCCATGGGAGGTTGAGCGTATGGATGAGAGAGAGATCCAACGATACCATCGGTGGCATGAGATGCCCCTGGTGCATTGGCACCACCGGGTCTAGGAAGATCAGGTAGAACGGTATAAACATAACCCGACTGAGCATAAATCGGGTCATATTTTAATGCAATTTGGAGAGCGACTTCTTCGGTTTGAGGGAAGTGCGATGCAACATCTTTGCCGATAGGGGGCAAGAGAGATCTAAGGAACCAGTCCATGTAGACACGGTCATCGAAGGTAGAGGCTCGACATAGGCTCTTTCTTCTTCACCATTCCTGGACATGATCGGATAGGCGGGTCGCAGACGATTGACGGAAAGAAGTCAAAAGTTCGATACCAGTGTCATAACGAAGAGGAAGCTGGAAATAAGACAGAAAATTCTGAGCAAGAGTCACAAAGGTGGTATGAGAGGATGAGGCCTGATCAACATACCACTTAGAAGCTTTGCTTGTAAGCGTGTAAGCGTAAGTTGGAACAACCGAAGACAGACAGAGTCATCGGTAATGGAGTTAGATGAACACCACATGTGGAAAGATCGAACATGATTTGTAGGATCTTCTCCAGCAAGGCCTTCAAACTTGAGGATGTCGGAAGGGAGTTTGGTCAGCATAGAAAGCCAACTAGAATCATGGTGTATAGGGTCATTTATCAACTGGTCAAAATCGAGAAGACTAAGGCCTACCATATAGGGGAGCAAGGGAGCAGCCGAGATAGTTCCTGTTGCAATCCCACTAGTAGTATTCCCAGCATTAGGGCCAGGGCTACCACTAGCGTTAGGTCCTGAACCAGACATGGTGAAGGTGATAGGAGGAGAGCTGGGGGCAGAAGGAGAACCCAATGAACCATAAGAATAGTTGGAGTGCAGAATCGGAGGAGGACTAACTCAATTCCTACGCAGAGGAGTAAGTCTTCCTACCAAAAACTGAGGATGAAGGCCAAGAAGTCTCCAAGATAAATGCGTTGGAGGCGCAATGATAATGACACAAACATGGCACAAAGGAAAAAGAGATCGGAAAGGGCAAGGAGGTGCATGATCAACTGATTACAATGTAGGAACAAGGGCGAAGAGGTGCAGGATCAATTGATTTCAATGTTTTAGAGTCTTTGCTTGGTGGTGTTAACCGAGCCCTTTTTCGCTTAGGGTGTGTGTGTAAATGTGTAAATTTTAATTTTTAAACCCAGACGTTTGTAGAGAAAAAAATAAAAAGTGTGTTGTATAACTATAAATAAACCTACAAATAATAGTATATGAAACTTAAATAATAGTAAATAAACAACTAATAATGTAATAATCTAAACCCAAGAAGGCGGGCCTCTCAAAAAGTAGTCTGTAGGTGGGAAAAAACTAGTCAAAACACACCAAAATAGCCAATAGATCTAAGGTCGGGAGGGACAAGGATCTAAAGGTCAAAATTTGCTCAAAAGTGGTGTAGAAAACGACAACAAATTAGAGGAAATATTGTTGTAAATGAGGTGGCGAAAGGCTATCTCCTGGAGGGAAACAGAGTGGACCTAGAGGAAAACCCAAAAAAAACTAAATGAGGTGATTTGGATGGAAAAATAGCCAATCTAAAGCAATCTGAAGGTGAGGTATCAGATCTGAAAAATGGCTGAACACTCTGAAAATTTCAGACAACCTGCAGCAGCTAAAACTCTTCCACAAAGTGTGGAGGGTATTGAAGCCCTAGGGGGCTAGGTTCCCACTTATTTGAGTGAAATAGAACAATTACAGGTCCAAAATGGGCAGAGACGGAGGTTAGACAACCCTGAACAGAGGCCCAGGCAAACCCAGAAAACTTTTAGAAAAACTCCTGCAAAAAATCCAGGTCGCAGTTTCTGACCTGTTTTCTCCAGAGGTCGCAATTTTTGGGCTGAAAAGTGTGTCTTGGAGCTCTAGGTCACAGGTTTAGGGCCAAAAAGTGCGACCTGCACTTTGGACAGTCTCGGCGGCAGATTTCAGTAAAAAGTGTCATCTCAGCTGCGGCCGATGTCTGTGACGTGCACAATAGGTTCGAAAACACACGGAAGTTAGAATTTTTACTGTTTTAGGGTTTTGTAGGTTAAAAACAACATCAAGAAAAGAAAAACAAGAGGCTGAAGAGAAATCCTAGGGTTTGAAGCAGCTGGATATGCAAGGATCAGAAAAACGACAACAGTCATAATCGTAAACCCGTGTGGAGTCGCCAGTTGTTAGTATGAATCTTAATTGCAAGTGTACGAAAAAAACCACTTTAGTTGTGCATAACAAACAACCCTAACAACAAAGATGCCTGCCAATATATTTAGATCCACAACTAGTTGATCAAGATAAATGCTGCAAAAATCTAGATCTATGCATAAAAAGACATTAAGCAGTAAATAAAATGAGATTTACTCCATGTATCCAATAGACAAGACAAGAATATATTGAATGAATTTTATATTAAGGGCACCTGGGAGGAAAACATAGAAGGATGTTACAAATTCTCCTCAATTGGATGGGTTCTTGTAAGTCCTCAGCACTTCAGATCTAAAATTCCTCTCTCTTGATGGTGTAGAAAACCCAGAGAAAAATGGAACTCAAAGGGAGCTCACAAGCAAAAGGATAGAAAAATATGACAATGATGGTGGATCAAAGTCAGACCAAAAGTATAGATCGAGAGTGATCTTAGGCAACAAAAGGCGATGAGTGAATGGAAAAACCCTTCTATTTATAACAAAATATTGAGTTAGTCTAGATATTGGTGCATAATTAAAATATTATTAACCAAATCAAGATCCAACTTTTATGGAATATTTTATTATTTTTGTTAGAGGGAGAAGGAATTTGACTTGAGTCAAATCCCTTTATTTGTAAATAATAAATAAATAAATGATTTATTTATCATTTTAAGGATGTGGTTGAGTAATAATTAAATAAATAATGATTTATTTAACTATTTATGAGTGATTTAGTCAAATTTAATAAGGAATATTATTTAAATAAGGTTTAAATAATTATTCCTAGAAAATAATAAGATAAATAATAATTTATCTAATTAATTTTCCTGTTTTGGGTTAAATATGACCAGGAATATTAATTAAATTGTTGTTTAACTAATTATTCCTTGAGGAAAATCAAACAAATATGGATTTATTTAATATTTCCTCATGGGGTTTCCTGTTTAGACCATAAACAACTTAATAAAGGTGTTTTACTAAGTTATTTTTCATAGTGAAAGCAATTTTACTTAGGGTAAAATTGGTCTTACATGGTGTACTTAGGTCCATCTAATAGTATCAGGTTAGATGACCAAAAAATGGTGTAACACTTTTGTTTGAGATTTATCAATTGGCTAAATAAGGTGTTGCTCTTTGTATCCTCATAATGTGCAATCATTTCTTCCGTAAAAATTGACCAAGTGTCAAATTTTTTACAGGAGAAAAGCCATTGATATCATACACATTTATTTTGTTGTAAATGTAAAGTCGTAATGCATACCTTTTGTGTGTTTTGAACATTATTGAGATCAAAATATTGCTCCATTTGTAGTATCCATGTTATGATATCCTTGCCATCAAACTTCCTCATATCCATATTTGGAATATGGTGGTTCTTCCATCCAAAATTAGAGTTTATGAAATCACGATTAACATTTATTTTGTTTTCATCATGAGTTTCCTCTAGACTATATTTTTTCCATTAGGAAACATTTCTTGTATCAACTTTGTCAAACCTTCCATGTCTGCTTTTAGATCATTCTTCATGTTTTCCATGTTGTCTTTCATTTTTTCATCGACCTTAGCTTCTATCTCATCCAGATTAGCTTCCATGCGAGATTCCATGTCATCTATCTTAGCTTCCATGCCTTTCTTCAAGCCATCCATCTTAGCTTCCATGTCTTTCTTCAAAACTTCCATTTCATTTTTTGTTGCTCTTTAAGAGAGCGAAATTTGTTGCACTTGCTCTTGTAATTTTGATATGTCATGTTGCACTTCTTTGTTTTTATGAATCATAGTTGAGCCTTCTTAAGGCTTAATGGGCGTTGAATTATTTTTATGCAGAATTTTAGAACCCAATATTGATATCTATTCTACAATATGCCCTTGGAATCAATTCAAACTGTTTTTTCAAACAAGGCTTACGCAATTTAAAAAAAATACACACCTTTTTCTTTCTTTTGAGGAGCTCGATATTGAAGCTGCATTATCTCTGTGATTTCGGATCTTCAATATCTGAAATTCGGTCTTGAATTAGCCCTCTGAATCTTCTTTTGAATGCCACAAGTCTGACCTAATTTGGATTCTTCAAGACAAAGTTATGCCCAATCTTCCACAATGACCTAATTATGGATTGGTTCAGTAGAGCGAACTTGTACGACATGCCACGTGTCACTGTTTCCTCCTTCAGCACTGAAATTGATACACAAGAAACTAAATTCTGTGTACTTGAGGCCAATTTTTAGAAATTCCAATCTGATGCTGAGAGAGAGAGTTATGACAATTTTCCCATGGTCACCTCTTTGAGATGAAATTCGGGATCCTGAAAAAACCCTAATTTCCACAGATCATATCTCCGAAAATATTTCGAACCAAGATCTGAAATTTTTACACGAAGTTTCTCAGGATTTCCACTTTGTGTGATAAAAATTTCATCTTCTGAACCTTCGTTTAAAAAATTTATAGCGAAAATTCCACGATAACCTATTTGGAGTAGCAAAACCCTGAATGCAAAGCTTTGATACCAAATGTTATTAAAACAACTCCAAAAATAGAAGAAAAGAGAGATAAATGCCTTAGAAATAAGTCACTTCAAGGGGGAAACCTCCTTTACATTACATACATGAACATTTCTTGGATGATACAAATGAGAAAATCTCCTTCTATATATAGGAGTCCATGGGGTCACAATATAATCTTAGCTGACCTAACAATAATAATGTAAGGGCACAATAATTGCACTATTGGGGTTGCATGGGTACAACAATATCAATAAGGGGGTTACACTAACAACAATAAGAGACTACACTAGTAATATAGATACCTAACAAAGGTGAAGAACTTTGGCTGTAAATTTCCATCACCATCGCCTTTGCCTCTGCCCCTACCTCGTCTGCAAATGAAGTATTTGGTTCTCGCTGACGCTAATGCTCTCTATAAACTCTCCTGAAATAAAATAAAATAAAACTCGACTCAACACATTTGGCCCCACTTGATTTGCATTCCGAATTTTGTTACACTTTAAATTTGTAAAGAATATTATAACATTATTGTCATGATTCCCAATTCACAGGATATAGCGAACAAGATTAATTTTTCTCCTGCCAAATCTTATCTTTAGTGGGTATTAAATATTAATTTGTCCATCAAAATGGTAGATGTGAAGAATAAGATAGTAATAATGTACTCCAACGCATATTAAGAAAATAAAGTCAATAGTTGCACCTATTAGGTGCAACAACACAATTGTAGTTGTTTTTTTTTTTTTTGGTTGAATCTATGTAGTTCCAGCAACACAACGTTAGATGTTCGTTTTTGAATCTATGTTGTGGAAACTCCTTAAGTTTATGCTGCTACAACTCCCTGTGGTGGAAATTCCCTTGTACGCAAAAACTCGTTTGTAACATGTTGCTAAAAGATAGTATATGAAAATTAAAGACTTATAAAGATTTTGTTTGTATTTTTCTTTGTTGGTTGGCATGGAAATGCATGTGTATACTGTAGAGACGTAAGTTGTTTCCTTTCAAACCATGTGCATTGTAATTTGCAAAGCCACTCCTCTCCCTAAAATGGCTATCTCGATACTGTAATATAATGAAACAATTTTATATGTATACTGCAGAGACTATGAGAAAATCTATGGGCATGACACTGATCACAAATCTTGCATCTAATCTTGTGTGTCTGTAAAACTAGTTTTGTTAATTTCTGCTTACGCACTCGAGGAGATTCAAACCTCTTACGTAGATCATGATCAGTAGTAATAAAAATACTGATGCCAAATTGTATTTCATTATTCTCGGATGTATCCTGCAATAGATGAGATTGATTAATAAATTCATATTAATGCCATAATGCAATAGTAAAAATTATTCAGCGCTCAAAATTATTTTTAACAATAATTTGAAATATATTATATTAAGCTTTTAAATATTATATATTTTTTTAAATTATAACTTTTATTACTAACCAATTTTTAAATGTATAAATAAATTTTAATCATTTAAATTTAAAAATATAATTTAAATTATATATATATATATATATAATGAGGAGGGGTAACATCCACTAAAACCAAAAAAAACATATATATATATATATATATATATATATATATATATATATATATATATATATCCAAACCTATTTAAATTATTACAAGTTAAAATGATAGTTGAAATATGAATAACAATAAATAATAAGTTTATTGTATTAAAATGTATAAAATATCACGGGTTAGGTATAAAGCTAGACTAGAGAATTGAAAAAAAATCAAATAAAATAAACATGCATAGTAGGTTTTTTTTTAATTTATTTAATTTATTATATTAAAGTCATGTTAAAGAATTTAGATTGGATTTCATGTTAAATATATTTTATATATTTACTATAATGTTGAAGTAATGAGATTGAGTAGAATATTATACCATTAAATATATAGTATTAAATGTATAATATTATTTTATATATTAGAACATTTTTTAAATGTTTAAGATTATTAGTGCATTTTTGTTTTAACAATATCTATATAAATAGTGATACTTAATTTTAATTAAATGTAGATGAATGAGAATAGAGTAGCTTAGATTTATTATTGTCTTTTTTATTGTGTCTTTGTTTTACACATTGTTTTAGCAAAATTCACCTATATACATAAATGAAATAAGAAAAATTAACAACATAGGTAATATTCAGACAATGCATGTTGTTGCTTATGATTCAACAATCTAATATTGATATCTTAACATCATCATGCCTATGACAACTACTTTATGAGATAATAACATTAACATATATTCCATGTAGGGGTTTGTCTATAAGTATAATGTGTGAAGTTATGTATAATCTACAACTTTGTAGATTGAGTGAGATATTGATCCTTTTTTCTTCTAAAGTAGGAAGAAGTCTAGGATAATAAAGGCTACTAGCCTAGCCTTTATTAATACAATCTTTAGATTTTGATATGCAACTACATCATTATCTATATACAAACTATCTAAAATAATCTATTGGCGATTTGTAAGGGGATAAAGTTGATATCTCTAGGTCTTTGGTTGTTAACATGTTTCCTTATGTCCAAAGAAAACCAACTCTTAGCTAATAAAAAATAATTTAAGGGCATACTCCAGGAACAAACCACATTTCTATGCTAGATATTACATACAAGAAAGTCAATGTCCCATGATGTCATGATTGAGGTCATGGGCTTACAAGTAGCATGTAGATCAATATCATATATGAAACTAGATACTACCCCAATTACACTTTCACCTCTTGCTCATAAATATATGACATTGAGATTTATCATTAACATAAAGACCCAACTAACTCTCTTAACAAATTTCTCAAGAAAACTGTTTAATAATATTTTATTTACATTTTTATTTTTTTTGATAATTTAACTACTCATACATACTTTAAAACATACATTATACTTTAGCTGTATGTCTAGAAATTGAAATTTTGGTTTCTATTGGTTTCTAATAGTAATAAGTTTTAATCTTACTATATATATTTAATATGTGATATGCATATATAAATACAAATAAGAAGACAATAAAAGTTATGATTCTTTTTAGACATTTCCACATTTTGTGTGTAAAATATAAAATGTAAAAAGTATTATGCATACAAAATATTGATTACAATATTAGGTTTGCATTATAATCCAAATTGTCTTATATGCTTTAGGTCTGTAATATTTTTTTAACTTTATTGAAACTCTAAAGTAGAACTTTTTAGAGTTACCTTTTCTGAGTTAGAATGTGCAGTACAATGGTTAACTTAACCTTTTAGTTCACCTAACATTTTTACCAATTTTTACCACGACAGATTATCGTTGGTGGCGAGTAGTTGCACAAACAATGGTATCATCTCTTCAAAATTTTCTTTGTGGGCACATGCAATTGGGAATACTTTGAGTCTTTCCATACACATGGAAACATGTGGGAAATATAAAATCTTAAAGAAGCAATGTGACAAATACTTCTTCTTCTTCAAATCAACTGCTCTTTTTTGGTTTAATATATTAAAAGAATGCAATTCTTTGTATTTAATATAAAGTTGGTTTAATGTATAAAGGTGGTTGAATATATAAAAAGCTTACTTGTTAAAATTTTCTTATAATATATTTTAATTGTGATTTTAATACATTTTAATTGTGATTTTAATACATTTTAATGATAGTGCTTTTTAAAATAATTTTTCATTATAATATATTTTAATTGTGATTTTAATACATTTTAATGATAGTGTTTAATTTAAATAACATTTAGGTATGAGATTTTGGATATAACATTTTTTTCAATAAAATAAATAAAATAAGAGATAAAAATACTTTGTTTATTATATAAGAAAATATAATATTTTAATTTAGAAAATAAATATATTTATTTTTAATAAAAAATATATATATAAGTAAAAATATAGAAATAAATAAAATTTTAAACATGATTTGGAAACATTTATAGCAAAAATGTAAAAGTATTTTTTAAAACTTGATAAATCATTTTGATTTTAGTTATTATTAATCACCAAATCTGTTATAATACAAGATTACTTCCAGCTGAATACTACTTTATTTCCAACTAATTTACATTTCAAAGAAAATATAAAAACATTTTAATATATAAAAAATAAAATAAAAACATATATATTATATTTGGAATAGATTAAAAATTATATTTTTTAAATAAAAAAATAATTTATTTTATGTTTTATGTGTAAAATGATATAACCATTTAAATATGTTATAGGAAGCAAATCCAAATTTAAACTTACTTTTATTACAATTACTATAGGCATCACTTTTGCTAAATATTGGATTTTGTGTAACTTATGTACCTCCTCTATACAAAATATGTACACAATATGCCAAAGTGGGATCATTTAAATTGGCCATGTTAGATAATTAATTTGATAACAAAAATGTAAAATGGGTCAAGAACCACTATTTTTATAAAATAAATTATAATTTAAAAACATTATGATTTTTTATATATATTTTAAAATATAAAATTAATGATAATTTAAATGTATGATAATAAATTTTTATATTTTAAAATATAAGTAATATTGGAGAAAACACTTTTAATTCAAAAATTGATAAAAAAATATTTAAATAAAAAAAATTATAATATTAAATATTAATATTATATAATTATGTTAATAATAATAAATTATTTTTAATATTACAGTGATTAAAAATCAAATTAATATTAATATATAAAAGTATTTTATTTATAGAAAAAAAACATATAGATATATATTAAAAAATGTTATATATTGAATATGAAAACTAATACATTCAAATTAAAATTTTAACAAAATTAGAATATAATACAAAATCAAATAAATAATTCTTAATATTTTAAGTTGATTATGAATATATTATCAAGAAATTTCTTATGATTATTGTAATAAGTATGAGAACATTAACTTATTTGAAAAATTTATAATTCAAGTATTTATTTGAAAATTAAAATCAATATATATTAACATTATATATCGAATGATAGGTTTAAGTATTATTATTATTATTATCCAATTTTAAGGTTATAGCGAAGCCTAAAACAAATTGGTGTATGAGACCAATAAGCTAATCATTAAAACACTATATAGTATTAATGATGATGATGATGATGGTTACCGTCCATTGAGACCAATGCGGTCCATTGGACCTTAAGAAAGGAGAAAGAATCTAGGTTTGATTCTTCAAAATCTTGTTTCTATGGTCAAAGAGAAGGGAAATAAGTGTTCCAAGATTGCTATAGGTGGGTTGGCTTAATAGGTAAAGAAGGCTGGAAGTGTGGTAGATGGTAGGGAATTGAGAGTGAATTTGAGTAAGAGTAGGGAAGTCTAAAAGAAAGTGTTTTTCATCTTCCACCTGCTTAGAATCACAAATCTGAGAGATTCTATCGTTCTAAGGGGTCTTGGGAATAGACCACTACCCGATCTCACTCCAAAGCTCATGGGAATGAGTTCTTCTCTTAACGATGTTCATTTTTTTCTTATTGCTAGACAACACAAGTAGATAATTCTAATTATCAAGGGTGGGGTTGATCACTTCCTTATAGTATCTTAGCTTCCTTTTACCCTCCAGCTCCTGATCCTCCCACAACTTGTCTTTAAACTTGGAGGTAATAGTATTTTTGATATTATCTTTGCTTTCCATACTGAGCTCCTCCGGTTGAGCCAGGACTAGGCATCCTTATGCCACCCGCGCTTGAGGCGAAGGTGAGGGTTTTGACTACAGTTAGAAGCAATTTTAGGGAGCCTTTTTTATTCCATGTTTTGAAGCTTCTTCTTATACATCATATATTTAAAAATAGCAGTACTTTCAATGGGTGTATTTCGATCAAGAGGATAAGATAGGGTGTATTTCCCTTGATCTTAAGTTTGTAGGTTATGAATTGCTTTTGAATCATCTCAATCTTCCTCCATGAATCTCTGGATATACTGCAACCCCAAACTTCACATCCATATAAGACAACATGGGTGACAAATTTCTCCAAGAGGAACCTATTTTTACTCTAAATGTAAAGATCAATCGACTTGCAATTGTTTTCAAGCTCATAATAAGCTTTCCAGTCCCCAATAATCCTTTTCTCAATGCTATAATTCCAGTTGAGATGATGATGGAAGTCAATACCCAAATGCTTATAAGAAGAAACCTTCTTTAAGCACTGGTTATTATACACGATACTACCATGGGCGATATTTTTGGATTTAATGATCATGACTTAAGTCTTGTCAGTATTAACTGTCATACCCATCTTGGAGTAATAGTCATGAAGAATCTGAAGCTACTTGTCAAGGTCATCATGGCTTTTTGCAAGAAGAACGATATCATCGTCATAGAGGAGAAGAGTAATGAGAACACCAACAAGCTCGGTGCCCTTACACCCCGCAGATTCCAGACATTCCTTTAGCTTATTGATGTATATGCCAAAGAGGGTAGGGGATAGGGTACACCCTTACTTAACTCCAATAATGCATTTAATTTCTTTAGACCACCCCTCATTGGTATTAAGCTTGGTAGTGATGGTCTCGTAGAGACGGATCACAACAATCCTTAACTGGGGAGGGACCATGATATATTTAAGTCTCTCCCAAATTTTATCTCGAGGAAAAGTGTCAAAATATTTTCTAAAGTCCACAAAGCAACATAAGAGATCGTCTTTACTATTGCAACATTCCTTCACAATGATTCTAAGAGTGACCAGATGGTCAATAGTCGAGTGATGTCTCCTAAAATCAGCTTGTCCTTTAGCTCTTTTTCCATGGATTTCAAGCCAAAGGCTAAGCTTCTTCTCCAAAATGAGTCCATAAAGCTTGGCCAGGATATGGCTAACCATAATAGTCCTATAGTTAGGTGGAACACTCTTGTCCCCATTTTTAAATATAGGTACAATAAGACTTTGCGTCCAAAGCCGAGGGAAGCCATGCGTTACAACCAAATTGAGAAGCTTGTGGAGATCAGGAATGAGGATAGATCTTCCTATTTTAAGGATCTTAGCATAGTATCCTTCAATATCTTTAGCTTTCCTATTAGCGAGGTTATTAATACCAGCCTCAATGTCATCAAGAGAGAATACATCCTCCTTATTTGGAGTGATTAAGGTGGTTCCCATAGTGTCCGAAGAGTCATACAACTTCTTAAAATAGTTGTCCTAGTTTTCTAAGGGGATAGGATGGTTATCTTTGGTTTTATGGACAATAACATTCCACCAAAATATTTTGGGCGCAACTTTAGAAAGGCGGAGAAGATAATCCCGTCTTTTATTAATATATGATCTTTTCTTCCTCTTGATGAAATTTTTGTATATATTGATATTCTACAACTTAATGATTTCATTTGGAGCGTCTCTGATCGCGTTCCTGGAAATTTTGCAATCTGTGTCATACCATGGATTGGAATTTCTATTAGACTGCTTAAATGAAATCTCATTAGAAAATTTGCTAATGGTGTTGGAAAGGATAGTAGTGAAATGATAATAAATTTGATCAATGTTATTATTATAATCCATGGGGCCTAAATCCCTTAAGAAGAGGTCAGTTTTATTTCTATCGAAGCGAAAGTGTCTTTTTCTTTCATTGGTCTCCTACATGTGGGTCGTATGCATAACAAGATTGAGGGATAGAGACAGAGGTTTGTGGTCAGATCCAAGCTTGAATCCATTAAGAAGCTCAAAGTTTGTAATATGGTTGAGGACGATGATGTCAAAAATTGCATAATCCACGACATTGCTACCTAGCACATGTAAACATGTCATATGATCGGAGAGGGGCCACTTGTTTACCATATGGACACATCTAAAACTATAACTAGTTTGTTTTGAAACGTTTTGAATAAAAAACACTTATGACAATATGAAAAAAAAAACAAAGGCACTAACATTGCCACCATGCGACTCTTGTTCCATCTAGCAATTCAAGTTTTATATTTAATTTTTAATTATTTATTGGTTGTTTTTTACTTTGCATGAGTGATTTGAAAGGAGTGTATTAGTTCTGATGTGCTAAGTGCCCTTTTAGTAAAATAAGCATGTACAATCTGTCTCCATATGTCTACTTAAGGAATGAGAGTTTTAACCATGAAATATAGATGAATTAGTGAAATTTAAGCATGAAAATAAGCCTTAAAAACACTGAACAACAATGTATAATAGAGAAAAACATTCACACACAAATTTTACACAGTAGGCATGATGAAGCAACTCACCCCTCCTTGGCTACATTTGCTAGTCCAGCTCCCAATGGCATGTCCCTTTTTGTCATTATGCAAAAATTGTAAATTACATGTGTTTACAGGCCTCTAATGGCTGTTTTATCTACACCAATGGCTCTATAATGCTCAAATTAGTCTAGGTAGATTCTTGTTTCACCAAAATTGGTCGAAAATTTACCTCCCAATGCATTTTCCCAATGACAGCTAGAAAAGCTCCAATAAAAGTGGAGATAGGCAGTTAACTGCAGTTACATTTAGCGAAATGCCCTAAAATTAGGGGTGCGCTCCAAGTTTGATGGAAATTTAACTCTGGAATTAAATGGTTTGGAGGCGGGGTGGTCACATACTGACCCCCGCCGTCAACTCCGTGGCTAACAGTTAACTCCGCATATACACTATGGAACCTAGAGTGCAACATTCTGCAACCCATGGCATTTGTTGCCATATCACCGCGCCCATGTGAATGCGTTAACTATCCACTGGAGGTTACGGTGGCATAACCGTTGTATTATATGCCAACTGTTCATGACATGTGAACATGCCTTTACCACCGGGATAAACGTTTTATATAACCGTCGGTTTGAAGTTTAAGGTTATGGTTTATACCATGTGATCACTGCCGTCGGTGTTATGGTTAGCTACCGCCGGCTACTTGGAACGATGTGGTTTATATAATGCATGTGACTGCTGCTTCGAGGCCGCTAGCGGATTGGGACCACTGGCGGTCCCCCCCCTCATATACAAAATTTTAACTCCATAAATGAAATCGGGAGACATAAGGGTTAAGAACTAAATGGTAGGCGGACTAGTTAAGACGTGTGCGCCCACATCCAAGGTCTCTGGTTCAAATCCTGTAGCCTCCAAACAAATTTTAATACACCATCCTGAGGATACGTGGCGGCCTCCAGGCTTTCCACGTGTCCCTCATCTGACAGCCCATGAAAAATCCATCCAACGGTCAGAACAAGCCTCTGTACCACCAAAGGTCAATGACCCACATCATGCCACGTGGTGCCATATGGTTGGTTGGAGAAAAATGAAATATTCCCCAGAATATTCCTGCTGACTGTACCTGCGTGCTGGGTGGGCATCCAGTCACAAAATTTTTGCTGTTTGGGAAAACAGATAGAATGCGATATCTTCCTCATACAACATCAGTTTTTCAAACCGTTCACGGTGCCAGAATTGCAACGACGAGACCTTTCTAGTCGCTTAGGTTCAGACCTGTTTCGAGCACTTTTCAATTTTGAGCATAACACATGATCCCCTGATCAATGAGTTAATAATTTTATTGTTTACAATCTAAAATTTAACTTTGTTGGTGGAGTGAACATCGTAATGGTTCGAAAAATGAAAACTTTGAACCAAAATATAAGATATTAATAATTTATTTTCTAAAAAGATAATAATATTTATAATATTTTTTTAATTATTAGAGGAATCGAAAATGACGTTCATTTTGTACTCACATGACACAGGAACTATTTCGACCACTATCACCATAACCTCTAGGTGCCTATGTATGCCCCTTCTGCAAACATAGGTAAATTAAGAGGATATGAACCTCAAATCTCTTGGTACATAACACTTCATTATCACGACGATAGCTAGTGAAGTAGTTTAGACCTTAAACAAGAGTTACAAGTCCAAGAGAAAGCCTTATAAATTTTGGGGTTAGGTCTAGATTAGATGCTTATTTGATTCAAAAAGTAATTTTGGAATTTTTATGTAATTCTGTAAAATAAAAAAGAAAAAGATCTAAAAAATAAGAAAGTTATAAATTAGAAATGGGACTAGGTTAAAAGTCATGGAAGGTGAAGAGTCAACTCACTTTTGTATAAATATAACCCTCCAGTAAGAAGAAAGGGGATATTAGATTTTGGACCTTTAGAGAAATCTTGAAAGGGAAAAGCTTGTAATCACCTTGAGGACTAGTTTTCATCTTTATGAATTCCCATTATTGGGATTTTTGAAGACATTTTATGATTTGGCATTGAATGTTCAACTAAAATATTTAGAAGCCCGAAGGGCCACAACAAGGACTTTCTTATCATATGTTATCGATTGCTATAAGAATTTTCTTTATTGTTATTCGTTAATATATGATTGTTGTATATTTGGGGAAAGTTAATTCAGAGCTATTTTTTTAGTTGTAAAGGCTTATCATTTAAAGAATTTCTTACTGATCTTTGCATATGTTTATGTTGGTTGTTGATTGTAAATTGTTTCATAATTAATCACTAGTATACTTTTGGTTGTCATATATCTTAATTATAGATTGTTGTCACTCTTTCTTTGAGATACATGCCTATTATAAATATTTTGTAGTGTTCCTTCAACAAGTTCATTTAAAATATTTCATTGAAGTTGATTTTATTTTCATTCCATCAAAGAATTAATTTAGTTTTCCCTTTCATATACATCCATCCAAAAATTTAACATTCACAAAAGCATAATATGGAAACTAGGTAAAAAAACGGATGGAAATATTATCCCAAATGTTGTGAAGCCTAGTCAGGGCCCCATACCGAAGAGATCCCCATACGATTGTAAGCAGTGCATGTTAGTTTTTTAGCATAAGATGTGTTCTAGTCATGAAATTTTTTGGAGATGCTAGAATACATGGGATCTCCAAAACCCATAAATCGTTTCTAAATATTCCACCTAGAAGTGTCTCAATTAGATTATTAACCTTTTTTTTAAATATTTCCTAAGTCTAAACTTAGGGAATATGGTTAATTAGTAAATATTTAATTGAGATAAGGCAAGAATAGTCTAGAAACTTACACATATCGATCCAAAAATGATCCTAACCATCGATTACATTATAATATTGGTCATTGGTGCTCCAACAGAGGATTATAATAGGAGGTCGATGTGGTGATGGAGAACACACTTCAGTAGTTTGATTTATGGCAGATCGATTTCCAAAGTAGCAGCAATCAGTTTCCGAAGAGAGAGTCAAAGATCAAAGAAGTGAGAGAGGGGTAGTGACAATGAGGTTGGAGGAAGAATTCCAGAATCACACAAATTTCATTAAATTTGGAATAACTTTATTACAAGGAGACCACTAGAAATGATGTTTTTGGTTATTTTGAAATTCTAGATCCACTATTTAATTTCAAATTTAATGAAATATGTGTGGGCCAGCGAGTGCATTTGTATAGAGGTAGAAGATCCATAATGAGGCTAATGCAGGGACTACATAGTAGCCTCTAGAGGAAATTTCGATTCTTCTAGGGAAAAATCGATTTTCAGTGCTAGAGTCTAGACAAAGGTTCTAGGGGCTAGGAGAAACATTTTCCTAGACAAAAACAAACTAGATGGCTTGAGGAGAGGTTTTTTTAGACTTAGCGCAAAAGGGACTATGCTAGGGTGACACAGAGCCAACTTAGAGGTAGTTTGGATGGCTCACTTGGAGCTATAGTCAGAGCCTGGATTTGCCTGTGTGGTGAGAAAATTCCTCACTATATTTTTTCCAGTATTTTTATTTGTAGGATTTCTAGTTTTTGGTATCCAGTTGTACTCAAAATTTCTCACCGCTACATAATAATAAAACCCTCAGCTGCTGCAACAGTTTTCCCAAGTTGGTTTTTTCCGAGGACTTTTGTCCAAAAATAATTGTGTTATATTTATGTGTGTATGCTAGCATTTCTTCCAATGTTTTATTCTTCCCCATTTTTATTTGTGTATATTGTAGTGTCATTTATTCAGTATTTTCCATAGAAAACAACAAATAAATTGTTAAATTAAATTAAAAATTAGAAGAATAATTTCCAATTGCTACAATAAGAATAATTGCCATAAAACTAGTTTGGTTAATTTTTACTTACACACTTGAGGTGATTCAAACCTCTTACGTAGATCATGATCTCCTTAAAAATTGTGTTCTTGCTTCTGTGATAAAATTATTTATGCCAAATTGTATTTCATTATCCTCGGATGTATAACTGTAGATAAGAGTGATTAATAAATTCATATTAATGCCATAATGCAATAATAAGCGATACTAGTTAACCAACGAGTAACATGATAGAAAATTATTTGCAGATAAGAGTGATTAAAAAATTCATATTAATGCCATAATCCAATAGTAAGCGATACTCGTTAACCAACGAGTAACATGATAGAAAATTATTCAGCCTTGATAATTATTTTTAACAATCATTTGAAATATATTTTATTAAGTATTTATGTTATTAAGTATTTTTAGTAATTGTTATTGAAATATATAGATATATATAAAAATTAATGATTAAAATTTATTTATATATTTAAAAATTGAATATATATAATTAAAAATATTTAAATTGAAACATGTTTAAATTATTACAATTAAAATAATATTTGAAATATGAATAACAATAAAATAAGTTTATTATATTAAATGTATAAAATATTTTCGGTTAGGTATAAAACTAGAGTAGAGAATTGAAAAAAATCAAATATAAAAAAGATGCATGATAGGTTTTTTTTTTGGTTTATTTATTTATTTTATTATATTAAAGTTATTTTAAAGAATTTAGATTGAATTTGATGTTAAATATATTTTATAAATTTATTATAACAATGAGATTGAGTAGAATATTATACCATTAAATATACAATATTAAATGTACAATATTATTTTATATATTAGAATATTTTTTAAATGTTTAAGATTATTAGTGCATTTTTGTTTTAAAAATATTTATATATAGTGATACTTAATTTTAATTAAATGTAGATGAATGGGAAAAATTCACCTATATACATAAATGAAATAAGAAAAATTAACAACATAGTTAATATTCAAACAATGCATGTTGTTGCTTATGATTCAACAATCTAATATTGATATCTTAGCATCATCATGCCTATGACAACTACTTTATGAGATAATAACATTAACATATTTTCCATGTAGGGGTTTGTCTATAAGTATAATGTGTGAAGTTATGTATAATCTACAACTTTTTAGATTAAGTGATATTTTGGTCATTTTTTCTTCTAAAGTAGGAAGAAGTCTACAATAATCAAGGCTACTAGCCTAGCCTTTATTAATACAATCTTGAGATTTTGATGTGTGACTACATCATTATTTATATGTGGACCATCTAAAATAATCTATTAGTGATTTGTAAGGGGATAAAGTTGCACTCTTGCAAGATATCTCTAGGTCTTTGGTTGTTAACATGTTTCCTTATGTCTAAAGAAAACCAACTCTTAGCTAATAAAAAATAATTTAGGGTCATACTCGAGGAACAAACCACAATTCTATGCAAGATAGTACTTACAAGAAATCCAATGTGCTATGATGTCATTATTGAGGTCATAGGCTTACAAGTAGCATCTAGATCAATGTCATACATAAAACTAGATACTACCCCAATTCCACTTTCACCTCTTGCTCATAAATATATGACATTGAGATTTATCATTAACATAAAGACCCAACTAACTCCCCTAACCAATCTCTCTTAAAAAAAACCATTTAATAATATTTTATTTACTTTTTTTTTTTTGGTAATTTAACTACTTATATCAATTAACATACAGTATACATTATTATTATTCTTTAGTTGTATATGTAGGAATCAATTTTTTTTTGTTTTTGTTTTTCTATTGGTTTCTAATAATAATAGGTTTAAGAATTAAAATTTTTGTTTTTATTAACAATACATTTAAGAATTAAAATTTTTGTTTCTAATGGTTTCTAATAATAATAGGTTTGAGCATAACCTTAGTACATATATTTAATATGTGATATGCATATATAAATAGGAAGACCATAAAAATTATGACTTTTTCATCAACTAGTTCGAGGTAAGGTCACACTTTTTAACGCTAGGCTAGTAGTTGCACAAACAATGGTATTATCTCTTCAAATTTGTCGTTGTCGGCTCATGCAATTGGGAATACTTTTAGTCTTTCCATGTGGGAAATATAAAATCTTAAGAAGCAATGTGACAAAAACTTCGTCTTCTTCGAATATATTTAAAACAAAATGCATTTCTTTCTATTAATATAAAGTTGGTTTAATGTATAAAGGTAGTTGAATATATAAAAAGGTTACCAGTTAAATTTCTTTTATAATATATTTTAATTATGATTTTAATACATTTTAATGATAGTGTTTATTTTAAATAATATCTAGGTATGAGATTTTGGATATATAATTTTTTCAATAAAATAAAAGATACAAACATTTTGTTTATTATATAAAAAAAATACAACATATATATATATATAAAAGAAATATATGAGTAAAAGTATAGAATAAATAAAATTTAAAATATGATTGGGAAGCATTTTTATATAAAAAAATAATAATTTAAAGTAAAAATGTAAAAGTATTTTTTTAAAAACTCCATAAATCATTTTGATTTGAGTGGATATTAATCACTATTGTTATCATCATAATATACAAGATTAGTTAGAGCTTGAATCTGCTATAAGTAAGGAGTGTCATTTTATCTTTAATTAATTTACATCCCAAATAAAATATAAAAATATTTTAATATACAAAAAATAAAATAAAAACACATATATTATATTAGAAATAGACTGCAAATTACATATTATAAAATTTATTAAAAAAAATAGTCTGTGTTAAAAAATGAATCTATTAACTATGAATTAAATGGCTCTCCAGGTGAGATACCTGGAGAGTGTAAAAACACTCATACAAACCCTGACTATTGAGTCAGATGAGCCTCAAATATATAGGCTTTCACACTAATGGGATGGTTTCAACCACTCCCTATATATTAGGATCTGAGGTCTAAGATTAGAGTCTCAAACCTATCCTCATCATAACAACAATCTAAGTCTAGCTTTCTCCATTACTTACAACACTCCCCCTTAATGGAGAAAAGGTATTGAACAATAACATACGCCTGCTGGTCCCAGTCTTAGCTAGGCTTACATAAAAACATAAAAACTTGGTAACAGAGGTTTTCATTTTGGTATTTATGCTCGCGAATCCATATTTGTTCATTCTGAGGTGAGGCTTCATCTTCACTTTCTTCGCCATGAGGTAGTGATGTATCTTCACCTCATTTCTCAAAATTATGATAGGCTTTAGGAGAATGTTTTCTCTCACTATTTTTGGTGTCACACAACTTTAACTCCTCTTCAAACTTCATTGTTTCTTCCTTGTTGTTGTTAACATCTGCACACACAGAAATATTCATGAGATCATCACTATTTAAATTCTCTCTAACTTTGTATTCTTCTGCCACGACTTTGCAATCGGCTTCATGTGCCTCGTCCAATTGAGCTTCAACACTTTGTTCCTCTTTACTTCCTTCCTGAAGATCAACTCGTGACTCTTCAATCTCAGGATCTTGCATAGTAGACAGTGCCTCTTGATTCTCATGGTCATCAACATAACCACATTGTTTTTCTGAAATTTCTTCTGACTCGAACATACTACCCATGCTAACACCTCCAAATGACCACATGAGAAAGAGATCATCATCATAAAAATAAAAAATATCTAAAAATATAGACATGTTGGGAAAGTCCAGCTTTTCTCGTTTTATCTTGTTTACAGATTTCGACTCCACTCAGTCCTCTAACGAGCTCCAACAACCCTGTTACCACGTAGGCAGGAAACTTCTCCCTTTGGTAGCTCTTTAACTGTAGAACCTTGTAGACTATGGCTTCTATGCCACGCAGGTCTCAGTGCCCTCGACTCTTACGACAAGAAATAAAACGACCTCTTAACAAGTTGAAAACACTATCACTATCCAATTCTGATGCATGTAATTATCAATTTCTAATTACACATTTTTCTGAATAGGGGTTCAAATAAGCAAGAAATTTCGCATTTTCATTGTGGAATATAATAAACTAGAAGAAAATTTACCCAATTGACTTTGGGATCTCCACAACCTGCCACTTCTAGGTTTGTCTCAGAATGAATATGTTAGATCACACAAGCAAACTCGTCCTCTGCAAACTCAGATAAAGTAGCAATGGGGAAGGCAACCACATAAAATTAGGTTGATCCAATCCAATGTATTACAACAATTCACCAACACTCCTTTACGCAGCACTCCACACTCACCGCACCATACGATTGAGTCTGGAAAGGGAATCTCCGAGCAAAAAAGACTCCGATTCGTTTCTAAGATCTGATCCATGTAGAAGATCCACGATCATCCCCACACACGATCATCATCTCAACGTAGCCATCCGATCTGTCCCAACACTTTGACGGCAACCAAAACAGTAACAGGGACGTAGGCCTCCAATTGGAATGTTGTGGATAGTGGGGCTTCCCGCTGTTATATCGCCCTCCACTATTCTGTATGCCTTGGATGCATTAGTGATCCATGAAATCCTCATGTAGGAGTTCACTCCAGTAATCGATATTAAACAACATCCAGTGACGAGGCTCGATCACCCATATCCGAGTTTTGCAGCCTGTAGAGCGTATCTCACTCGTTGGATTCACCAACACGCTTTTCTCAAATGCTGTTCTTTGTTGCTTCTTTTGAATTCCATATGGACAATGACAAGCACTCCCTCTCACTGTTAAGCTCGCTAGACCAAAACAAAATTATTGTGCCTAACTTCTGAGCTTCATTTAAAGTTATAGAATGCACTGCCTGCAACGTGATTGGATCTCCTCACAGACTTGAAGGGCATTGCATATAACTTGACAGGCTATGGAACTCGATAATTATGAAACACTTCAGCCGACATATCAAGATAACCACACCGTCAACTCCACTGCTTGACGCAGCAACCAGCACGTAGCTTGATCCACAACGATCCACACACACAGCTCCAAATTGCTTAGTCTTACACAACACTCTGAGCTGCACTCTCCTTCAATGCATCCTCCAGCGATCCTTCTCGGCCTCCAAACACTTAACCAAACAACATGCCTCTCATCTTGTGCACTTTGATACCATGTTAAAAACTGAATCTATTAACTATGAATTAAATGGCTCTCCAGGTGAGACACCTAGAGAGTGTACAAACACTCATACAAGCTCTGACTATTAAGTCAGATGAGCCTCAAATATATAGGCTTTCACACTAATGGGATGGTTTCAACCACTCCCTAGATATTGGGATCTGAGGTCTAATATTAGAGTCTCAAACCTATCCTCATCATAACAACAATCTAAGTCTAGCTTTCTCCATTACTTCCAACAGCTTGTTTTATGTTTAATGTGTAAAATGTTATAACCATTTAAATATGTTACATGAAGCAAATCCAAATTTAAACTTAATTTTAGTACAATCCTCATGGACATCGCCTTTGCTAACTATTGGATTTTGTTTAATACACAATAAGCCAAAGTGAGACCATTTAAATTGGTCACGTTAGATAAGTAGTTTGACGAAAAAAATGTAGAGGGAGTCTAGAAGAACCATTTTTATAAAATAAATTATAATTTAAATATATTATGAATACATTTTTTTAATTTTATTTTAAATATAAAATAAATCATAATTTAATATATAACAATAAATTTTTATATTTTAAAACATAAGTAGTATTGGAGAATATTTTTTTTCTTCTAAATATGTCTAATTTCTATTATATGGTACAAAAAAGGTACAACATTACATTTCGTTGTTGAGGAATTTGTCGCAGATTTTGTGGGTAGTGCCATAGATTTCCTAGACTACTGGAGGATGTAAGGTATCATGGTCGACTTACGCATTCTTTTCCGAGACCCCGAGCCAAAGGAGCTGGAAGGGGCCTCAGGAATGCACAGAGAAATGAGGGCCGACACTCTTTGCTGGTCTGGCTCCTCCGTTGAATTCACATTGAGAAGACAATTTTAATTCAAAAACTAATAAAAATTATTTAAATAAATAAAATCGTAATATTAAATGTTAATATTATATAATTATATTAATATTAATAAATTATTTTTAATATTACATTAATATTAAGATCTCCAATTGGTATATAATTTTTTCTTTTTTTATTAATAGAAAAAAACTCATATCTCATACATTAATTTATTTAACTATACTCGGATGTGGATGCTTGTCTTGGTTGATGGGACGTTAGTCCCTGGGCGACTCCCAATGGAGCTCACGTGGGGTGGCCATATGGCCCTCTGCAGCTCCATAATCACGGCATTAACTTTGCCAGCTTGCATGGCATTAACTCAATCTGGCCGGCCTTTTCACCACCCCGCCCCACTCGACTGGTTTGCGATGGCGTTTGTCTTGGATAGCTCGGATTGCTCTTGTGCTGTTTGAAGTTCTCCGCCTCCCCTGTGGGGCGCCTGCCCTTCTGCTTGTGCTGAGACGAGTGTTCACACCCAGATAGGGTGACACTGCTCGCTCTTTGGATGTTTGGAGATGCTGCCAGGCCATCACTTCACCCAGAGTGCCTTTTGTTGTTCAAATTCCTATCTGCATGCCCCGAATGCCAATTCCTGCTAGCTCCCATCGCTTTCTACCTGCTCTTCTTGTCTCAATAATTTCCAGTGCACCTATGTGGCCATGCCACGACTTCGTCACAGGATGCGGTGTCATCATGGAGAAAGTAGAGTTCATGTAGCCCACTCTTAGCCTTCTACCAACTATGACACTGAGACTTCCTCTGAGGACGTTGCCTGGGGTCGCTACCCAGATACTCGTATCCAAAGGGGTCGCGCTCACCATTTTGGCAATGTCCATTTCACTCAGACCACCCCACTTCCCTCTGTTGACCCTCCAAGGCCTGTCTCCCCTACCTCCCATGCATTTTCCAGTCAATCCCTTCGCCAGTCATCCTAGAGAGCGGAATTCCGCTTCGAATGCTCTCTCAATCATCCCATCATTACTGCTTTTGACACCGTAACCCTGAGAGAAGAGTCGCTTAACCTTTTTTCCTCCCCTGTGCCCAGCCCTATTCCCACTTTGCTCGGTCCTAATCCCTCGCCGACTAAGAATGATGCCTTGAACCTTGATGCACCCACTGGATTTGTGCATTCCAACCTGGGCAAGGAACCCATGCAAGTGGACGTCACCAACAAGGATAGCGAGCCAAAGGAAGACAACGAAGATACAAGGGACGAGTACTGGTGCATAATTGTGGAGGAACCGCCTTCCCCAGCTCATGAATAGTGAATTTCGCTCCCCTCGGCCTACCATGGTGCAGTTGCTCAATCGTTTTGGGAGAATTTTTAATTTTCTATATTCTTCTTCAGCTGAAACAGTTGAACGCTACTCTAGTATGTTTTTTTCTGATATGTTAAATGATATGAACAATGGGCCGATTTCCATTTCAAGGGTGGTGAAACTCTCTCTAAAAAAATTGGTTTCCCACTCAGGGCAGTTCAGAATTTTTGTTAAGCATGGCCATCAAGCCTAGTTTTCAGGCTTCCATAGCTGAAAATGTGGCACTTTTGTATAAGTATGTTTTATAAATAGAATTAGTATTATTTAGAAAAAAAAAAAAAATTATTTAATTATAAAGTGAATTTTTCCTCGGAAAAATTCGTAATTTTTCATTAAGTCAAGAAAAATTACATATTGCATCTAGCAGCATATTCAAATATATGCAAATGTGTCAAAAATAAATACATTCTCCCGCGGGAGTCCAATATATGTCATGTATCATGCTGAGTGTCCATTTAATATATGATAATATGTACAAAAACAGAAAATAATAATAGATAAATAGCTGCCACAAAAATAAAAGTAGACAATCACAGTTAGGAGACTGTGGTAGCCCTGATCCAAAACCTGAAGAACCAAAAATGCAGTCAAAGAGGGATTGCATCCTGTAAACCCAAATCATCAATAAATGGACGGCGATAGTAATGAAACTCCTGTACCGCATCATGCTTTGTGATATGCCAACGTCCCCACTCTAACTATGAGGCTTCCTTGGATAGTTGGTCGACCATCTGGTTCCTCTTCCTATTAATATGTGTAACAGAGATAAAATCAAAAAGTGATTTTAACATAAGAATCTCATCCAGTATAGTAGTGAGAGTATGAGAGTGAAAATGTGCATGTGAATTGAACCAATTGATAATAATTTGAGAATCCCCAAAGATCTGAATCTTGTTGCAACCATGCTCTCGGGAGAAGAGTAAAAGCAGTAGAAGACTCAAGTTGTACATATGTATATTTTTAATCTCAATGTTATAAATTTATTATAACATTGAAGTAATGAGATTGAGTAGAATATTATACCATTAAATATACAATATTAAATGTACAATATTATTTTATATATTAGAATATTTTTTAAATGTTTAAGATTATTAGTGCATTTTTGTTTTAAAAATATTTATATATAGTGATACTTAATTTTAATTAAATGTAGATGAATGGGAAAAATTCACCTATATACATAAATGAAATAAGAAAAATTAACAACATAGTTAATATTCAAACAATGCATGTTGTTGCTTATGATTCAACAATCTAATATTGATATCTTAGCATCATCATGCCTATGACAACTACTTTATGAGATAATAACATTAACATATTTTCCATGTAGGGGTTTGTCTATAAGTATAATGTGTGAAGTTATGTATAATCTACAACTTTTTAGATTAAGTGATATTTTGGTCATTTTTTCTTCTAAAGTAGGAAGAAGTCTACAATAATCAAGGCTACTAGCCTAGCCTTTATTAATACAATCTTGAGATTTTGATGTGTGACTACATCATTATTTATATGTGGACCATCTAAAATAATCTATTAGTGATTTGTAAGGGGATAAAGTTGCACTCTTGCAAGATATCTCTAGGTCTTTGGTTGTTAACATGTTTCCTTATGTCTAAAGAAAACCAACTCTTAGCTAATAAAAAATAATTTAGGGTCATACTCGAGGAACAAACCACAATTCTATGCAAGATAGTACTTACAAGAAATCCAATGTGCTATGATGTCATTATTGAGGTCATAGGCTTACAAGTAGCATCTAGATCAATGTCATACATAAAACTAGATACTACCCCAATTCCACTTTCACCTCTTGCTCATAAATATATGACATTGAGATTTATCATTAACATAAAGACCCAACTAACTCCCCTAACCAATCTCTCTTAAAAAAAACCATTTAATAATATTTTATTTACTTTTTTTTTTTTGGTAATTTAACTACTTATATCAATTAACATACAGTATACATTACATATATTCTCTACACTCCTTAGCTGTATGTAGAAACCAATTTTTTTGGTTTCTACTAGTTTTTATTAACAATACATTTAAGAATTAAAATTTTTGTTTCTAATGGTTTCTAATAATAATAGGTTTGAGCATAACCTTAGTACATATATTTAATATGTGATATGCATATATAAATAGGAAGACCATAAAAATTATGACTTTTTCATCAACTAGTTCGAGGTAAGGTCACACTTTTTAACGCTAGGCTAGTAGTTGCACAAACAATGGTATTATCTCTTCAAATTTGTCGTTGTCGGCTCATGCAATTGGGAATACTTTTAGTCTTTCCATGTGGGAAATATAAAATCTTAAGAAGCAATGTGACAAAAACTTCGTCTTCTTCGAATATATTTAAAACAAAATGCATTTCTTTCTATTAATATAAAGTTGGTTTAATGTATAAAGGTAGTTGAATATATAAAAAGGTTACCAGTTAAATTTCTTTTATAATATATTTTAATTATGATTTTAATACATTTTAATGATAGTGTTTATTTTAAATAATATCTAGGTATGAGATTTTGGATATATAATTTTTTCAATAAAATAAAAGATACAAACATTTTGTTTATTATATAAAAAAAATACAACATATATATATATATAAAAGAAATATATGAGTAAAAGTATAGAATAAATAAAATTTAAAATATGATTGGGAAGCATTTTTATATAAAAAAATAATAATTTAAAGTAAAAATGTAAAAGTATTTTTTTAAAAACTCCATAAATCATTTTGATTTGAGTGGATATTAATCACTATTGTTATCATCATAATATACAAGATTAGTTAGAGCTTGAATCTGCTATAAGTAAGGAGTGTCATTTTATCTTTAATTAATTTACATCCCAAATAAAATATAAAAATATTTTAATATACGAAAAATAAAATAAAAACACATATATTATATTAGAAATAGACTGCAAATTACATATTATAAAATTTATTAAAAAAAATAGTCTGTGTTAAAAAATGAATCTATTAACTATGAATTAAATGGCTCTCCAGGTGAGATACCTGGAGAGTGTACAAACACTCATACAAACCCTGACTATTGAGTCAGATGAGCCTCAAATATATAGGCTTTCACACTAATGGGATGGTTTCAACCACTCCCTATATATTAGGATATGAGGTCTAAGATTAGAGTCTCAAACCTATCCTCATCATAACAACAATCTAAGTCTAGCTTTCTCCATTACTTACAACACTCCCCCTTAATGGAGAAAAGGTATTGAACAATAACATACGCCTGCTGGTCCCAGTCTTAGCTAGGCTTACATAAAAACATAAAAACTTGGTAACAGAGGTTTTCATTTTGGTATTTATGCTCGCGAATCCATATTTGTTCATTCTGAGGTGAGGCTTCATCTTCACTTTCTTCGCCATGAGGTAGTGATGTATCTTCACCTCATTTCTCAAAATTATGATAGGCTTTAGGAGAATGTTTTCTCTCACTATTTTTGGTGTCACACAACTTTAACTCCTCTTCAAACTTCATTGTTTCTTCCTTGTTGTTGTTAAAATCTGCACACACAGGAATATTCATGAGATCATCACTATTTAAATTCTCTCTAACTTTGTATTCTTCTGCCACGACTTTGCAATCGGCTTCATGTGCCTCGTCCAATTGAGCTTTAACACTTTGTTCCTCTTTACTTCCTTCCTGAAGATCAACTCGTGACTCTTCAATCTCAGGATCTTGCATAGTAGACAGTGCCTCTTGATTCTCATGGTCATCAACATAACCACATTGTTTTTCTGAAATTTCTTCTGACTCGAACATACTACCCATGCTAACACCTCCAAATGACCACATGAGAAAGAGATCATCATCATAAAAATAAAAAATATCTAAAAATATAGACATGTTGGGAAAGTCCAGCTTTTCTCGTTTTATCTTGTTTACAGATTTCGACTCCACTCAGTCCTCTAACGAGCTCCAACAACCCTGTTACCACGTAGGCAGGAAACTTCTCCCTTTGGTAGCTCTTTAACTGTAGAACCTTGTAGACTATGGCTTCTATGCCACGCAGGTCTCAGTGCCCTCGACTCTTACGACAAGAAATAAAACGACCTCTTAACAAGTTGAAAACACTATCACTATCCAATTCTGATGCATGTAATTATCAATTTCTAATTACACATTTTTCTGAATAGGGGTTCAAATAAGCAAGAAATTTCGCATTTTCATTGTGGAATATAATAAACTAGAAGAAAATTTACCCAATTGACTTTGGGATCTCCACAACCTGCCACTTCTAGGTTTGTCTCAGAATGAATATGTTAGATCACACAAGCAAACTCGTCCTCTGCAAACTCAGATAAAGTAGCAATGGGGAAGGCAACCACATAAAATTAGGTTGATCCAATCCAATGTATTACAACAATTCACCAACACTCCTTTACGCAGCACTCCACACTCACCGCACCATACGATTGAGTCTGGAAAGGGAATCTCCGAGCAAAAAAGACTCCGATTCGTTTCTAAGATCTGATCCATGTAGAAGATCCACGATCATCCCCACACACGATCATCATCTCAACGTAGCCATCCGATCTGTCCCAACACTTTGACGGCAACCAAAACAGTAACAGGGACGTAGGCCTCCAATTGGAATGTTGTGGATAGTGGGGCTTCCCGCTGTTATATCGCCCTCCACTATTCTGTATGCCTTGGATGCATTAGTGATCCATGAAATCCTCATGTAGGAGTTCACTCCAGTAATCGATATTAAACAACATCCAGTGACGAGGCTCGATCACCCATATCCGAGTTTTGCAGCCTGTAGAGCGTATCTCACTCGTTGGATTCACCAACACGCTTTTCTCAAATGCTGTTCTTTGTTGCTTCTTTTGAATTCCATATGGACAATGACAAGCACTCCCTCTCACTGTTAAGCTCGCTAGACCAAAACAAAATTATTGTGCCTAACTTCTGAGCTTCATTTAAAGTTATAGAATGCACTGCCTGCAACGTGATTGGATCTCCTCACAGACTTGAAGGGCATTGCATATAACTTGACAGGCTATGGAACTCGATAATTATGAAACACTTCAGCCGACATATCAAGATAACCACACCGTCAACTCCACTGCTTGACGCAGCAACCAGCACGTAGCTTGATCCACAACGATCCACACACACAGCTCCAAATTGCTTAGTCTTACACAACACTCTGAGCTGCACTCTCCTTCAATGCATCCTCCAGCGATCCTTCTCGGCCTCCAAACACTTAACCAAACAACATGCCTCTCATCTTGTGCACTTTGATACCATGTTAAAAACTGAATCTATTAACTATGAATTAAATGGCTCTCCAGGTGAGACACCTAGAGAGTGTACAAACACTCATACAAGCTCTGACTATTAAGTCAGATGAGCCTCAAATATATAGGCTTTCACACTAATGGGATGGTTTCAACCACTCCCTAGATATTGGGATCTGAGGTCTAATATTAGAGTCTCAAACCTATCCTCATCATAACAACAATCTAAGTCTAGCTTTCTCCATTACTTCCAACAGCTTGTTTTATGTTTAATGTGTAAAATGTTATAACCATTTAAATATGTTACATGAAGCAAATCCAAATTTAAACTTAATTTTAGTACAATCCTCATGGACATCGCCTTTGCTAACTATTGGATTTTGTTTAATACACAATAAGCCAAAGTGAGACCATTTAAATTGGTCACGTTAGATAAGTAGTTTGACGAAAAAAATGTAGAGGGAGTCTAGAAGAACCATTTTTATAAAATAAATTATAATTTAAATATATTATGAATACATTTTTTTAATTTTATTTTAAATATAAAATAAATCATAATTTAATATATAACAATAAATTTTTATATTTTAAAACATAAGTAGTATTGGAGAATATTTTTTTTCTTCTAAATATGTCTAATTTCTATTATATGGTACAAAAAAGGTACAACATTACATTTCGTTGTTGAGGAATTTGTCGCAGATTTTGTGGGTAGTGCCATAGATTTCCTAGACTACTGGAGGATGTAAGGTATCATGGTCGACTTACGCATTCTTTTCCGAGACCCCGAGCCAAAGGAGCTGGAAGGGGCCTCAGGAATGCACAGAGAAATGAGGGCCGACACTCTTTGCTGGTCTGGCTCCTCCGTTGAATTCACATTGAGAAGACAATTTTAATTCAAAAACTAATAAAAATTATTTAAATAAATAAAATCGTAATATTAAATGTTAATATTATATAATTATATTAATATTAATAAATTATTTTTAATATTACATTAATATTAAGATCTCCAATTGGTATATAATTTTTTCTTTTTTTATTAATAGAAAAAAACTCATATCTCATAAAGTAATTTATTTAATTATAAAGTGAATTTTTCCTCGGAAAAATTCGTAATTTTTCATTAAGTCAAGAAAAATTACATATTGCATCTAGCAGCATATTCAAATATATGCAAATGTGTCAAAAATAAATACATTCTCCCGCGGGAGTCCAATATATGTCATGTATCATGCTGAGTGTCCATTTAATATATGATAATATGTACAAAAACAGAAAATAATAATAGATAAATAGCTGCCACAAAAATAAAAGTAGACAATCACAGTTAGGAGACTGTGGTAGCCCTGATCCAAAACCTGAAGAACCAAAAATGCAGTCAAAGAGGGATTGCATCCTGTAAACCCAAATCATCAATAAATGGACGGCGATAGTAATGAAACTCCTGTACCGCATCATGCTTTGTGATATGCCAACGTCCCCACTCTAACTGCGAGGCTTCCTTGGATAGTTGGTCGACCATCTGGTTCCTCTTCCTATTAATATGTGTAACAGAGATAAAATCAAAAAGTGATTTTAACATAAGAATCTCATCCAGTATAGTAGTGAGAGTATGAGAGTGAAAATGTGCATGTGAATTGAACCAATTGATAATAATTTGAGAATCCCCAAAGATCTGAATCTTGTTGCAACCATGCTCTCGGGAGAAGAGTAAAAGCAGTAGAAGACTGTGAAGTTCAGCATATTTATTAGTACCCGGACCAAGCCCCATCTTGAGATAAAAATAATGAGATCAGACACGTGTAAAACAACACCCCCACCCCACATCCATTTAAATTTGAGGCCCCATCAAAATAAGCCCAGGGGAGGGTGTGATCAATGATCTCATGCTGTATGATCCTAGCAAGAGCGGGTATACTATAATCCGAGATGAGGTGGAAGATGGAAATGATGTTCCTGTGGGAAGATTTCCAATCGATTGGTGTATCTAGGAAGATGAAGTGATCCCTAGTAATCCAGATCCCCCAAGCCATGAGAAGAGGGATGTTGTGATATTTAATACGACAAGCATCCCACCACCAATTGGTCCAATCTGAGCTGAATGAAGAACCTGCCCAACTGAGTACGCAACCTAGAGAATCAAGGGTGATGCACCAGATTTTCTGGATGATCGGGAAATGTAGGAGGAGGTGATCAACATTCTCCTCATGGGAAACGCAGAAACAACAACAGGAGGGTCCCTGAAAAGCCCGTCTAGTGAGGCTTTCATTTGTAGGGATGCAATTGGAAAGGATACACCACATAAGGAGTCTGGTTTTTGTAGGATCCAACAGTTTCCAAAGGGGCGACTGCCACCAAAGCTTAGAAGGGGTCTCTACTCTATCAATAAGCAAGATGTATCCAATCATAGGAATGAATTGGCCGCTTTAGGAGGGAGCCCAGATTAAATCATCTTCCTTGTCAGTAAGGCGAACACAGGTGGCTTGAAGTGCAGGAATATAATGATTCCAGATCGGCTAGACATTAACAGGTAAATCCAGTGTCTGTGTAGACAACCAAGCTTGTGAGGCCCAGGTGGTTTTGATGGGATCAGCGATCTGAGCCAAATAAAAAATGTTGGCTATGTATAAATGGTGAATGATATTAGGGGTAGGATGAATTCATGACCGCAACTCAACCAAGAATCAGCCCCAATTTTGACACAAGAACCCAATCCAATCTGCCAAGCTAGACCTAATTGAATCAGGTGGATGGATTTCATGATGGCCTTCCAAATAATCGAAGCACCTAGATAAGGGATGATAGGCACACGAATCTAATGCAGAATAGCCCTGGGAGAAATATACTTTGTGCATATGACCTCCTTCTACAAGTTGTGACCACTAATGAGATGCGATCATAGCCACCCCAAATCGAGAAAGGTTCTTGAGTCCCCATCCACCCCAAGCCTTACGTAGAGTAATATTGTCCCAAACAATCCAGGGAAAAGTTTTTTCATGTTCCTTGCTTCGACAGAGGAATCTCCTGCAAATCTGCTAGATTTTGGATATCAAACCCTTTAGGAGCCAGGAAAGTGACATCCAATAGACTAGTATGGCTTATAGGATAGATGTAATGAGCACCAACCTGCCAGCCTGAGATAGCCATTGATGTTGCCAGATGTTGATTCTGCGATCGAATTTTGCGATCAACCAATTCCAATCAGTGATTCGGTAACCATTTGGTTTAAGATGGAATCTAAGATATTTGAGCCCCTCCTCAAGCTGTTTGCGAGAAAAAATGAAAAAGCCCCAAGGCTTTTCGGGTTTCATTGGCGGAGCATCAAATCAACATGATGATGGATTTATTGTTGTTTCTGTCTCCATCCGTGGCTTTCCCGAAAACACCGACGAGTTTAGCAAAATTTGAGTTATCCTCAAAAGAGCCATCAAGAAAAATAATTACATCATCAAAAAATAATAAATGAGTGAGCTGAATAAAATCATTTATCTTGATCACGTGAATGGAGTCGTTAGCTATTGCTTTGACCATAAGGGATGAGACGCCTTCCATAATGAGGAGAAAAAGTAGCGAGGAAAGTGGGCATCCCTATATTTTTCCCCGGCCAACGTGAAAGAAATCAGAGGAAACTCTATTGATAAGAATGCTGAAGGTGGCATTAGTAATGCAACCCATGATCCAGTTGGTGAAGTCATGAGGGAAACCAGTGTGGAGGAGGATGAGGTGAAGGTAATTCCAATTGGCCTAGTCAAAAGCTTTTGCAAGATCAATTTTGAGGATGGTGCCCTTGAGGCGTTTAGTATTGATGGAGTGTAATGCCTCTTGTGCGGTGCCAATAGCTTCATGTATCTGTCTATGATTAAGAAAATTGAACTATTCTTTTACAATGTGCTTTGAGAGAATGGGCTTGATGCGATTGGAAATGAGCTTGTAAATACAGTTTAAGAGAGAAATCGGTCGATAGTCAACGAACATAATGGGCTTGTCCACTTTAGGAATAAGAGTGATAAAAGTGGAGTTGAAGCCATCATAAATCCGACCAGAGGTCATGTTGTGTTCAATAACAAGTAGTAGATCCTTTCCAATGAGTTAGAAGAAATGTAAATAGAATTCAATGGTCCATCAATCAGGACCAGGACTTTTATCCTTCTTGAACCATTTTAGAACCCATTCGATTTCACCCAGAGAAACAAGAGTGTTTAATTCCTCAACCTGATCCTCATCCACATACCTATGAAAGGTACAAGAAATATGCATGATGTCTGACAGGTTTGCATTTGTTGGGGCCCTGTAAAGATTAGTAAAATGTCGGATACCAAGATCTACAAGCTGTTCGTGAGAGTTAGCAACTCTCCCATGACAATCATTGAGTTCCCAGATGGTATTGCTGATCCTTCTGCCTTTAGCATATTGTTGAAAGAATTTAGTGTTCTCATCCCCGCCTTTAGCCAGATGGCCCTACTTTTTAGACGCCACTCCTCTTCCCTCTTTCGGAGTATTTTAATATTTGATTTTTCCAAAGCTATAAGGCGGTTATTAGAATCAACAAATTAGAAACCCAAGCAGTCAGGTCCAGTCAAGTGACTGATCTCCAATTCGATGTTATTAAGTTCTTCATCATCTAATAGTTTTTTATTCTTGGCCCATCTGATAGTGTGATATTTTATACGACTAAGATTATCATAAAGAACCCTGGTAGGGTCCAGAGTAGGAAATTGAGAACAATGCTTCCATTCTCGTCTGACAATGGCAAGAAATTCAGGCTCAGTCAACCATCCTGAATTGAATTTGAAGGGTGCTCTGGGCAAATGAACACCTGTAAGAATATCAAGAAATATCCTGGGATGTTGGGTGTGGAGCCCGATTTTCTTCCCGATTCGTAGATCCTTGTTTGAATCGGGATGTATACCCTAGGAAAATTGTACACCCTCGTCAGGGGGGGGTGCGGGGGACTTGTCCCTCTCCCACGGATTTGGGGGCCGACCTCTGCACCGGGGTTCTACAATGTCCCCCTCGCTGCTTCAAAGAAATACCACGGCCAAAAATAGATGTAAAATTGCTTTGTAAAAGTATAGTAATTTCTAGTCAATCTGGGCCGTTCATTAGGCAAATGATCTGACGGTAGAAGTTATGTTTAGTTTAGGGTTTTTTCCCCTAGAAGGCAACCCCTCGCTTTTATGAGGGTATTGTATTGTGGCTGTGTATTGTATGTGTATTCTTGGAGCGAGAAATAGAGAGGGAGACTATGAGAGAGAACAGAGGATATTACAACGGATCTGCTGTAGGTTTTGTCTCTTCATTTTTGCTGGATAATAGAAAGGAAGGACTGGCTGTTCGGGGTGGACGTAGCCCAAACTGGGTGAACCACGTATATCTGTGTCTCTCTAGTTTTTATGTGTTTTGTGTGCTTTTATTCTCCGCATATTTTATGTGTTGCATTGCTCCATAATATATAATTTTCTAATAGGGGAGTGGATTCGAGATCCCCCCAGAGCCCACCCACTATCTAGCTTTGTCAAAATTCACAAGGAGAGGGAGTTTGATCAGAAAAAAACCGAGTCTCCTCACAAGCGCAAAAACGCCGATACATTTGTTCCTCCAACTAGGCAATTTTTTTGGCATGGAAAAATCTAGTAGGTCTGCCTCCTCTAAAAGAGTATCAAAATACTACGATAAAGAGTCCGATGAGGCCCTTGCCCCCCATGATTCCAAAAGGCCAATGGAGGATGTTCCACTGCATAATGGGGGATGGCATCCAGAGATCCCAAAAATCCTCACGATGATGGTAGGGACCATACACATTGATCAGAATGATGGCTAAGTTAGACTCATGAGCAATGATATCAGCACCGAGGATGCCATCCTGACCCCACCAACCAAAAATGTGAATGGATTTGTTGTTGATACCTAGGGCAAGGCCCCGAGATCGACCCCGGGTATCAATGGTCTAGAAAGACCAATCCAGAGGAAGCCAGATAAAATCCGAGTAACAAAAATTCCATTGCCTAGAGTTTCTTGAAGAAAAAGGACATCAAACTTAAAATCCTTAAATAGTCTCTTGAGTGCCAATTGTTTGTTGGGACTGGCCAAACCCTTACAGTTCAGCGTAAGATAGATCATGGGTCAACCCCTTCCTGGGTTTTCTTCGCTCTAAGAACCCTTTCGATGGAGGACTGAGTGCCAGTGGCCAGCTCCAGACCGGCTCACCGGATGGCTTTGGTAATAGTGGAAGGTCGCCTTCTAGAAGATCTAATGGAGGGACCACAATGATCCCGCCCGAGGCCAAAGGATGGGGCAGAGGGTATGAAAACGGATGAATGAATGTTGTAACGATGGCCTGAGGATGAATTTTTAGAGTCATTAGTAATGAGAAGAGAGGGAAGCTCCGCCAAAGTTAGAGGTTGGGGAGGAGGGATGGACAGGGGTGCGGAAGAAATAGGACAGCATAGGGGATTCAAATTGCCGTAATCTAAATGAATAGTCTGTGCGAAATCAGATGAATTAGGAATAGATGATAACAAAACATATATATCAGATACAGGAGGAGCGAGAGGGATACCCGGGATAGGTGCCACATCCTCTAGAGTCATGTGGGCTGAGAGTGCCACCGAGCCCTGAGCCTAAGAGTGAATGACCGGGCATTGCCACTGCACCTCCGAGATCGCGAGACACTGAACATAATGGACATCATCCAAGGGAGAAAAAATGATCACCGGCTCCGTCTGAGTGGCCATGTGCGACAATATTTTGGGCAGAGGTGCCGAGGCCAAGATCAAGGGGCATTGCTTGTACAGATTCCCAACCACATGGCATCGTCTCCATCTGAAGGGAACCCCTTCATATTCCAACACCTGATACCTAACCATATCTTTGAAGAAAATGTTGATAATGTCATATAGCCCTTCTCTAGTATCCAAGTGAACCAAGATACGGGCCCCAAGATGTTACCTGTCTCCATGTAGGAGAGGTCATGGTCAAGATAAATGCCCAAGGTCTGCACCTATGAATCAAGAAAAAAATTTCTTCAGGAACTAAAGGAGAGACACAGGAGATAGACGAATGGGACGAAAAATAGAGTTAGCCTTTTGAGGTTGAATAAAGGAGACCATCGCTTTAACAAAACGGGAAACATCTCCAAGTACCGAGTATTTAGATCTAAATCCATTACTGTTGGTGTCCAGGTGTTTCGATAGTTTGGAAAATCAAAAGACAAGGCAACATCAGAACCAATCTTTAGAGTTACAGGATCTAGTCTTCCTGTTCTCAGAGAGGGATCTCTCAAATGTTTGTTTGCAAAGGTTTATCTTGTGTGCTTAGAGTATTGGTTTTAGACTAGTTATTAAGTGCAGGTGTTTGTTTATTTGTTTGGTTGAATTGATACAACAGAATATGAAAGATCTAGGAAAGGTAGGTAGAAAGAGGAAGTAGTAGCTTCATTGGGCAATGGAGTCAAAAAGAGGTCATGACAAACTTATCAATGGATATGGGATATCAGAGGGAAAATCTAACTTGGCCACAGGATCCTTTGGTTTTTGGAATGAGATGGACATCAATGATTTGGAAAGAGAAGTTTAATTCTCAACAACGGGAATTTGAAAACACAATTTGAACAATAAAGAGCTATTTGATAGACAGGGCTAACCATGAATTCTACAAATCACACCTTTAAGAAAATAATGATTTCAAAACAACTTTTAAAATGAAATCTAAGATTCGGGGAACACCCTATTTCCTCAAATATTTTATTTCAAATGACTTAGAAAACATAAAAGATTCACTGATAATTGCAGTCATAGAAGAGGGAACACCTAACACATCTATGATTACAACTACAAAATACCTTTAAGACAACTTTTTAAGCAAGGACAAAGGGCAAGATCAGAATAGACCTCCTTGGCTTACTATAAGCAGAAATACTTCAAAGGGAGACTTCAATAACAACCTTTAAGTGGCAGCAGACAAGCAGGGAGAACCATAAATCATGTTGAAACCAACTTATTCGAACTATCATAGAAATAATCAAGCATGAGGACTAAAGAGAGAGATTAAAGACTCTAAAATACCTCATCAGAAGAAACCATGAAACATTGAAGGATGAACAGGTCTAAGGTGCTTCTAGGAGTCATTTCTTAGCCTAAAACTTTCAACCTACTGTAGTAAGAAATTATGGAACAGAATGAAAACAGGAGAAAACATTAAACAGTTCAGAATACTTCACCAACAGCCAAGCTCATGGATCCAATGATAGAGCCTTCTCAGGAACAAGCATGCAACAACATCATCAAGGCTTCCAAGACTTTAGTTTCTTCTTCAACTTCAACAGACTATGTATTATTTCAGAGAGTTTCAGTATTACAACTAGTGATCAACCAACACCTCTCTCATCTTCTCCAGTAGTATTTATAGGAGAATGAGGAGGTGAGATCTAATAAAAGATCTCCAAAGATAATTAATACAGACTTAATGGCTTCTCGGCTTTTGGGGGGCTCGATGAAGAAGCTTATAGGTGTTCTGTATTAAATAATTTACATTTAAGATTTAAGCTTGGTGGGAGCCCTTTTTGACCTTTGAGGCTCTCTGTTATGTTAAAGTAACTCTGCTGATATTTTTTACATTAAGTTCCTTGGCAGAAATAACTTATTCGGTTGCGCTTGAGGCAAATATCTAATCTTGATCAATAACTTTGGCCTTTGTTTGAATGCTTTGAGGCACAGGTGGCACTGCGGTAGCTGAGAGGCATCAATTTGCCTCAGATGTGGCAGTGGAGGCCTCTTGTCTGATAAAACACTCATGATTTTCCTTAAACTGTGTTTTAATTGGGAGGATTAGGCTTTTGATAATCAATCTTAGTCGTAATCCTCATAAATCTGTCTTCAATCTTCCATCCTGGTGCGTTTCTATCTTCGACCCTGATAATCTTTGATTTGTGATTGACTTACAGTGTTTTGTCGGTGTGCAGCGCTGCGCAGGGGTCATGAGGCATCAGTGCCTTTGGAGTATTGATGAGGTGCGGAAATTTGAACCCATGGGTGGCTTTCTTTTAAAGAATCGAAGGCGCGAGAATTAAACCCAGCCTTCGGCCTTTTTCTTCGGCACAACAGAAAAACCATATAATCACCCTTATCAAATAACATACCAGGACTTCAAAACTTTGATAAAACCAAGCTGCATAACCATTTCGGGTCACAAAAGGTGTTTGTTGACATCAGGGCATTTGTGACCCGAAATATTTATGAATTTCGCCCTATAAAGCTTATCGGGTCCGTTTTGGGGCCTGCTGACGTAAGCCCAAGTGTGACCCGAAATCCTTATGAAATGCGCCTATAAAGTTCCCTGGGTCCAATTTGGGGCCCTATTGCTCACTCAAGTGTGACTGAAATCCTTATGATGGGTTCCCTATAAAGTTCTGTGTTATATTCTTTCCGTATCTCCACGCATTGTACATTGTCTTTGGAGTGCGGCGGGGGGTATGGCCTGTCGGTCGGGGGCAGCACCACAGGTGAGTAAACATTTTGGTGTGCGGTCCCACTCATAGGTGGACCCACCCATGTTTTGTGCATGAGTTTGCACATGGTTTTTGGGGTACGATGGTTTTCGACCCCTGGTATTTTGTAGATCCGGTCAAGGGAACTACGGTTATGTTCTAATCCAGGGTTAATGGATTGGGGTTTATGTATGCTTCGGCATGTATATATATATGTTGTAACACTAAAAGGAATATAATGAAAAATCAAGCTGGTCGTCCCGATTTGGGATCCAGGGGAAAATCTCTGTGTTTATCTGTTTTATGTTTTATGCTCTTGCTATTATTTATTTTCTGTTATAAGAATCGTGTGTAGATATTTCTGTTCAGGGTTAAAACCTACATTTGGTATCGGAGCTGTTTCGGCTTCAAGGGGACGCCTTTGTTGTTGAGGGTTTTTTGCTCGGGCCTGTGGTAGACCCTGTGCAGTGGGAGATCTGAGGATCGATTCTTGCGATGAAAGAAGATGGCAAGCGGTGGAAAGATAGAGATCGAGAAATTTAATGGTCAGAGTTTTGAGTTGTGGAAGCTCAAGATGGAGGATCTGCTGGTGGATAAAGATCAGTGGATCGCGGTAGATCCAGGTACTAAACCAACGGCAATGTCAGATGAAGACTGGAAGAAACTGGATTAGAAGGCTAAGAGCACAATACGATTGTGTGTCTCAGATTCAGTATTGTTGAATGTATCTGGGGAAGCTACGGCGAAGACCTTGTGGGAAAAACTTGGGACTTTGTACCAATCTAAGTCTCTGGTGAATAAGTTGTTCCTGCGGAAAAAGATGTATAACCTGAGGATGAAGGATGGAGACTCAGTGACAGAGCATCTGAACGCCTTCAATACTGTGGTAAGTCAGCTATCATCTGTTGATATTAAAATCTCAGATGAAGATAAGTGCATCAGTTTGTTGTGCTCTCTACCAGACTCGTGGGACAGTCTGGTTATTGCAATAGGTAGCAATACAACTACCTTGAATTTTGATGACATTGTCTCAGCCTTGCTGTCGGAGAAAATGAGACGGAGAAATATGGAGGGTCAGAATGGAGATGCCTTATCTGTACGAGGAAGGTCCCAGAACAGAAACAAGAATAAGGTTTCGAGTGGGAGATCTAAATCTCCTGGAAAGTTTGTAAAGGTGTGTTGGAAATGCGGAAAGGAAGGACACTACAAAAAGGAATGCAGATCTAAAGCTCCTGAGAAAGGAAAGGGATCTGATGAAGCTCCTTCTGCGGAGGAAAAAACCACCTCGGATGAAGGTGGGGATGTGTATTTGGCTTCTTCTTCAAATACACATGTAGATCATGAGTCATGGTTGATTGACTCAGGTGCATCTTTTCACTTCACTCCCCATAGGGAGTGGTTCTGCGAATATGAGAAATATGATGGTGGTGATGTATTTCTAGGGGATGATAGGAAGGCTAGAATCATCGGACGTGGAAAGGTCAAGCTGAAGCTTCAAGGTGGAAGGATTAGAACACTTCCTGGTGTTCTGCATATTCCTGCATTGGCCAGAAATCTGATTTCTGTAAGCAAGATGGATGATGCAGGTGTAAAAACAGTGTTCGAGAAATATGCCTGCAAGATGGTTCGGGGAGCACTAGTATTAATGTGGGGAGTTCGGACTGGAACTCTGTACAAGCTACAAGGTAGCACTGTTATTGATGGGTGTAACAATTTTGTGGTTCCTGAAAGTGGGACGGAAAGTCTAGCTGTCTCTGGAGAAAATACCATGCTATGGCATCAAAGGCTTGGACATATTGGAGAGAAGGGCCTTTGGATACTACATAGAGATGGTATGGTAGAAGGTATGTCTAATTGTTCTCTGGATTTTGATTTCTGTGAACATTGTGTATATGGGAAGCAAAATCGGGTGAGTTTTCCTTCTGGTGCTAAGAGGGCAAACAAGATATTAGAACTTGTGCACGGTGATGTGTTTGGGCCTGTGTCAGTTCCATCACTGGGAAAGTCTGTGTACTATGTTTCATTCATAGATGACTTCTCAAGGAATACATGGATATATTTCTTGAGGAAGAAATCTGAAATCTTTGACAAATTTAAAGAATTTAAGGCTCTGGTGGAAAACCAGACAGAGAAGAAGATAAAGGCGCTGAGGACAGATAATGGTGGGGAGTTCTGCAAGAAGGAATTTGAAGAGTTCTGTAAGAAGTGTGGTATAGCACGGCAGAAGACTACTCCATACACACCTCAACAAAACGGAGTTGCAGAAAGAATGAACAGAACACTGATGGAAAAGGCAAGAAGCATGCTCAGTGGTATCGGGTTAGGACAAGAATTCTGGGCAGAGGCAGTGGAGACTGCATGTTACTTAGTTAACAGATCACCTTCATCAGCGTTGGAGGATAAGACTCCACATGAGGTATGGACTGGTAAGAAACCCTCTCTTTCACATCTAAGGGTATTTGGATGTGATGCATATGTACATGTTCCAAAGGAGAAAAGGACCAAGTTGGATAATAAATCTGAAAGGTGCATCTTTATTAGGTATAAGGATGGTTTAAAAGGTTACAAGCTTTGGAACTCGGAAACAAGGAAGGTTGTGTATAGCCAAGATGTGGTGTTAGAGAGGTGAAAGATGTTGTTAAACATGAAATCATACAAAAGGAACCTAATAAGATAGAGTTTAAGCTAAAGGAGGATGAATCAGACTCTGAGAAGAAGGGGGCGCGCGAGGAAGCGGAAACCCCATCTTTGGAAGCGGGAAAAGAAAGAAAACCGAGAAAGATATAGTCTAATGCGCTGCATTTAGGGTTTTTGTCTTAGCTATGGCGATGATGATCCCGAGAAAGCGTCGGGGGCGTGGATCGAGAGGATGGAAAACTATGGAAGGAGGCCATGGTTGATGAAATGGCATCTTTGCACAAAAATGATGCATGGGATTTGGTGGAGTTGCCGGCTGGAAGGAAGCCCATTGGGAGAAAATGGGTGTTTAAGAAGAAGATGAATGTAGAAGGCAAGGTGGAGAAATACAAAGCTCGGTTAGTAGCGAAAGGTTATTCCCAGGTGCCGGGAATTGATTTTGGTGATATTTTTTCTCCTGTTGCCAAAGTTACTTCTATTAGATTACTTTTATCTGTTGCTGCTGCATTTGATTTTGAGATAGAACAGATGGATGTGAAGACAACATTTCTTCACGGGGATCTAGGAGAGGAGATCTATATGAAGCAACCTGAAGGCTTTATGGTGAAGGGTAAGAAAGAACTGATATGCAGGTTGAAGAAGTCTCTGTATGGGTTAAAACAGTCACCAAGGATGTGGTATCAGAAATTTGATACCTATATATGGGGACTTGGCTTCACCAGAAGCAAGGAGGATCACTGTGTTTATTTTAAATTAATTGGTGACCGTGTTATTTATTTGGTCTTGTATGTGGATGATATGTTGATTGGAAATGACAAAGAAATTATCCAAGATTTGAAGACCCAACTGTTCTCCAAATTCGACATGAAGGATCTTGGTGCTGCAAACTATATTTTGGGCATGGAAATTAAGAGAGATCAGGCAAAGAGGATGCTCTGGTTAAACCAGATGAAGTATGTTGAGACTATATTGAAGAGGTTCAATATGCAGGATAGTAAACTGGTGAATGTTCCTATTCCTATAGGTGTAAAGCTGTCTGCTGAACAGTGTCCCAAGACACAAGAAGAAGAGGAGGATATGTCACGTGTTCCATATGCAAGTGCAGTGGGTAGCCTGATGTATGCAATGGTCTGTACTAGACCAAACATTGCACATGCAGTGGGAGTATTGAGCAGGTTTATGTCAAACCCAAGGAAGGAGCATTGGACAGTAGTGAAGTGGGTTTTCAGATATTTACGTGGCACTAGTGATTATGGCTTGTGCTACCAGGGAAGACTAGGATTGGAAAGAATGTTGGACATTCGTGGTTTTGTTGATGTAGACTGGGCTGGAGATCTGGACCAAAGAAGATCTACAAGTGGGTATGTGCTTAGCCTATTTGGAGGTGCAGTCAGTTGGATGAGTAAAAGACAGTCTGTAGTGGCACTTTCAACTATAGAGGCAGAATACATAGCAGCCACTCATGCAAGCAAGGAAGCAGTTTGGTTGCAGAGATTGTGTTCAAGTATGGGGTTGGTACAGCAAGCTATAAGGATAGACTCTGATAGCCAAAGTGCAATTTTCTTGGCTAAGAACCCTGCTTATCATTCAAAGACAAAGCACATTGATGTTCAATATCACTTTGTTAGAGATATGGTTGAGGCTAAACGGGTGTTGTTGGTAAAGGTGGACACTTTGAAGAATGTTGCGGATGCATTGACGAAGTCTGTGAGCACTCAGAAGTTCTCTTGGTGTAGAGAAACAATGGGTGTTGAAGAATTTTCCCAATGACTAAGCTCTCCTGTGGCCCCCTGTGGAAAGAAAACAACAAGTGGGAGAATGTTGGGCATGTGTTATATTCTTTCCACAACTAGCCGCATGAGCTATACGTTGCGTTGGGCGCAGCAGGGGGGTCACAGGGGGGGTAGCAGCCCCCCTGTCGGGGTCCGGGGCAGCGAAATTTTTTTTGGTGTGCGGTCCCACTCATAGGTGGACCCACCCATGTTTTGTGCATGAGTTTTCACATGGCTTTTGGGGTACGATGGTTTTCGACCCCTGGTATTTTGTAGATATGGTCAAGGGAACTATGGTTATGTTCTAATCCAGGGTTAATGGATTGGGGTTTATGTATGCTTCGACATGTATATATATGTGTTGTAACACTAAAAGGAATATAATGAAAAATCAAGCTGGTCGTCCCGATTTAGGATCTAGGGGAAAATCTCTGTGTTTATATGTTTTATGTTTTATGCCCTCGCTATTGTTCATTTTATTTTTTTATAAGATTCATGTGTAGATAATTTGATTTGGGGGGTTACGGCCTAGGTTCGATCCGATTTGGGGCTTTGCTGATGTTAGCTCAAGTGTGACCGAAATCCTTATGAAATCCGCCCTATAAAGTTCCTCAGTGCGATTTGGGGCACAACGATATTCGGCTCAAGTGTGACAGGAAATCATATAATCCGCCTATGAAGCTTATCGGGTATGGATTTCCACGACCTTCGAAACAGCCAAGCAAAACTGAGCTGTACCCTGCTGCCGTGTGGATGCCTACTAGGCATTGGGACTAACGGTTGTGGGACCGGCCGGCCTACTGTCGTGTGGGACCACCGGGGACAGGCGAGCGGTGTGGGCCATCGATTTGCTTGAGATCAAATCGACGACCAAGAGTGGTTTTAAGCTTTGTACCGTGGCCACCTCTTCAAAACCAGCTTTCTAATTAATATAACCAAAGGTTTCATGTGTCGGGATGGTTTTATATATACGAAGCGGATAGGCGCCCGACTGCGGGGCCTTGGTCTATATGAAAAGCAATATGATCAGGGGTTATAATATACAGGGCTAATCGGCATCGGAGTTTTAAACACGGCAAACAGACTTATGCGCTCAGATTTTACGATGTGATAAGCGCTTTGTGGATCTAGCACCTGGTTCTAGGGTGCAGGCACATGGAGGGGAAGTGGCTTAAAACTTAGCCGAAGGGGGCTTAAGTCTGTAATACAAAAATGTGTTTTTTATGAAAATTTTCAAGTTTTTCAATGGTTGTGAGGGTTTCGATAAGGCAAAGAAAGAGTCTTAAACCTTATCAAAGGGGTTTTGAGGGAGGGGAAAGGGGAAAAAATATGAAAATGAAGGATTTTTTATGGAGAATAAAGGGGTAAAAATGAGGTTAGTTTTGGAAGTGGAAGGAGGGGAAAAATGATGATTTTGCGGCAGTCTTTTCTCATGAAATCCATGAGAATTCGAGAGTGTAAAATGGGCACGGTAGGGAAGATTTTGGACGGGAGGCATGAGGTCTTCAAGAGTCTTCAAGAGCCAACACTTTTTGCAATAAAATTTGTTCCTTGAAGGCTCCAAAAATGATTTGTACACCTTTTGGTATAACAAATTTTATGAGTACTTCAACATTCCATGAGTCGAAATTTGAGATAAAGTAGTCGCCATCCGAAATTCATGGTGAGAACACTTGGAAGAGGCTATCTGTACACCCAAATTATCTACCCGAGATCATGGCTTTGCAGTGAAAAAGTAACTCTAGCCGGGACCTTACGACCAATACGATGTGCAGTGTGTCCTAAATCCGCCATGCCTTCCCCAAAAAGGTAAAGTGTGACTATGCTGTTTTTGGGTACCTCTGGCTTCTCGGGTTCATCGAGTTGAAAATTTTGGGTCTTCATTCGGAGGAGCATGTGAATGGATACCCTCGAAGCCTCCCGGAAGACACGGTAAGGAAGGGTATGTCCCAAGGCACCAGCGAATGGATGGGGAAGGTTTCAACGGTTGATCGCGTAAATGTTGGAAATGAATATCGCGACATGACCACGAGTATCGCGATTAAGGGCGGAAGGGCACGCGCTTAGTTGCGGACGTGCGACGTCTGTCTGACTTTTCCTCATAACGATGAAGGATAGATGGTGGTTATAGGTAAGCAGAGACTGCACCCATTGAAGAAGTGGTTCACAAGAGTAGTTGAGCGTACGCTGACGGGGAAATTTTATATGAGCATGAATGGTGGGGTGGATGATTCACCATGTCCATTGCCTCGCAACCCTCAAGTATGCCTCAACCTCCAACGACGATGCAGGGCCGGGACGGAGGGAATATTTGGAGCCCCTCGCGTGGGTTTGAGGTATTCACCTCCTCCTCCTTCTGTGACAAGCGAGCTCATGCCCTCCACCCGGCTGGCAGTAGTTCAAAAAACGTCGCGGTCCCAGGGTAACAAAAAGGCACGAATCCTTGGGTACAGAAAATAAATTAGGTGGATAAGCAAACCAATGCAAATAGGAAGTTTAAAACAGGACCCTCAGAAGAAAACAGCAGTAGAGACCCAGAACCCTAGTCTTTGAAGGATATCGATGGGGTTCTTGAGAACCTGAGAAAAATAGGGTGGATGAGAGTGGCAAGCAAAGTAGGAATGTGGGCGGAAGCAAAAATCATCAATAAGAAAAAAACACAGAACGGCAATCTGGAACAACTCTCACTAGGCAAACCCAGAATCACAAACAGGTAATGATCTTGCGAATAATGTGGGGGACTGATAGGTCATCACCATAAATGGTGAGAAAACACATGTTTGTGGGTGGGGTTTCATGCCGCTCCCTCTCTTCTTTCATGAATAAATACCACCACTACCCTCTTCCTTATAGAAATCATATATACCATTCATATATATAAGTTAATACATTCAAATTAAAACTTTAATAAAATTAATATAATAAAAATATCAAGAAAATAAATCCTTGTGTTTTAAGTTGATTATGAATATATTGTTAATAATTTTTATGATACAATTTTAATAATAACATGAAAAATAATTTGAACTATTTTCTTAATTTGTTTGAAAATTTCATAGGTTTAGCATTATTATTCTTTATTATCTAATTTTAAGGTCCTTTAATAGAAAACACCAAATTGGTGTTTGAGACTAAATAAACTCACGTCGACTCTTTATTCTTCATGCTACTGTTAATGGCCTAAACACTTCTTCGTCAATACAATTTCTAGTATCAAAATTGGATCATGGGATTGAAACGTCGACAAATGTTGCAAAAATATTTATGGATAAATACGGGAAGCTCTTACCGATGTGACCATAGGGAGCTTAAAAACAAAAAAAAAAGACCAATAAGTCAATCATTAAAACACTACATGGTATTTAATGTTTACCATATACACACATCTAAAACTATAACTAGTTTATTTTGAAGCATTTTAGAATAAAAAACACGCTGACAATATGCAAAAAACAAAATGAAATTATACTGTATGTTACTCTTGTTCCATCTATTAATTAGTTTTATATTTAATTGTAATTATTTTTATTTGTTTTTATTTTTGTATGAGTTAATCATTTTATTTTTAATCTCAAAATTTAACTTTGTTTAGTGGAGTGAACATCATAATGGTTTGAAAAATGAAAACTTTGAACCAAAATATAAGATATTAATTTATTTTCAAAAATATAATAATATATATAATCAATTTTTAATGACTAGAGAGGAATCGGCTTAATGAGGTTGCCGTTTTCTCACATAACATAGTAACAATTTAAACCACTATCACCTAACCTCTAGGTACCTATGTACATATGTAAATGTGGGTAAATTAAGAGGATATGAACCTCAAATCTCTTGATACATAATATTAAGTATCATTGATCGATGGTAAGTAGTTTAGACTTTTAAACAAAGAGTTACAAGTCCAGAAAGCCTTATAAATTTTGAGTTTAGGTCCAAGTTAGATAATATTTATTTATTCAAAAATATTATTTTTGGAATTTTTACGTAATATAACAAAAATAAAAAATAAACCAATATAAAAAAAAATAAAAGAATTAGAAATTAGAAATGAAGTAGAGTTAAAAGTCATGAAGGTGAAAGGTCATCTCACTTTTGTATAAATAACCTCTAGTAAGAAGAAAGGTTATTGGGATTTTGAAGTCAATTTATGATTTTCCATTGAATGTTCAACTAAAATATTTAAAAGTCCAGGAGGGCCACAACAAACTTCTTATCATGTAATGATAATAAAGCCACTACAAAGACTTTTATTTTATTTATTGTTATTCGTTAATATACTGATTGTTTATATTATGTAAGTTAATAGCTATTTTATTAGTTACAAATCTTCCATGATTTAAGAAAATTTCTTATTGATCTTTATATGTTTATACTTTGGTTGTTTATTGTAAACTATTTAATAATTAATAACTTCATATACTTTTGGTTGTCATATGTCTTAATTAGATATTGTTGTCACTCTTTCTTTGAGATACATACTTTATTATAAATACTGTTGTAGTGTTCCTTCATACAAATTCATTTAAAATATTTCAATAAAATTGATTTTATTTTCATTCCATCAAAGAACTTAATTTAGGTTTACATTTCATATACATCACCTTAAAAAAAATTAGCATTCAAAAAAGCATAAGGTGGCAAATGAACAAAAAAAAAAACGGATTAAATATCATCCCAAATGATGTGAAGCCTAGTCGGGGCCCCCATATCGAAGAGATCATAAGATTGTACAAGTGTTTCATGTTAGTTTTGTGCTTGTCAGTGTGTTACAGCACCGAAAATTTTTGAGAAGCTGAATACATGAGATCTGTCGTCAGTATTTATGAAATTCATTAAATGTCTTAATTAGATTATTAACCGTTTTTTAAATATTTCCTAAGTCTAAACATAGGGAATACTGATTAATTAATCATGTTAATTGAGCTCAGGTAGAATAGTCTGAGAAACTTACACATACTACGTTAGGAAATGACCTAGCCATTCAGTGCTGTTTAAATCTTCGAGAATCGTTAGTGCTCCAGAAAAGGATTATAGAGAAGCCGATGTGGTGATACGAACACTTCAGTAGTTCAATTTCTTGATATGGTTATTTCGAGAGTTTGTCAATCAATTTCCAAAAGAAGGTTAGAGTTCAAAAGTAGCGAAGGCGGTAGCGAGAGTTGGAGGAAGAATTCCATGTCCGGTGAGTGCTTTTGTAGAAAGGCGGAAGAGGTATAGTGAAGGCCGTGACCAAGGGAGGCGCATAGTAGCCTCTGGGGAAATTGGAATTTTCTTGAGAGAAATAGGTTTCGTTTATGAAGCTGGATAGGCTGTGGTGGTTTCGAGGCCGGAAGGCATTTTCGAGTCAACAACGGACGGCCTGGATAAACTTGAGAAGCGGACGATTCAGGCCGAGCATGAAGGAGTTGTGCTAGGGTGACATAGAATAACGTAGAGGTGGTGGCGACTGTGGAGTTGCGGTCGAGCACGGTTACACTGTGAGGTAATGAAATTCCTCACTAGATTTTTGCTAGTATTTTTCTAACTAGGATTGCTAATTTTTTGCATACACACTTGTCCTTGGAATTTCTCCCTTCTATGTGTCTAAAACCCTCATTTGTTGCACGGTTTTTTCCCAAGTTGGGTTTTTCCGAGAGGAATTTTGTCCAAAAATAATTGTGTTAATTTTATGTGTGTGTGGTAGCATTTCTTCTAGCGTGTTATTTTTTTAAAATTTATTTATTAAATTAAATTAATAATTAGGAGAATAATTTCTTGTTGCTTTCTGATAGGATTCCGGTTTTGAATTTTCATAGTATGGAAACACGGATGAAATCGAAGAAGAGCTCAAAGGAAAAAAGAAGGAAATTTTATTTGTTTGAGTGTGTGGGTATGTTCAGAAATTCCAAGGTAGTCTTGATCATTACGCAAAATGAAAGTTACTTGTGAAGGTTAAGTTTTACGAATGAGGAAGAAAAGAGTTCGATCTTTCATATCGAGGATTCCGGAGAAACTAGCGAACGCTCAAATGTTTTTGTTGGAAATATCTATAGCTAGATGCGAATGTTTTTCATCGGTTCACTGAAACAAAACCACAATCGAATTGGAAGGAAAGGAAGCACACACATGGGGAAATGTTCTCTCGAAATTTATAGTACGGTTTGAATTTCTGGTGCGAGAATAAACGTTAATGACAGCGACACGCATTCCGGAGATGAAGTGTGAGTAGCGAGAAAAGAAGTCCCGGCCTGAGAAATAAGGTTTTTCAACTTGATTGGGAATGGCCTTGAGGCTTGAAGATTGAATGAGTTGAAAAAATCATCCAGTTATCATTGGAAAACTAGGATATCCTTCCTTATGAATGGTGGTAGAAGTTCTACATTGATAATGTAGTTGGGTTCCCCATGATGCATGTCATACGAAAGAGTACAAAAAGAGGAGATGGAATGGAGCAGCAATTCAGTCTTGGATGGAGGTTTCGGATAATATAGTCTCACATGTAAACGGGCAAGAAACAGCCAAAGATGTGAGTTCTCTCTCGCCACGTTACACAAGGTACTTTTGAACGGTAGAATGTACACCTGAAGGAATAGTTAAGGGCTCATATGGATGAAAAAATGGGAAGAATAGGCTTACCTACCTTTTGAGTTCGGAAGTGCAGGAACCAACCATGACTAATGGGGAAAGTGCCCAACATCGGAAGATAGTGTGATTAGCTCTCCATGATGTTTTAAAGGAGTGGCGAGGGTATTTGTCCAAAAGTATTTTGAAAGAATATAGAAGCTACTAAGGTGGGACAATGTAGGATGATTTGGAGTAGGAGGAGTTGAGATGAGCTCTTCTAAAGATCCCTCGATTGTAACAACAACAACATGCGAAGATGGTGAATGAGAGGAGAATGTGGGCCTTACATCTGGGGGTCCACCTTGAGAGATGAGGGTATAGAACAAGAAGAGGACAGGTCAAAGGTCAAGTTCTTCGAGTGTAGCAATTTTACTGGTACAATGTCCTCTCGAAAGGAATGAAAAATGAGAGAAGTAAAGGAACAACAAGCATCTTCGCCCACATGGTACGATAGTGACTTTCATGAGAGTTTTGGAGGAGCACGTCACTATCGACACCCAGAGTATACACTCCGAGGGCCAGGGTGGGGTGACTTGGTTTTGTAGCCACGGTGCTAGAGATGGGAAAGATCCTCTGGGCCACCTCTTGGATCGTGGCCGGCCACCGAAGGCCCACATTATTCGATGCAAAAAGATGGACCGGTGGCAAATTAGTGTGATCAAATGCTAATGTGACAATTAGGTAATGGTAGTAGTCATATGTTGGGGAGTGTGGTGTAGAGTTGGAAACAATGAAGTTAGCATAGTCACAGAGTAAACAACAACGCATAGATGTTAGTGAAAGTGCATATGCTAATGGTAATGCGAGAATCGGGTAAAGCGAAGATGCATCACATGTTGAACACAATTGGTTTATTGTTTTGAATGTTTATGTTTTAGTTGAGAAACAATGAATGAAACAAAGGTTAACGATGTTGGCAGGCATTTCGATGAGGTCGAAAACAACACGGATACCTTTATCGGAATTGCAAAAGTAGTTTGTGGACATGATGTCGAGACGTGTAATGTGATTGGAGGCAATTACGGTAAAGTATTTCTAAGGGTGTGCAACAACAACGAATACCAATCACCGCTAGAGGGTGTTAATTTTTATAACATCGGATGTGTTCTAGTGAAAAAAAAATGTAGAGAGGCTGAAGATACATGAAAGGATCTCCAAAAACACGGTGTTTATGCATTCACCTAAAGTGTCTCAAAATTAGATTATTATTGCATTTTTAAATATTTTATAAGTCTAAAAATTATGGAATATGAATAATTAATCAATATTAATTGAGATAAGGAGGAAAGACAATACGAAAACTTACACGAATCGATCCAAAAATGATCTTGCCATCGATTGTGTTTTAATATTTGTTGGGTGTCAAAAATTGGGTATAAGAGGAGGTCGATATAGTGATAGAACACACTTTTATTGGTTAGGTTTCTTGGCCAGGATCAATTTCCACTGTACTTTCGTCAGTTCTAGGAAAATTCGAGAGATCAAGCGACGCGAGCGAAGAAAGTGAGGCTAGAAGGAAGAATTATAGATCCAATGATGCATTTGCGGAGAGAAAAAATATACACGGTGGAGGTAACATGGGCCCGAATAGCCCAGCCTGGGAAATTTTGATTATGCTGGGAAAAAGCGGGTTTTAGTGCCGGGAGACCGAGACAAAGGTTCGAGAGGTCGGGAGAAGCATTTTCCTGAGCAACAAACTGGAAGCGGCTTGAGGATAGGGTGGTTTATATTGATCACGAGAGGTGGATGTGCTACTAAGGGTGACATGAAGTCATCACGGTGATTTAGACTCACTTGGAGCTGTAGTCCGGCCTAATTTTCCATTGGGGTGAGAAAGTCCTCATTAGATTTTGCTAGTAACTGCAGTAACCCGATTTCGACATCCAAATGTGCACTTAAAATTTCTCACATAATAATAAAGCCACTCACCTCTTGCACGAGTTTTCCAAGTTGGTTTTCCGGGACTTTTGTCCAAAAATAATTATGTTAATTTTGTGTGTGTGCTAGGAAATTTCTTCCAACATTTTATTCTTCACAATTTTGTTTTTGTACATTGCGGTGTGATTTATTTCGGTGTTTATCGTAGCAAACAACAACTAAATTTTTAAATTAATTAACAATTGAGAGAATAATTTCAGAAAATTTGTTGCAATATGATTCAGTTGAATTTCAAATAAAATGTTAAATGATTGGTTAGCAGGAGAGGCTAGAGGTGAAAAGAAAATTTCATTTATTCATTAAATTAACCAAAACAAAGCTAGAATTCTAAGTCTGCAACATAGTCATTGTAATAATACTTCAAGTTAATTGTGGAAGTTTTGGCTTTTCGAGTGAGGGGCAAAAAAATTTGATCTTGAGAAGAAGTGATTCAGAGCATGAGAGTGGCCTCAATTTCATTAGGTAGATATCTAGATGAGAGCAAGGTTTTGCGATGGCTAGCTAAGCAGAAATTTGCATCGAGTGGAAGAAGAGCACACAAACAAAAGGAGAAATTTCTCGAGAGAACTTCTGGTCTCGGAAGTTTGAATTTTGGTTGTAAGATTGACGTTAGCATTAGCGAAACCACACATTCCGGAGGGAGTACGGTAGCAAGAAGTGTCGAGCATATGGAAAGAAGGGTTTTGACAAGTCGGAGGATAGCCACTACGAGGCTTCGAGATCGAGGATAGGTTGAGCGAGTTCATCCAACAATAATAGGAAGGGCAGATGCTAACCCTTCTAGATAAATTGCTTTAAAGTATACATTGATAATGTAGTTGTAGTTCCCTACAATATGAATAAACTCAAAAGTACCAGAAAGGAAGCACGAGCAAAGCGGTTGATACGGGATTGAGTCCAAAGATCATATGGTCTCACATATAATAACGAGGAAGACCAAAGATGTGGGATTCTCTTTCACGCTATACCGGAATGCTTTTAGTGACAAAATATAACACGAAAGGAAATTTTAAAGAGTTATCTAGATACCAAAAAGAGGAAAGCATACCCCTACCTTGCAAGATTCATGAGGTACGAGACTAGCTATAAGCAATTGTTAAGTGCACTCAACATTCAAAAACTAATTAACAGTTATATCTCATGATGTTTTAAGAAGGTAAACGGTATTTTCCCAAAAGTATTTGTGGAAGATGACTGCAAGATGGGACAAAGTGTGGGTTGAATTGCGACGCAAAGTTGAAACGGAATCTATTAAGTCCATCGAGCGGACGCAACGACGTGAGAAAGAATATGGTGAAGGAGGAGGAGAATGTATGCGACATATGAAAATTTGTTGGGGGATGGGGAGAGAAGAGAAGAAGAATTGTCAAGGTCCAGTGCTTTGGGTATGGCATGTTTGGACACTACAATACTGTCTTCTTGGGAAAGAGACAAGGAAGAGAGAAATCAAGACCAACGGGTAGCTTACCACAAAAGATCGATGGCACCCTCGAAGGCTAGAGAATACTTTGTTGTATTGGTAGATATACCTCCAGTGAGGTTGGGTGACTTGGTTTTAGCCTTCATAGTGCTATGAATGAGAAGGATCCTTGAAAGGTCCTATTGCGTCAATACACCCGGATACGGGGGAGCAAAGTATTCAGCAAAAAGGATGGACAGCCGGTGGCAAGTGGTGCGTTCGAATTCAAGAAAGTGATGATTGCAATGACCAATAGTAGTTAAGTACTGGGGAGCACGATTACCATTTGTACCTTGATATGGTTGGAATAATTAAGAAGTTAAGCGACGACACAAAGTCATAATGACAATGAAAGAATCTAGTGATATATCCATGACTCGGTGCTTCGGTTGCTGGCATCATAGTGAACAAGTTGGTTCAACATTTTGAATGTTTTTCTGTTGTAGATATTGGGTTGTAGCAACAACGGACAAACATAGTTGCGATTTGTAGCAACAACAAATGACATATTTTCAGTACAAATGCGATGTTGAACGGTTCCATTTGAGTGGGAGTAACCCTGGAAGTATCCCATATCATGATTGTGTGATAGGTTTCGGTGGAAATAATGACGCATACGACATAACATGAGATGAATGCAAAAACTAAAGTGTTATACAGTGTGAAAAAACACAAGGAAACATTTCTCACTAAAGTTAGTGTTAGTTTTGTGGCACCGGAGGGTTTTCTATTACAAAAATTTATTGGAGGAAGGCTAAGATACATGAGATCTCCCAAAACCACTGGGCGTTGTTCTAGAAATTCCACCTAGAGGTGTCTCCAATTGAATTATTAACCATTTTAAATATTCCTAGAAGTCTAAACTTAAGAATGTATTCAATGTCAGTATTGGTAAGATAAAGACAAGAATAGTGTGAAAACACACGGATACGATCCATAGCGGTCTGTGTCAGTATGTTTTAATGCGGGTTGTTGTTACTACAATGAGGGATTATAGAGGGGAGTCGATGTGGTGATAGAGAACACCATGATGGTTTGATTTCTTGGTAGGTACAAATTTCCTTAGCCGCAACAATTGGTTGTCGGAGAAGAGACAAATATCGAAGCAATGAGAGGACATGGGCGGTGTGGTGGAGGAAGAATTGAATCCAGCAAGTGATTTGCATAGAAAGAAGAAGAACGCGGTCGAAATTTGATGTGGGGATTGCGTATCCCCTAGAGAAAATTTCGATTATCTTTGAGAAAAAACGAGTTTTAGTTTCGGTAAGAAAAAAAGGTTAAGGGCCGGAAAACATGTCTGCCGGAGAAAAAAAAAAAACTGAGCGACCGAAGAGTAAATTCGAGCCCCAAAAACACGAAGAAATTGCACTAGGAAGTGACACAATCCCAACACGAAAAGGAAGTTTGAATGACTCACTTGGAGCCTGCGGTCGGAAACACAGATTTTCTGTGGAAGTGAAAATTCCTCACTATGTTTTATTTTTCTCTTAGGATTTCCAATTTCAGCATCAGATTGCACCTCATTCTCATAACTGTTTGCATAATATTCAACCCTCCATTGCAGTTTTCCCAAGTTTTGGGTTTCAGGGACTTTGTCCAAAAATAGTTGTGTCTTAATAATTTGTGTGTGTACTTCTTCCCACATTTCTTCCTTTAATTTTGTTCTCACAATTGTTATTTTGTAAATTTCAATATGATTTTATTAATATTTGTTGTAAAAGCAACAAACAAGTTGTTAATTAAATTACCAATTGGTAAAATAATTTCTAATTTGTTGCAATAGGATTCTAGTTTGGAATTTTCACAAACATAGTTATTTTTGTCAACTTACCAGTGCATTTTAGTACTCACATGATACTTAAATCAATTTAAATGTCCCTCTGATTGTAACCTCTTTCTTGGTGCCTATGTACACCTGCTATGGAACAGATACGTCATGAGGATTTGAACCTTGAATATCTTGGTGTGTATAAACTGGTATCATGGTGATCACCAATTATGTTATCTGAGGGCTAAAATTTGAAAAGAATGACATGAGAAATTGGATTTGGTGTATGTGACACTTGTCACAAAACAATTTTAATAGTTTCACTGTCCAACTACCACATATATTTAATAACAGGTGCCCCCATGGCTTTAAGATTAACCATTCACGGAAAATGAACCTTGATGGTGACAAAATGCTTACTTTTTTCTTCATTAGGGTAATCCTTCTGGGAGACATATATAATCATTACTTTGTTTGATTTTATTATTAAAAAAATTCAATACAATTCTATGTTTTTTTAATGTAAATAAATCAAATATTCAGCATGTGACATAAGTTTATATATAGATTGGAGGATGATTGTATTCCAAAAAAATTATTTAAGAAAATGTGTTTAAAAAAGGTAGCATTGATGGACATAAAAAAGTTCTAGAATAATTGTAGCATGAACAAGTTTTAGAAAAAACAATACCTAGAAAAAACCTTCTATAGTAAACTAAATTCATGATTTGGTAAAAGAATATACATAATAAAAGGATAACAAATTGTTGCATCCTAAAATACCACTGAATGATGAAGTATGTTGTGGCAATTTGTTATACTACATATTTCCATAAAAATAGCATTCAAATGTGAGAGCAGTATTTGGTCTACTAAAATTGTCCCTTGAGGAAATAATTCTACATGTCCATCAATTATTGATTAAAAAATCCTATTGTTGGTGTACAAGGCTCCACATGAATCACAAATTTGTTGAATTTTGTGGTGATGCTAAAGCCATGTCCAAAACGGTCTCAACATGAATAAGTTGGAGAAAGTGATTTGGAGATAAGGTGAGAGTGAGTTCCTCTCGTCATTGTATATTGTTGAAAAGTCTTTAGAATGGCCTGGAAATCTTCTCTATGTACTGGGCACAGTGCAGGAATGGCACTACACAGTCAAATTAGTCAAATTAATATGGTGCCAAAAAGCTTGAAGGAAAGGAGAAAAAGAAAATTAGACTGATAATCAAATAGTTAAACACTAAGCAAAGAGACTAATAACATGGGCCATTTAACTAATCTTGTGCTTCGTGTAAACCACTCCTAATCTGATGAAAGGACAGTAGATAGGGACGTCTCACAACACTAACCCGTCTCACCTACGGTCTAGGGTACCATGGGGAAATACATACATACACACATACATACATACACGCATACATACATACACACATACATACATATATATATATATATATATATATATATATATGTGTGTATATATTAAGGATATATATGGGGGGATATGTATATACATATATATATATATATCTCTCTCTCTCTCTCTCTCTCTCTCTCTCTTATACATTATTAATAATATATATATATATATATATATATATATATATATATCTATATATATATGTATATATGTATATATATATAATAATAATAATAATAATAATAATAATAATAATATATATATATGGATATATAGATATATATATATATATACACACATATAATACATATATATATATATATATATATATATATATATATATATATATATATATATATATATATATATATATATATATATATATATATATATATATATATATATATATATATACACACATACATACATACATATATATATATATATATATCCCACATCCTCCTACTCTTGGTGAGATTATATGTGTTGTGGGGATATACCCCTATCCATCATTCTCATCATGATTGTGGTGGTTTCAATGGAAACAAATTAAATGTGTCCCATATGTTAAGAGAGTAGAGGTTAAGAGGGTGATTCCATAGAGGAGAGAGTGTCATTCAAATATGATGGGTGAGGTTGAGTGATTCCATGAAGATTAAATTAAACATTTGACTAGTTAGACGAAAAGGTCATGAAATGTGAAGAGAGAACTTGACAACTAACACGAGTCCTCATTTTTCCACAATTTGTGAGATTTACTTGGATATAAAAAATATAAAATTAGTGATGCGAAAGAAATGAAAGAAGGAAACATAGTCGATTTGGTGAGAGAAAAGACATAGTGACATGTTGATGACAGTCTAGTGTTCTTGAGAAGGAAACAGCCCAATTGAGAATGATGAATACACTATTCATAAGTCCTAAACAATGATGAGGTGAGAAGTGTTGAAAGTCGAGACAACCTAGAAGGTACGAGATACGAGGGCACAAAAATTCAAACTTGATTGTTGGTGGTTATTACTGTGTTCCGGGGAATAGGAAAAATTCGTTTGTTTTCTCTCCCCACTAAGTCAAGAGCACCCTATCATGCCTACCTCCTCATAATGTGGATTAATATTACCCGTAAAAGCTTAGAAATATGACATTACAATTTACATGTAATTTTTTTAAAAATTTAAATAATCATTTCATAACATATTTGTACCATTTATTAATTAAATGATAATTTTCAAAAAAAAAAATATATTAATTAGTTGATATTTTATTGTCATGTATTTTCTAACTAACTTATTTAATATCCACGTATCCAATAATAAACCATTGTCATTATCTTATTTGCAAAACAAGAAAAACTTGTTCCTAATTTTAGATTTTCTTGAAATAATTTTTTTGTTTAGAAAAGAAAAAATAAATACATAACTCATTATATTAGAGAAAGAAAAAGACCTACTTCCTTTACCGATCTTACAAAGATATAAAGTCACCAAAAAATAGCCATATAATTGAATTTAAAAAAAAAAATACCTTTTCATGAGTATATGTGAAGAATTATGTTATACACACGCATCTTTAAATACAGGTAAAATATGAATTATGAAGTAATTAAACAAGGGAAGTTCCAGCTGTATTGTTAATTGAAATCTTAAAGACATTATAATAAGAGTGATTATGTTTAAACGTGGTTCATTATTTTGATGATTGTTTTCTTTTCTTCTAAAAATCTTTTGCTTCCAACTATAAAGGCTTTTGATTTCAAAATTGAGGGGAACTTGTTTGTGAATCTCCAAACTTGGGTATAAAAAGTGAAAAGGATTGTATCCTCCATGCAAAGTACTAAAATTGCTCTCAAACAACCAGCATAGCTCCACAATATGAAATGATAAATGAATGAATAAAAAAAGTAAATCCATCCTCCCAAATCACTTCCAATAGTTGGTTGGACTAACCCATATTTGTTTGATTTGGTGTAGGTACAAATTTCCTATCCAAGTGTTCCTCTAGCACAGCAGTGACACAAATATGGTACTCTCCTTACATTTATTACTAATGAGCACAACAATGATGATTGGCAATTCTTGAACCCAAAGGAAATCCTCTTGGAGGTCCACATCTGATCCCAATTGTGAGACATTCCACATAAAAGTAATCGTTTGCTAATTATTTTACCAAACAAATCCCAATATTGAGTGGGTTTTTCTCTCTGATGGACTACCATGGATACCAAAGATATTTTTATCGTTTTTAATAAATAATGTTAATGGTACCTTGAGAAATTTTTACCATATTTGACAAGTAAATTATTTTCAATGTAATTAAACTCTCATATATTGTGTGACAAGTCAAGATATTGAGGGGTTGTTCTAAAGGAAACCAAATGGTAGAGAAGGTGAAGCACACGTGAAAGAGGGCATAAAATTGAAAGCCCATTCAGCATCAAAACAAAGCATAAAGTACATTGAAAGGACTTGAATGAAATGGGTTGTGCCTATGGATCCATCTTTAGTGCCATAGTGTTTGAGAATTTGACATTTTGAAGTTGCTTTCCAATAGGAGGATTTGAATTTATTTTCTAGGCATCTTCCTTGTTTTTGTGTTTTACAGCACATTGTTTGGTGTTTGTTTTTTAGCTACAAGATTTAATGTTTTTTGATTTTTGGGCATTGCGCTTCTTTGATGCTTAATTTTTCATGTTTTCAATTTGTGTGGTATTCACTTTTAGAAATCATTGGTTTCCTTTTCAACAACAACATTATATTTTTTTTTTGTCTTTGCCCATTGTGTTTTGGTTTTCACTTTGATGCCATGGTTTTCATTTCCATTCTCTAGAAAATCATTTAGTTTTATATGTTTACTTATGGACATGGTTTGGATTTGGATTTCCATTTTCTAGTGAACGACAGTTTTATTTTCCATTTTCTGTAATAGTTACCTCCATTGAAAAAGGTTGATGTTCTTTGGTTCAATCCTCATTGAGAAAATCACAGTTAATGTGCTCTTCAAATATTTAATTTTGCTTGTAATAGACATAGTACTATCCACCACCTTTTATGGGATATGATTCCATTAATTGAAGATAATTCTCTGTTATGTACTAATCAAATAAATCTGTTGTTCCTCTCCTTCATTCACCTAGTTCTAACGTTATTAATTTCATATTAGTTAGTTGCAATTTTGTTAAGAAGTTTTACCAACCTACTCTGTTTCTTGAAGATTCAGCATTCAAAGGTTATCTTTCATATTTCACTTGCAAGTAGTAACTTGTTTTTGTCTAATAAATCTTCAAGAACTATAGTTCATTTGATTCATTGATATAATCTTTTCCTCATTGTTTCCATTCTCACTAGCCATCATATCTAAAGATTTGCTTGCATCTCAAAAGTGACTTCAAAAGTTTCTCATATCCCACAAACTCCCATCTATAATTTAAGAATTTCTTGTTCAATCCCAAATCTCCTTCAACCATTAAAGATGTTTTAATTTGCTCAAATCTCCATATTTTGGACTCATTTATTCCACTTTTCTCCATAATTAAATCAATATTATTTCCATCTTTTAACTTGGTTTTCAGAATTTCCTAGTTTTCCGGCTTAAATATTTGTCTTCGTGTTCGTGTCTTTAGTGGTTCATTCAACTTTGATGGCATTTCAATTTTGTTCCTGTGCTAGATTAGACTAAAGAAGTGTCTCATTTTCAAAACATCTCTTTTCAATTTCTTTCTTATATGCCATCAATGAAAAGACCAACAACGCCTTCCTTGTACTTTGTGTCTATCTACATTTGTTTCCTTTAGCAATCACCTCAATCTCTTGTTTTCTGACGCAATCTGTAATGAATTTAATTACCATTGCAATACTTTAGTTTTCAAATGGTTGAAAATCTTTATATACAACCATCAACATGCTTTATTAAAATGCTAAAAATAGCTTTGGCATCCGTAAGGTATCAATCATGAGGAAAAAATATGTCCAATATTGGGATTTTTTAGTCAAATAATTAATAAGATTACTTATGCTTGGATGTCTACAATTGAATCATGTGGGTTTTAAATTCCTTTTAATTCAAAATTCTATTAACGTCATCATGTTTTCTCATTGGTAATAAATGAAGGTACCATATTTGTGCTACCTCACTAGGGATTAGAGGAACACATGGATGGGTTTTTGGACTCAAGCCAAATGCGAACTGGTATAGGATTTGCATCCAATGCGATCACTAATGGGAAGGTGATTTGGGAGGGGGTGGATCGACGACATTCATTCATTTTATATGGAGTTTCATACACAACCAGGTTTAATAACTGCTAACTATATTTTTAGTACGAAAATGGAGGATACCGACTTTTCTTACTTTACAATTAAGTTTGGGAATTCAAGCAACAAGTTCCTCAATTTTTGAAATCAAAATATCCTGAATTGAAAGTAAAGATTTATTCGTTTTGTAAAGAAAAAAAAGCAATCATCAAAAATAATAGAGCAAGTTTAAACATAGTATTTTTCATTATATTATCTTTGTGATTTCAATTAACAACTGTTAGCTTCATAAGAAAACTTCCTCATAATATAATACTTTAACCATTCATATTCACCTTCGACACTTCAAACATGAATATAATATATTTTAATATACAATCATGAAAAAGGAAAAAATAAAAATAAATTATTAAAAAATTAATTATGAAACACTTTTTGAGTGACTTTTATATCTTATAAGAATTGCGCAAGGGAAGGTAGGCCTCTTTTTCTTTCTTATTATACTAAATTAATAAGTTAAGTAGTTTCTTTTTCTTTCTAATAAATTTTTATTTCAAGTAAATCTAAAAACGATATTACATTTTTTTTCTTTTGAATAATGGAAATTTGTTTATTATTAGGCATTTAATATTAAATAATTAATTGAATAATATGTGATAATAAAATATCAATTGTGATATTTTTTAATTAAAACTTATATTTAATTAATAAGGAATAAATAATGTTATGAAATGATTATTTAAAAGTTAAATAAATTAAATGTAAATTTATAATACAAAAATATATTTATGTTTTTATTTATTTAAATTATTATTAATATATTGTGGGAGATAGGTATGGGAGAGTATGCGCTTAGAATAAAGAAATAGTTATCAAGTTCCTGGAACATAATATCAATAACATTCAGGTTGAATCTATGCCTGTGTATCTCAAACTTGGGATTGACCTTATCCCTCGGCATTCCTCACCTCATCATTGTTGAACTAAAGACATATTCACCATGTTGGTTTGGATTGATTCCTTCATACTATATTGTCTTTAGCCTTTCACCGTGTCTCTTCTCTCTCTCCTAGTTCAATATATTTATCATTATTTGTGTCCTTTTTTGTTGGTTACCTTTATCTCCATATCACTTATTTACCCTTACTGGAGATGTGGACTTGGATCATGATGAATTTCTATTTGAATTTGTTGAGCAACTACTGACATTAGGATTTACGTAGCAATCCCAAATTAAGACAAAGCATTGATATTTTCTTCTTGACATATATATATTTATATGGAAGGTTGAGTCTTTGATTCTCTTTCATGTTGCTATGTTAAGGTTTATTTTTAATTCTCTTCCCATTGCTAAAGGATTCTAAGAAATTCACCTCCTTAGGTGATGTATCTTGGAATTGTCTTCTCATCTGTATGTATAAGTTTATTTCAAACTAGTTTCTCAAATAATGGCCATAGGGTTCCTTTCTTTGCATCTTTCTTTCTTAAAGTTGGCTACTGGATGCAACTTCTTATATCCTATGTGACCATCAATATTCCCCAGTAGTGCCAACTAGTTGCTGGTATCTTTGAACTAATTATTAGATATTAGCTACCTGTTTTATTCCCCATATGTCTTCCTTCCCCTCCTTAAAATTTTCATGGTGCTCCTTTCCTTGACCACTTGGTTTCTCTTTCTTCTGCTTCTTGTTCTCCAAAAATTGTAGCATAAACAATATCATCCATGAAGTATAGGTTTGAAAAACATCACTTGCTTCCAAAAATGGTTGGCAGAACCCTAGATACTTGAAAAACTTTGGTTTGGGTTCTCCTGGGGAGATACCACATTATGGCCATCTTTATTAATTATGTGGTGTACTCTTGCTTACAATTTCCACAACATTCTTGAATTAGTAGCACTAGAACCAAAAGTCCTCTACACCCTAATAGGGTTAAATTGTGACTTTAAACAAGATTTGGTCTCACTTAGTCACTTAGGGATTTCCACTTGAACTTCATGTATCTATATGGTTCCCTCTAAGTCCAAGGCATGGACCTCTAATTGTGAGTAGAAACAAAATAGTTTATTTCTTTACTTGATATATTTGAACACTAAATAAAATTCTCTTTTTAATGACGATTTAACTTTAGGTATCAATCTCACCTTGATGACGGGTTAATCTCAACCTTTTCTTCCATTTTCAATGGGGAATATTAATAGTTTAATCGCTCAAAATGTGTTGATCCTTTTCAAGTTCTCTCTTAGATTCTCTCTTTAGTTCTTCTTGGTCTGCTGAGATTTCCTCAATCGTACACTACGATAGAACCTCCTTCTTCTTTGAATGACACTGGCTGTTAGTCGGTACAACCCGGAAGAGTGCTCACATTGCATTTTATGTCTATGAATTTTCTTCTATGCAAAAATCTCCTCTATGGGATCCTTGAGTTATTCACGTATTCCAATGACCATGGCTAGGGTTTGTGATTTTTGACAGTAAGTCTAGGTCCCTTTTTAACTCCCATAAAAACTCAAAAAACCTACTCTGATGCCAATACAATATATAGAATTTTTGTGGACATACCTAGATGGTTCGACTCAACATATCTACTAAAAATATGTAAGGAGAAAAACCAAAATCACTGCTGAGGTTTATTTTATCGTAGATTTTTGGATTTGTTAATTATTGTTGTTACATGAAAATTATAATTATGCAAGAAAACAAGAACAATGAAAACAAAAACTTACAATCCTAAATTAACATAAGATATAACCTAGGTAACGCTTTTAGGAAAAACTACTTTGAAAGTGAAGATGAATCTACTCTCTTTCTGTGAATAAAAAAAAATGGATGCAAGTAAAAAGTAAGTCTTGTGGCTGTGGGTGCTATAGTGCTGGAAATCACTCTTTTTATACTCTCTCCCAGAAATCACTCATGGCTAATCTACTTATCTGAAACAAAATGAACTTTAATAGAAATCTGTGCCCTTTCACTCTGGTAGCATGATTATAACACAACCCGATAGCCTACGGTAAGATTTGGTTTGACTCCTTCAAATCTTAACTATAGTTACAATATAAACTTTTCTAGGTCTTCTCTATCACAGTCACATGGCTAGATCTTTTCCATTAATATTGGGATGGGGGTTGATGTGAAAATGCTCTTGAATAGCTAGTAAAAATAGGAGAATTCAACTAGGTAGCATAATTCATATGGACTTTTGATGGATACCCAATTATTGTGTATATTGGAAAAGGACTATGTATATATGAAATAGAAAAAAATGTGTGCTTGGCAAAAAATTTTATCCCCAAAGAACATTGTTAAATATGTCAAAATTATTCCAAAAGGTTTAGGACCACAAGTTCACAAATTGGATCTTTCATGAAGAAAAATGGTCCTCTTTGAATTGATTATCACGTTTACTTTAAAATGTGATATGGATGAAAAATAATATAATGATCCAATCTAGAACATTGTGCTTAGATTTAAATTATTGGTATGTGGTGTCACAATTTTTCTTGAATAATGAATAGCTTGATATAGTAAGTGCAGAGCAAATACTGACATCACTAAAACAAAAATTGGAGAGTTGAAGATTTGGGGAACTTCTTTGTATTCTCAGCCAAAGATCTTGATTCCGAGAGAACATCAACATTTTGGGTGAGCCCACTAGTGTAGAAATGGAAAAATAAAAATCAAATTCTTCGCTAGAAAATGGGCAATAAGCAAATCATGTATTGAAAGTGAAAATGGAAAACAAAGGGTTTAGAAAATGGAGAAAATTAAAATAAAATTCTTTTTTATACTAGAAAATGGAAAAGCCAAAACGATTCATGTAATACTAAGTAAGGCAGAAAAACAAAGGGTTTTCTATAAAATGGAAACAAAACCTTGTGTGCATCAAAGTGAAGAGAAAAAAAAAAGGTGTGTATGAAAAAACACTGTCAAAAGTCTAATATTTGTTGATGAAGAGGGAAAAGGTACAGTTTCTGTAAAAAGGAACATCACTGCAAGCTAGTACAAAGAAAATTAAATCATAAAAGGTGATGCTAAAATCGAACATCATTAAATCTCATGTTTGAAAAAAAAAAAAAAAAGTACCTAGAAAATAAACCCAGGATCACTTTTACTAGAGAAGAAAACCCCAAACATGGGTGTAAGAAATAATGGCATTGAAGATGGTTTGCCTGCAAGCATACTTGTTCATATTTTGGCTGAAGAACCTTATTAATGCAGTATTTATGCTTCATCTTTAGATGTTGAATGATGCGTTCCTTGTAAAAATAGAAAAAGAGTCCCAACATTGTGTAGAGGCCTATTTTTGCTTTTAAAAAAAAACGAGTAAGTTCTATTAAAAGAAATCATGTGGCTAAAAGACAAAACATTTACATATTCAATCTTCCTTAGAGCTAAAATTGAGCATGGAGGCTCAGTCAAGCCTCAAGTGGGTTCCCCATGACAAAAAATTTAGGACCCTTTCCAACTGAGAATTATCAAAAAAACCTAATATCCGGATACCTTTACATTCCATTGTTCACTAATTTTGTTTGAATTGTTGACTTCTTTTTTTCCTTTGCGAAATACCTTTCTTTCTTCAACTTGATTTCAACTTTGTGTTTTCTTCTATTTCTAGTGAATCATTCTTTGAAAGTGAATTTTTTGAATTCTTTATCATCTGTGATCTTCCCAAGAGATTCTTTTCCTTAAGAATCCTTGTGGGTTGAGGGGATTTTTTTTTCCCATGAGGTTTTCTATACTCTTCACTTTAGCTAAGGTAAAGGGCTCATCATTGGCATGTGATTTTCTTCCTTGGTTCTGTTGTTGTTGATGCAATTTATTTGGTGGTATTTATTCATGTAAATATTACGGTTCCTTGTTGTTGAGCTCTTCTCTTTGAATATTGTATATTAGTCACCATTGACTCCTTCCCTGTTTTGGGCCTTCAATTTTCTGGTTTGTTTTTATCTAAATACTTAGGCACTTCTTGGGTAGTTGTTTATTCGTTGCCCCCGTTTGATGACATGCTCTACCTAGAAGATAGAAATATTCTCATAGCCAAGCTTTGGACTCAAACATAGGTTGGACTGTCATGTTATTATCTCACAGGAAAAAACTTGTTGATACATCTCCACATATTAAGGCATAAATAGCATTAATTTTTTACGATTTCTGAACAATGGTAATAAAACTTTCCCAACTTTGTTCCCAATAAGGAAATTCATGGAATATTAAAAATTAAAGGAAAGTTTAAAAATTTTACCCAATAAGATCCATAGAGATTGATATCGGCTATTGGATGAAAAGAAGAGTCTAGAGTTGCATGAAGAATAACACTACGTACAGCTTAACTTCGTAAATTGTATACTTGTTCTCTCTATTATAAAAATGCAACAAAAAACCTCGATCCTCGCAAATATTCAGTTCAAATTTCGTCAAGGTAGACACCCTTAACTCAAAGATCCATTTGTGTAGATAAATTAGTCACCGATCGAACCAAGGTAAACATGTAAATGAAAACCTCGCTTCATAAAAACAAAAAATCACAATTGGCTTCCTCATAAGTAAAGAACATTGAGCGAAAGATTTCTTGAACAATAGGAACCAAAACAGAATTTCGGCATGGAAGCGTACAAAGAGAAAAGGAAAACTTGTAGGCAGGCAACCATACGCAAAATAAAGCTGTCTTTTTCTTGGATCGTTAGAATTCTTAGGCAAAGAACTACCCATAAAGATCTACAAACAAACTATTAAACATGGAATAGGTAAAACTGGGGTGAAAAGAAAACCTGGTTGTGTGAAACATGTCTGTAAACACTACATCTTATTAAAGATTATGTAGAGGCCCTATTTCTAAGGATTGTGAATCTTGTTATCCATATCGAGGACAAATTCTCATCTATAAAATTATTGCATACTCTGACGATATGTTAATATAGAACTGTCCATAAGAGGCATCATCCCATATTGGGGGGAAGGAAGAATAAGGAGCTAGGAAGAAAATACTAAAAAATGACATCATGCCTTGGTAATTATATTTTTTGCCTTTAAAATGCGTTTTGATAATATTTTGTCTACTAAAATTTTTTAAGTCTAGTCTTTAGGATATTCCATCGAAAAAGAGGTTAGCAAGCACAAAGCTCAACCGCCTTTGGTTCCAAGGTTCCAACATGTGCATAAAATTTAGGTGTTATTTTAACACTCTAGATATTTGTGACATTCATGTTCATTCATAAAAGCATGTACACCTATAATTGTTAGACTATTTCTAAGGAGAGAAACCTGCCTGTATGGGAAAATTAGTTAACCACCTTTAGTTTTATCTTCTTGTATTTTACGTTCGGCGAGCATTAGAGATATTTCATATTTTTTGGTTTGATATCTATCATTTAATCCTCTATCCGAAAAAAACATCAAATTATCTCTATCATAAACATATAAAAACGGAAGCCGGTCTCTCTATACATCTCAATAATAATCCAGAATTTGTAATAATAAAAAAACAATACATTTTTAATAAAAAAAATTTACACAATAACTTTTTGAAAATTAATTTTATACTCGTGCAATTATAAGTTCAACAAGCTAACATATATATGTATATATATATATATATATATATATATATATATATATATATATATATATATATATATATATATATATATATATATATATATATATATATATATATATATATATATATATATATATACAGAGTATCTTATTATTAAAACACCTAAGCTCAGTGAATTTTTGGTAGAATGTAATATTCTAATTGGCTTTTAGCTATTGGAATATTCATTGTTTGTTAATAAGATAGATGAATAAGAGGTAGAAGGGCCCATAAATCACCCAGTAGGAATAAACCACTTCTTAGTGTGAATGTGGATAAATTGCATATGGATGGGGTCAAAGATTAATAAACCACTTCTTAGTGTGAATGTGGGTCGATTACATGGATGGGGTCAGGTATTAAATAAGCAACGCAATCATGGGGGGTGGTAGAATAGTGTAGAACGCGTCATTATGGAGGGGTTAGTGGCCAAGTGTAGCAGCATCATTATTGTGTGGAGCTGAGGTTGTGAGGGCTCACAAGCATAAAATGAAATGGATGATAGCCATAGAAGTCATTCTGATTATGATATTGTATTTTCCGACTACGACTTTATACACGTGGCAATTTGTTGCTTTGTAGGTGTTTAAAAGCGGAAATCCCACCCTTGTCCTCGGGGGGGACTTTGGTCTTAACTCGGAAAGGTAATTGCAATGGAAGTTCAACATCTGTCGAGGCCATCACTTTTGCTCCATTGCAGCAACCAATCACCTACAAAAATTGACATTCCAATAGTTGGGTTTAGAGAGAAAGGAAGTTCCAAGCATCTGCTTCGGTCTGTTTGAGATCAACCACTTTTACTTGCCAGTATATTTCAACATCTTGAGAGAAGCGGTATTGTATTATATGGCATCGGGGAAAATATTTTCTCTTTAGCGGTGTATTCATCTTCAACATTTGAAGTCCAACATTGGAAGCTTCAAGGTGGAAGGAAGTTTAACATTCCAACCTAGAATCCTATGGGGGTTCAACCTTCACCAATTAGTGCTGTTTTTCGTATTCGAGCAACATTTCATCATGCGGAAATTCGGACAGCACTACCTCTGTGATGGGTCTCCTTTAGAAATTACAATCTGATCGTGGTAACCCGGAGGGAGGAAGGATCTAATTTCACAACTTGGAATGAGGTGAGGGATCAACCCTTCATACATAGATTTGATTGGAGAATTTTAGTGGTTTCATCATTAGTTCAGCCACATATCCTATAATTTTGATGGCAGGTGTGCGAGTACGTGCTTAAGTGTGTTTTGCAACCTAGAGGGCAGTTTTCCAAATTCAAAACCCGGTACCGAACTATTTCTAGGTTTTACGGGGTTTTTAGTGAGGTCTTGGGTTTAAATATAGGATGTTTTAAAACATCTTTCAATGACCTCTCATACATAGATTATTATTCTATTAGCATTATTTTCGGTAGCACTACCATGAGAGACAACCTTCCGGTAGCAATAGCAACAACCACATTTCCAGTGCTAGGATTTGAGATTCTTTCAACCACTTCTTGTTGGCTTGGGTAGGTCTTATTTGAGCACTTGTATCATTCTTTTTTGCTATTTTGAATATAACAAAATGAAAACAAGCTAATCTGCTACTATATTTGATGTGATGTTTCAACATTTTCAGTTTTAGTGTTATATTCTTGTTTTCTCCTATTTGAATGTTATGGAATGTTCTATATTCCTATTTGTTCTATTTTGGAATATTCGTTGGTATCCAGTCCATAATCTTAGCTCAGCCCATGGGGAAACGCTTCATTCTGCCAACAAGAAGAGCAGGACGGAGAGAGTATAAAGATGGTGGGGAGAAATTGGTGAGAAAGAGTTTCCCAGTCTCCTTCTCCGTCTGGGGATCTCGCTAAGAATCAAAGAGATAGTATAAAGAAAAGAAAGAAAACCCACAAAATTCTGATGTGGAAGAAATCGAGAGTACTCCACATAAGTGGTGCCAAGAGCAACCGGCGGTGCAGCAAGTCCCACAACACCTTATGCACGCCTGGGTAGAAATGGGCCGGGACATCGAGAAGCGAGGATACTCTTGGTGACTGTCTTGCAGTGTTGATCTCATGTTGGGGGACTCTTGGGTAGAGACTCTTAATGACTTCTTTCGGAAGTGTAATCTCGAGGACCCAAAATTTTAGAAGATGACTTATGACTTAACATTTTCTGGGATCAAGAACAACACAGAGCCCCACAACACTGTTAGAGAGGAGGAGGGTACATGTAGGGTAAGCAACGTGCCTTGAGTAGATTTTTACTTACGTTAAGTGGGTGCTTTAAGAGTACAACAAAGGCTTGAGTTTGAAAATTCATGTATCTGTTTAAACGCACCAAGCTGACCAGAAGAGAGGGTCTGCTCAGTAGTAGCACCACAGCAGAAGGTGACATGGCTGGTGGTTCACGGTTGAGCCATGCGAGAGTGACTGCATGTCTGGAAGTTCACTCAGGTGGTGTGGGGTTTGATAGAAAAACTCTGCCAAGGCACCTTACATTGAGGCATTCTTGACAGTGAGAAGAAGAGGAAGTGTATGAGAGTAGAAAGGAGATACAAATGCTTGTGCATCGAGAGGATAAAAATACTACCACTGCTTCAAGACAAAGGAGCATTTGCACTAGTAGGAGGAACTCTTGCATCTTTGTAAATTCATCCCAAGCATTGTTGATCGAGGGCATTCCTTTATCACGGATGGTCTCGCTGTGGGATGGATGTTTTGAGATGTGCCATTAGGGTATGCATGACCGAGGTTGGGCTTTAGTTGATTTGAAGCCGAGGAAGAACGGTCCTTGCGCGAGAGACCCTTGTGAGGATCAAGGAGAATGTGGAGGTAACTATTACAAATTAAGCATTTTTTGAGTTGTACACAACACTTTGTATTGGTGTGGTGTAGGAGAGGAGGAATAAGCATTTTTGGTACGGGGAATGATCATAGCTTTCGCGACACTAGCCTACTTCATGAGTTGTTGTATTATATATATACAACAAAGAGATATTGTCCGTATGCATGCATTATTGAAATTTCATCGATGTTGTTAGAATCAGGTGAGAGTGAAAGGCGGCCACAACCATCTTCGACATTTTCTTGAACGCCGAATAATTCTTGAAGGAAACCTTAAAAAGGTGGATGCTTATAATTCAAGCCTATGAGTTCTGAATCAGTATCTCGAAGAGACAAGATGGTAACGGACCACATCATCATGAAACCAACAACACTATCCTTAATGACGGTGATGCGATGGGGAGGCTAGTTGCTGATGGAAGTATTTTGAAATGCTTCACTTGTCAAGTGTTGAATGAGATGACTTATAATTAAGTTTTGTGGTTTAGCATTTGTATGTTGTTGGGATTGGTATGAAGATACGGTTGGTACCACTGAATCGAGCCTGTTGATTGGAATACATCCATGGCCACATTTAGGTAGATTCCATGGATTACCGGAAGGGACACAAAGACTGGGTGTTATTGGGATCAATGCAAGTTTCATCACATCATAAAGTTGGTAGAGTGATGGTAGTAGTTGTGCGTTTGAGCGCACACACATTCAGAACCTGCAACAAAGTCCTGGTGTCTGGTAGCGGAGATGGTTCGACGGAAGGTACACCCGCACCGGGGTTATCTCTGACATGAGTTGTGCGTGGATTCATAGGGTGATAAGGCTTCTTTGGCCGAGGTTGATCGAGAGGGGTGGCATTGGCAAGCCACAAACGGTGCCTTGACACAAGCAAGGCATTGGATGGTACAAAGTGGTACAACGATGGCAGAGGTATCCAATAATTGTGCGAGCGAGGTTGCAACATACGGTGGCATGTTGGTCTTGTGGGAATGCTTGGTGGTGTGCGGGTGACCCATGATGTGGTGCAGCAGACATGGAGGCATTCCTCCAAGGATACTTGTAGGCCAGAGAGCATTATGTGGGGGGACAATACTCTCATTGATGCATTGAGCAGCCTTCGACTATGGTTCGACATAGTAGCAGCTTCTCCCAAATTACATGTGAGAGTTGAACATGAGTGTACAGGAAGATGAATGTCTCGTCACATTGTGGTGGATGCACTCGCAGTGGATGGATACATTGGTACATGTGGAGACATTTTTATGGTACTTGATGGCATTAGCATAAAGTAGTGCATGAAGTTATCTTACGAGTCCCGAACTATAGAAGGTATTTCATAATCAGAGCTGGTCAGTGTAAGAATGGTGACATCATGAAGGCCACAGCATGGGATGCGGGCATCACTAGATTCCACGGTTCATCTACCCTTAGGGTGATACAGGATCCTTACCGAAGAATTTCATTTGAATCTTCCGTTAGGCTTTAGTGATTCTTTATTGGCATGTGGAACTTCACCAACATGGGGTGATAATCAGCGAGGGCACAGAATGACTCATGGAGGGAAGACTTATTCTCACAGGGAAATCGAATTCTGTCTTTAGGCTCCCACCCTAGGGGTACATGGGATGGATGACTTAGTAGAGATTGCACAGAGAAAAATAATGTTTATATGATTATGATGCTCTGACTAAATTTAATTTACAAGAGGGCCTCTTGGTACTTGTACCAATTGTGGATATAGAGTGGAGCAGAGTGTGCCTCCATGGATGAAGATGACAGGATCTTTTGGCCAGTAAATCTCTTAAGATCAGGTGGAAATCTTGAGGAAGCAAGGATGATACGATGGCGCATCTGGGACCACTGAAGAATTTTGCCGGTGACCATGGGGAGTGCTAGTAGAAAAGGATGCTTTTTCATTCATTGTGAGGACAAACAATTTTTTGATGGAAGGACTATAATATTCCTAATTAGCTTTTGGCTAATTGGAATATATTTTGTTAATAAGATAGATGAATAAGAGGGTGAGGGACCCATATATCCCTTTAGCAAAAGAATAAAACACTTCTTCGTGAATGTGGATGGAATTTTTCTTCTTGGTCAAAAATGGGTAAACCATCTTAGTGTGAATGTGGGTTAGTGCATGTGGATAGGATCGAAGGACCAAATCAACATACAGTAGTCATGGAGGTTGTGGAGATAGTGGAGGACAATGCGGTCATTATGGAGGTTGGTGGACAAGTGTGCATCATCATTATTGTGGCGAAAGAAATTCATGAGGGCTCATAAGCATAAAGAGATAGGGATGGCAGCCATAGAAGGAATTACATTGAGCATGTTGTATTGTCTTTTACGAATTTGCGTAACGTGACTGATATTTAGCTAAGTACGATGTATTGTTCCTTTACAGTGTTTTCAACGGAATACATATCTCAGGGGACTTAAGTGCCATAAGAATATTTTGAGAAGAAGTTCAACTTTGTCAAACATTAGACATGTTCTGTCCTCCATGCAGCAATAATCACCCTCACAATTACATTCAGGTAGGTTTGAGAAGGAAGGAAGTTCCAACTCCAGCTTGGAACCTTCTGAGTTCAACCCTTTAATTGCAGGTATCTGTTTTGTATCTTGGAAAGAAATGTATTATAAAAGCATTTGGCAAAATTTTCCCTCATAGCCCAAGGTATGGTCATCTTGCATTTGGAGACTCTGTGACTGGAAGCTTTGAAATTGAGAAGAGTTCAAACGTTCATGCTTTGAGATCCTGTGAGGGATCCTTCTTCTTACTGATAAGGTGTATTTGGTATTCCAAAGAAAAAATTTCATCTCATCAAAAAAAAATTAGGCCACTCTGACCTTATCTTAATGGGCAGTCTCAACAGTGTAATCCGACCGGTAGCATTAGGAGGAATGATCCAGGATTTCTGTTGGGAATCAGGCAGAAGATCAACCTTCATGTAGAGATTGGTAAGAGTAGTTGATGGTTTCATCATTGTTTTATTGTCTCTCATTGGTGCACAATAATGGTCTAATTCGACCAAATGATGTGCTTTTAACTTGTAAATTAGAATTTCAAAGTCGAATAACCTGCTAAAAACCATTTACGAGTCTTTTTGGGTTTTTGAGTAGAATCCCATAGTTAAAATCCAAAACTTTTTAACACTCTAACAGCCTCTGTTGCGTTTTCTTCGACATCAATAGTTTTCAATGAGACTACAAAGAACAACATTGATGCGATGCATGACAACTTTGTTCGTTCTTTAAGTTTTAGAAGTTGTTTTAACCATTATTGTTAGCCCGAGTGCATCTTGTTTGAGAACATATTGCTGCTACTAAATATAATAAATAACTTTAAAATTTGATCTTGCTCATATGTTGAAATGTTATGTTACGTGCTTCTGAATTTACAGGTGCTATATTCATAGCGCTATATTGGAATGATAGGATGTTCTGTATTCATTTATTCTATTTGGAACGCTACATAGATGATATTATACCTTTGTTCAAAATATAAATGTAGCAACTGGCGAATTTCAGTCGAAAATTTTATTATTCCAAATGTTGTAGCAATGGTCTAGGTCATCATGATAACACTGGGATTTATCATGATAATAGACAAGAAAATTAATGTGTGCAAACTTAGAAATAAATTCTTTTTTGTGTGCTTTGTATGCATATAAATATTCACAATTAGGCAAGGTTGAACAAGCACAAAATGAATTTTAAGTTTAATTATATAGTAAATATTTGTTTATTAAGTTATTTGCCATTAAAGGACATTATTCATCAAGTAATTCATTTTATATTTGTTTGTAATTATTTATTTGTCGTTTTTAATTTGCGATTTGATAATTTTTATTGTTTACGTCACAAATTCTTTATTGGTGGAATGAATATCATAATGGTTTTGAAAAATGAAAACTTTAAACCACTATATTTTTAGAAAGAAGATAATAATATATAATTATTTTTTCATGATTGAAGATCGATGACAGGTTGTTTTATTACTCACATATTTTATGAATAATTTCATAACTATCCTATAATCTAGAAGTATATACTATGCTGCATGCATGTAGGTAAATTGAGAAGTTGAACCATAAGACTCTTGGTGGTATTCTTCATTATTAAATGATTTGCCTTTGAAGTATTTTGGACATGTGAGAGTTACCTGAGTCAAAAATATACAAATTTTAGGGTTGGGTGGAAAGTTAGATGTTTATTTCGATTTCAAAAAAAGGTTATTTTGAAATTTTTGGCATGTATTCATATGTAAATTTAAAAAATGAAAAATAAAGAAAATTTTGAAATTAAAAATGTAGAAAATGATCGAAAAAGTCATGCAAGGTGAGTCTCACATATAAATATAACTACGTAACAATATGAAGAAAGAAAGGGGATCTTAAAAGCTTTTGGACCTTTGGAGAACTGCTTGAAAAGGTAAATGTTTTAATGGGCGCAAGGACTAGTTTTCAAGCTGTCACTGTTAGGATATACAGGGTGTTTATGATTTGACATTGAATGTCAACTTCTAGTATTTAAAAGAAGCAAGGGCCACAACAAGAACTTTCTGTCATGTGTTATCGATTGTTATGTATTCCTTTGTTGTTGTTCATTGATAATTGTGTATTTGTCAAGTTAATGAGCTTTATTTGTTAGCTATAAACTCTTATCATTAAACAAACTATTTTGATATTTTCATATGTTGGAGTTAGTTTGTTGATTGTAAATTTTTTCAAAATTAATAACTAGCATGTTTTTCTGGTTGCTCATATATCTAATTAGAATTTTTGTCACTCTTTCTTTGAACTACATGTGCTTGTACTACGTCAGGTGTGGTATTGCTTGCTTCTAAATTCAATTTCAGCTATTTCATTGAAGTTGATTTTGTTACCATTCCATAGGTGATTTGAAGTTTCCATGTATACATATCTAAAATTTGCTTTCACAGCGAGAAAGGAATGTGGCTGGTTAAAAAATGGATGGAAATATCATTCCAAATTATGTGGAAAACTGGTGAGGCTATACAAAAGATATACATAATAGTGACTGGTGCAACTATTGTCAACAAGGGTTTGTTTAAATATCACATGCTTTAATATCAATTTGAGCCTACAACTACTATTATCTAGAATTATTCACCACATTTTGTGAAACAAGAGGTAAATGGGGAAGTTACCATTATAAATATATTGGTGGTAAACCATTATCATGGTGATCACCAATTTAGCCAACATACGTCGAGGGCACAAATTTGTGAAAGGACATGCAGAAATTGAGTTTGACCTTGTGTATGTGTCACAAAACCATTTTTAATACTGGTTTCATTACCTTATTTGCCTTCACATTCTACCAAAACTGAAAATTGCCCCATGGCTTCAGGTTAAGCCTACGAAATTGAACCTTTTGATAGTGAAGAAAATCAGAAAAACTACTGATTGAATCAAATCATTTTGAACACTTATATATAATCATTACTTTATTTTGATTTTATTGTTAAAAAAATTCATTACATTTCTGTGTTTTAAGTATAAATACGAAAAATAAACCCAGCATGTTACATAAGTTTATATGCCTATGAGGTGGAAAGGATAATTGTTATTCACAAAATTATACATATATATTTTGTTTGTTTGAAAGATGTGTTTAAAAAGTACATATTGATGGACATCAACAATCTCTATGAAATAATTGGCCACATGGGAACAAGTTTTAACAAAAGAAAATCCCAGAATATATTATTTAAACATTTAGTAGAGAATATACATAATCTAAGGATAACAAATTGTTTCATCTAAAATACCCAAGTAAATATATTGCTAGCAGTTGTTAATACATATTTCACTGAACACCATGATGAAGTACGGAAGGAATGATCTGTTGGTCTACTAGGGTATCCCATGGAGAATAATTCTACTTGCATCAATTGTTCCCAAAAATCCCCTCGTTGGTTGTTGAGAGCTCCATGTATCCTAAGAAAGTTGTGAATTTGTGGTGAAGTGAAGCAGAAGTATCAGAAAGGTCTCAACATGCATAGAGATATTGGAAAGTCAATTTGGATATGGTAGAGAGTGAGGAGTGATTCGTCATTCAATTGTGTATTCAGAAGAAGCAGTCTGGGGACATTAGAAATCATACTTTCTCATGCAGCATGATTAGGAGGAACACTACATAGTCGAATTAATCAAATTAATATGATATCAAAAACCCTAAAATGGAAAAGGAAAGAAAAACTTACAGAAATAAATAATAAAATAAGGCTAAACATTGAGCAAAGGTCTAATAACATTTGGTTCTGTTCCCAATATTGTCCCCATTAAAAAACTCACTTGCAAACATGATGAGAATGATAAGTTGAGAGATATCTGTACAGTATAATCTCACCTAAGTGGAGGCTTGTGAAAATATATTTAAGGAATGTAACTTGGTTAATGGAGGGTGATTTCATAGAGGAGGGAAGGTTTCGTTAGAGCTATGATGGGTGAGATTAAGTGATTCCATGAAGATTGGTAGAAATTTGAATAGTTAGACGAGGGTCCTTAATGTGAATAGGGGAACTTGAAAATTTATTATGAGATCCTCCATTTACACAATTTGTGAGAATAAGTGGATATTAGATAGTGAATTATTGATGTGGAGAGGACATAGAAAGAAGGAAATATAGTGGAGATAGAAGAAGGAGAAAGCATTGGTGATACGTGAAGACAATCTAGTGTTTGAAGACGAGCGAAGCTAAAGATGATGAATAGTTTTCTTGGAGTCTGCCTCTGTGGTGGGGTGAAGAAGAATGTTGAGGGATAAAGGCAAACTTTGGTTTGAGTATATGGGGCACATGATTCACGCTTCGGTTGTTACCAGGCAGACCCCACTGTATATTTCTGAGAATAGGATGATTCATTGTTTTCTCTGGGTCAAAGAAGCACCCCTCCGTACCTGCTTCTAATGACTTAAAGTTTGTATTGCACAGGTAAAAACATAGAAAAATATATTCTCGCATTACCCAGACTTACATGTAAAATTATTTTTTCCTTTAAATAATCATTTGTATCATTATTTATGTGCATTTCGTTAAGTAGGTAAGTTTTAAGTAAAAAAAATATTAATTAAATTAATATTTTATTATACTATTATCTAACTATTATTTCAATATACAATATCCAATAATAATAAAATTAGCTATTTTATTAGAAAACAAAATTATCATATTTTTATATTTTCTTGAAATAATTATTAGAAATAAAATAAACCAATTAACCCAGTAACTTATTATAATGAGAAGAAAAAGGGACCTACTTGCCTGAATACCCATTTGAACCTTAAAGTCTTCAGTAGCCCTCATGTTTTACTCTTTCAAATTATTTTTATGTTTATCCCTTTCGCGATTGTATGAAAAATTATATTATACTATTTTTAACAGATATTAATATCAAAGTAATTTGAGGGAAGTTTCTCTTAATATTGTTAATTGAAATCATCGAATATTTAATCAAAATGATTATATTTAAATTTGGTTCATTATTTTGAGTGATTTGTTTTTCTCCTGCAACCAATAATCTTTTCTTCCATTAAGAGGACCTTTGATTTCAGGTAGAAACTTTCTTGAATCTCAAGCTTGAATTGTAAAAAGTGAAAGGCTTGTATCCTCCATGCAAGGCTACAAAAAATATATTCAAACCATATTTAAGCTCACAAATATGAAATAGAAATACATGGATATTAGGTGATCCACCCTCCCAAATCACTATGCATCTAAGTAGTTGAATAGAACTTGATTTTTTTATTTGGTGGTATAAGTTATATCCACATGTTCATGTCTAATGATGGTGCAAATATGGTACTAGTACCATTTGTCTACTAATAGAAAAAACAATGATGATTAGTAAAAAATTTGCCAGAAATAGAAAAGGAAATCTTCCAAAGCCCACATAAATTCAATTGTAGAAATACCACATAAGTAATCATCTTGGCTAAATATTTGACCAAACAAATCCCATTATTGAGTAAGATTTTTCCTCTATGATGGTCGCAATGGATGTTGGTTCTGTCACTAATGGGTTATTCCGGTCACAGTAATCCAATCTGTCTTTGGAAGTTTTCTTAGGGTCTTAAGTTAAATTTTTATACATTTGGATGTTGAAGCAAAAATTTGGTGAGCGCCTAGTGTCTCTGGTGTGTTGTTGCTACTCATTTCAAATTCTGTGTTTGAGTCGTTGTAGCATCATTCATTATGATCCCATCCTGAAATTTCTACCATTACCATCTCAATCCACTCCCACTGTGATCATCATTCAAATCATTGCATGTCTTTGTCACAATTAAGTTTGAGGTCAATATCGTAAAAATAGGTCATTTTCACCATTGAATTCAACATTGAAGAGTAGTAATATTGAAAGGTTTTTAAAGTGTAATTTCATTTTCAATCATGAATATAATATGTTCCCAAGGGTTCTAAAGCTGCAAAGTTTTAATCAAAAAGTAGAAAAGAACTTGGTGAGAAGACCATACAAGGTGAAAATTGATTTCCCAAAACTACAAAGACTAAATAGACACTTTCTTTGCTCATTTCATCTTCAAGAAACCTCTCTCTCCACCAGAAAAAATCACTCTCACCCTCGAGAAAAAATTTTTTTTTAAAGTGACATCTCTCTCTGCCAGCATGATTTTGTCGTTAACAGTAATTTGCCTCACTGTTTGGCTTTGTTGTTCTTTTACAGTACTTGTTTCCATGTTAGTACAGCAAAAATATTCACTCCAAGTGGTTATTCATCGATAAAAAAAGGATAAGTTAGTATCAAATACTGATAGTGGGTCTCACTCCATATCCACCTCCTTTTGTCTCTTCATTTTGTGATTAGAAAAAAAAAAAATCACTATGGGGTTTTTATTTGTTTGTGGTTTCATGTTCATTGTGTGGGTGCAAAGAAATGTAAAATAAAACACGCTTATTCCCCCCCACCTATTATACCTACCTATTCTTTTCTACCCTTCTCTCCTCATTTTTCCTATTTTCTTAAAAACCTAGCCTGAACTAGACATCTTTGATTGAGACTATTTTTTTCCCTTTTTGGACCCCTTCACCTCACCCACATTCATGAAATTTCCCTTCTCCCCTATCCTAACATCTCTCCACCACCCCCTAAATTTCCCAAGGGTGGGAAGCCCCCTAAACCCTTCATCTTCCTTCATTTCCAAAAGCCCCCAATCATTTTCCTTCACTAAACCCTAATTCCCTTTCACATTAGGCTAGGGTTAGCAATGGATTCTCGGAAACCTTTGAGAAGAAGAGGCACAAGAGGTTCATGTCTCGGGATGTGAGCCCACTTCCATCAAATGATATCATTTCACTCCTTCCTCAAGAAATAATTTAGGGATGTGGGATTTGCCTTTTGCCCTTGAGTTGTTTTGCATGTGTTATACCAACTCCCAAGAGAAATAGAAGAAAAGAAATGTCTAACGCCCACCAAAGGCAAGCAAAGCAGAACGACCTCCAGTATTCGCAATAGAACAATTCTTGGATGATATAATTCACAATATATTTTCTATGTCTGGGGTCCATGGGGCCATAATGTAATCCTAGTGGGCTAATGTAATCTGTGGGCTTTAACTTTAATAATAATTTAAAAATTTTAATATTATTAAAATGAAATTTAAAGGGTACTGTAATATTGTAATAAAAGGAGTTTATTAACAATAATAAGGGCTATGTAGTGGGGTTCTTGTTCCCCTCTCCTTCAAAAAAAGTGTTGTCCTCGCACTTGGAAGTAGCTAAAATTATTACCTTGTAAAGTCCTCATCCTCCCATGTGGGAATCTTCGTTAGGTAAGTTCTTCCATAGTGAAATGCTGCGAAATTGATGGGATTAAAATGATTTGTGGGTTCTTTTTCATAATTGCTTGTGGGTTCCAACAATTTTCCTTCATCAAGTTAAGCAATACTATTTGAACTAGAAAATTTTTACTATAACCTTCTTTAAGCATGAAGCTTATGTGGAAAAGCGGATGTGCTACATGAAAAGCGAAGGAAAACTCCGATTTGTACCCATAAGTGTAATCTTTTGCCGCACCTTTAAGGACCATAATGTGGCAATAATTTATTATCCTTCTTTGCTTGTGAGGGACATTTGTTTGTATGGTTTATTAACCGTAAAAATACCCAATCTCCCACATCAAAGGCTTCTCTCGCTACGATGTTGATTTGCTGTTGTTTCATTCGATTTTGTGCCATTCGAGTTGTCCTTTAAGAGTTGGAGAAACTTCTTGCACGTACCAAGTGTGGTCTTCCACTGGCAAAACCTTCGAATTTTCCCTTAAAGATGATGTGATGGATGGTGGATGATGTCCATAAAGTGCCATAAATGGGGTCATTTTTGCTGCGATGTGGAAAAGTGTTATACCACCATTACAGTGAAGGTAGCCTTTTACCCATTGTGTTTGTTTATAGGATACAAAACAACGAAGATATCATTTCCAAACATTCTTCCCCACTATGCGGTTTGACCATCGGATTGAGATGATAAGATAGTATGGACTGATGGTCTTATTGAAAAAATAACTCTAAATCCCAAAAATTAGGTAAAATGGGATCTCTGGCTCGATAACCCTTGGGCTTCCATGTAACTTTTGAATTCTGTCCATAAATAGCAGTAACAGCGTACTTGCTTTAAATGGATGAGATAAGCACAAAAGTGTGCATACTTGGTAAGTCTGTCAACTACCACCATGATGACACTCTTTCTGACGGACTTGGGTAAACTGTGATAAAATCATTGAAAATCTCCTCCCAACGTTTACTTGAATAGATAAAGGTTGTGAAGTCTTGAGATATTAATTGTTTCACTTTATTCCACTACGGCAAGCAAACATTCATACCAACTTTCGAATATCGGTTAAGGCCATCCCAAAAAAATTCTTTCTTCACCCTGGCAATAGTTTTTAAAAATCCTAAGTGTCCTCCTAAAGGAGAAGTGTGCAATTCCGGAAGAATCTTTTGTTTTGGTTGGGAATTCTTTAAAATGTAAGCGATCTTTGTGCCATAAGGAATCATTTTTCCAACTAAATGTATCGGATATACGAGGATCTTTAACAACTTTTGAATATGAAGTATCCATACATCTTTGTTCTTCTTCCATTCATCTCTTGTGATTATCAATACGGTTAGATAATAGAAATGGCACAAAGCAGTAAACACACTCTTCATTCTTTCTTGAGAGTGCATACGCAACAACATTGACTTTCCTTTTTGTAGGTGTTCAAAGTCACTGTGCATCTTTGTGACCATTTTTCTTTGCATTCTTCGACGATAGTCTTTGTTCCAAAAGTGTTTAAGACTATCATGATCGGTTTACTGCCAAAGTGTCTTCCCATTAGGTAAGTTCGCATTTCTTTATTATGTGTGTGCTAACATTTCCTTCTCATATATAGGTTTCTTTAAATACTTTCCTTTGATTGGATGACATAAACACAATGGGTCTTCCTTCACACGTAAAAGCGCACCAATTCCATTTCTGAGGCATCACATTCTGATAAAGTTTTGTGAAGTCTGGTATAGCTAGTGATTGCTAGGCATTGCCTCTTTAAGACGTTCAAAGGCCTTAGTTGCTTGAGAGTCCATGAAAATGCATCTTTCTTCAACAATGTTTATTGAAGGTCTTGCTATTCTCCTAATTCTTAACAAACTTGCAGTAATACCATTAACGAAAGTATGGCTTTGCTTTATAGTTTGTGGGAACTTTCCATTCCTTAATGCTTTAATTTTATTTAGGGTCTGCTTTAACCTCCCTGGTAAGGATACAATATGACGGATATTCCACCTCTTGTACTCAAAGAAACATTTGGTTTTGCATACAGTATTTCTCTTACAATATTTGTTTCTATCCTTATATTTCAACATGATCCTTCCAAGAACCTGTTTCCAGCAGATTAGTATATCATCAAAAAATACTAGCAAAATTTTCTAGGAAAAGTTTGAAAATGGAATTACATCAACCCTTGAAATGTAGAGGTGCATTAGTAGGCCAAAGGCATGACAAAAATTTCATAATGACCTCATGAGTTCAAAATGCGACTTTGAATATCTTCACAATCTTCATTCTAATTTGATGATATCTGAACGAAGATCCCAACTTGGTAAAATAAATTACTCCATGTAATTCATCCAGCAGAATGGTAATCACAGGAATGGGAAATTTGTCTTCAATAAGGTGAGCTTATTGAGCTCTATAATCTGGTCCACATTCGCCTGCATGATCCATCCTTCTTGTGTACAATGCTACGGGGAGCAGAAAAGAACTTTGTTGTGAGTTGAATTATACACTTCTCTAACATTTAACATAATCATCGTTTTCAATTTCGCTTTTGGAAGTAAGGATATCTATAAGGCCTGATGTTTGGAGAGACACTTCTGGAATCAAATGAATAACACAGTCATAAATCATGCAAATGAAGTTACAGAGTCTTTAGGTTTCAAACAGCCTTGGAATGGTGTCCAAGACTTGTTGGAGATGTAGAAATAGATAGTTTTGATGTTGGAACTTCTGGTGAGCATAATTGTGCAATTAAACATAGTTTGTTCTTTATTTGACTTTGTCATGACATTAGAGCTTATTATCCTTCCACAGCTACATAGTACCATTAATTAAACATTTTCCTTCTAAAAAAAAATTTCAGAAAGTTCTTGAAAGGAATTAATACCATCCCCAAAGATTGTAACCATTGTGCTCTAGGCTAATAATTTCTCATAGGAATGGCAGCATTGGACTAATTAATACATATTGCTGCCCCATGATTAGCTTGATATTACATGGCATTTTCCGGAAGGTACCACTGGTTCACTCCATTTGCAACCATCACTTGGCAATTACGGTGCTTTAAGTGCAGGAAACAATTTAATTCATAAAGCTTGCTTATAATGAATAAGGTGTAAATACTGCAGATCAATCAACACTATTCCCTTTTCTTCTTTATATATCCTTCTGTCTTGAGTTTGAGGAGTGGTAATTTCACTTGGAGTGCATTACCACGATAACAGTGGGTCCTTTCTTCCTCTTCTGAGGTGGTTCTCGGTGTATATCCTCTTCTTGTTCATTCTTCCTTCTTTTCCCAATCTATGTAAAATAATTTCTTATTCATTTACTTATGACCTTTAATTATTTTCTCTGGCCCAGCAACAGCCACTTTTGTCTTTTCTTCAATTGTTGTGGTGTCTAACCTTGTGATTCTTGGAAATCTAGGCGTGTAACTTACTTCCTTCTTTATAGAATTGAGTGGTAACGACTTCCCTTGTGCATGTAATTTTGTCCAACTTTTCTTGTAACTTTGAAATGCCTTCTCTAATGAATCGGGTTCCAAAACGCGAACTTCATGTTGGATGTTATCATAAAGTGCCTAGGAAGAATCAATCCGGTGTCCTACGGGAATATAGTTGCCATATGTTCAATTTTTGGAAGTCCTCAATGTCTTGCTAAACCCTTTTGTTTAAAAATTTATCAATTGGGTAAAGAAGGTGTTGCTCTTTGTATCCTCATAATATTTTCACTCCGCTATAAAATGAAATTGACAAGTGACAATTTTACGGAAGAAAAGCCATTGATACCATACAAATATGTCTTTTGTTCCTGATATGAAGTTGTCACATTACCTTTTGTGTGTTTTGCACATTATAGAGATCAAAATATTGCTCCATCTATAGTATCCATGTTAGGATCACTGTGTTTCTTCCTGTCCATTTTGGAATGTGGTAGTTTCTTCACTTTAACATTCGGAAGTTTATGAAATCATGATTAACATTTATTTTGTTCTCTGTCATGAGGTTCTTCCTCTACTATATTCCACCATTAAGAATCATTACGAACAACTTGTCTCAAACCCTTCCATGTGTCCTTTTAGATCACTCTTCATGTTTTCCATGTTGTCCTTTCATGACATCATCTTACTTCCATATGTCTTAGCTTCCGCCATCCATTTTAGCTTCCATGCCTTTCTTTAAACCATCATACCACTTCCATGCCTTTCTTCAAAACTTCCATTTCATTTTTTGTTGCTCTTTGCGGTATTTGCATTGCTCTTGTAATTTTGATAGATCATGTTGCAATTGTTGTCTTTAGCAGGTCTAGTAGAGCCTTGAAGGCTTATTGGGTGTTGAATTCTTTTAGGGGCCATTTTAAAATCCAATAATGTCTATTCTACAAGTTTCCCTTGGAATCAATTCAACTTGATTCTTAAACCTTGAACATGTAATTAGGAAAAAAAAAATACCTGGTTACTAGCTTTTATGAGCTCGTGTTGAAATTAGTTGCTCTGCGCGGTGAAAATTCTTAGGTATCTCAGAATTCATCCTTGTAGTGGCCAGCACAGGCTTCTTCCAGGTAACACAGGTCTGACTTTGATTTGGATTCTCAAGACAAATTTGTGTCGATCTCCCACAATGACCTAATTTTGGTGGTTGGGTAGAAGCGAACTTGTACGACTTGCCACGTGTCACTGTTTTGTTCTTTGTCCTGCGAAATTGATAATAAGAAAGCTGAAAGAGCATGTAATTACGACCAATTTGTGGCCTCCCAATCGATCTCCCGGAGAGGGGGTTATTGAACTTTCCCGATCCTCTTTGAGATGAAATTTAGGGCTTTAGCTACCTTCTGAGATCCATGTCTCCCAAATATTGAACCAAGCTCTGAAAGTGTTTTGGTGAATTTCTCAGGATTTCGCTTAAATATATGTAATTTCGGATTACGAACCTTTGTAGAACAAAATGTATAGCGCAAATGTCACGATGACTTTGTTTAGGGCACAGAAAAACACAAATTCCCCCGGACAAGTATCTCCATAGATATTGCGAAATAAGCTGCAACATTTTTAAGACAATATTCATAAGTTCCAGCTTCGCACCTAAAAATTTCAACACGAAACTTGGTAGAAAAAATTTATGTGAAAATTCCCACGATAGCTTTATTTGAACACCAGAAACCTAAGTCCCAAAGCTGCGATACCAAATGTTTGTGTGTTCGACTCCAAAAATAGAAAGAAGATATCACATGAAAATAAGCCACTTCGATGGAAACCTCAGCCATTACATAAATGAAAAATTCTTGGATGACATATTCACAAAACCACTCCTTTCTATGTAAAGGTCATGGGGCCATAATACTATTAATCCTAGTGGGCCACGATGTAATCCTAGCCGACCTAACAAGTAATAAATTTAAGGGCACAGTAATAACCAAAATGGGGGTTAAAAGGGTACAACAATAACAATAAGGTTTACACACTAACAATAATGAGGGCTATACTAGTCATATAGGGACCTAACAAAAGGTTGAAAATTCCCAGGTTTTCATGACAAACTTACCAATACTTTGGCACTATGTTGAGGAGAGATAAGGTGACTGTTCCAAGTTGTGACATTGCTATTTCATGAGATATCAGTGACTCATCACAAGGATTACAAATAGGGCAAAATTGGCTCAAGAGTAGAGACCTTGATCTTGACAACTATAAAAAATGTGTGACCAACATACAAAACAACTCCTACACATATTTCCATTTAGAGAGTGATAAACAAGTATGCCCCTCTCATTAAATTTATCTTGAGAGTACTTCCTTCCACATGTGAGGAAATATATTCAAGGTTACTCTCGGTGTCATGAGACTCTTGATGCATTTCAACGGTGTAAACAACTTCCTGCTTATCTGTGCTGCCGCGTGAGGAGCGAGAGAAAGGTACGAAAGAATGGGAGAAGATAATCATGCTAATCGGTTTCATAGCTTGGTGAAGGTCTTGGTTTTCCATGGATTGTCATAGATTAATTTTTCATGGATGGTTGTTTATTCAAATTCTCTTTGTCTTCTCATTGATCCGTAGTCACACTCTACACCCACTTGGTTTCACCAACATATCAAGGAATTGCTTCCACGAGACAATCTGCAAAAGAGTTCTAGGGTAGAGGTAACTAGGACGTATGTTAGAGGTAGAGATTTTTTTCTCCGAGATATTTTTGAAAAGAGCCAAGCCTACATCAAGTGAAAAATGATCATCACCACATCATGAGCACCATTGCTGAATGAGGAACAAGTACATCTTGACAACAGAAAACAAAAAGCTGGAGATTTGGAGTGAGTGAAGAGAAAAAAACATCGAGCAAATAATCTGAAAGGAAATGATATGAAGATCAAAGAGCATCCCAAGAGAAAACTTCTTGGTCTCTGTTCGGGTGAAAGAACATCGTTAAAGGTAAGTAACTACTCTTAAACAAGCCCAAAGTTGATTTGAGAAAAGGTGATGTAAAAGGTAAGCGATGGTTGATATTGATGATTCATGTGATCGAAAGAGTAGGTTGAAACAAATAGTCCCAAAGAGTTGGGGCTGGGAGGGCATGAGCAACAAAAAATAAGCATCTCCACCGAGGGCTCCAAATGATAGTTGATGAACTCATGTTTAGCAAAAATTGAAAAGGTATGGAATATTAACTTGATAGGGTGCATTCATGGAAAACTCCTAAAGAGAAAAAAAAATAATAAAAACATAAAAAGACACATGGAAAGCTGTGCATTCTTATACAAGGAATCGAGGTCTCAGAGATTAGAGCTCAAGGTTGAAGAAAAACTCAGGAAAACCTATTAGAGGCAAAAGAAGGATAAGTTGGATTTACTTGCTAAGGCCTTTTCTCATAGCATGAAATATAATCATGAGCCTTCACCAGGACAATTTTCTTAAGTACTGAATAAATTTTTTGAAATTTTGATTTTTGAAGACTTTTGGCCAATTTGAAGTACACTAATTAAAAGCATAGCGCCTTGGCCATTTCTTTTGTTCCTCATTAGCTCAAATCCAATTCAACTTTTGGATATGTAATTACCTATACATCACATATGTCCACTGACAGGCGGCTTTTCCAACAATGCGGTGGAAAGCAAAAATGCCTAAAAAAGGTGAAAACACACTTTATGCCATTTTTGGAAATTGATTTTCAACTTTGGGAATACCTGTAAATCATTCATTTCCCCCTCATGAAGGTGTCCATTTTCTTGTGAGGTTTCTAATGACAACCTGAACAACCTTAACATATATCATTTTCTGAACAAATTTGGGTATGGAAGAGCCTTCAAAGTCTCTCTGGGAATGGGCTTTGCTTTATAGGACATATTGTCTTTGTGCTTTTCCTTGTGTACAAAATTTTAGAGTTTTCTCCAATAACTCTTGTTATGATGATGTAATTTAATACGCCTTCCATGTTGATTGATACTAATATGATGTAAATAGAGTTTTCATGGTCATTTTGATGTAATTTTTGGACCTCATTAATGAGAGAAAATCGGTCAAACTCTAAATGGAGGGTTTGTTTCCTCCCTGCTTTGGGGTTTTGTGTGGAAAGATGTAGCAGATTGTTCTAGCAGGGAATTCGACCATGAAAAGGGAATACTGGTTTTGAGTCTATGTGTGTGTTTTTCAGTCATTTTTATGGTTGGACATAAGGGTGGAAATGTGTATGTATGCTTCATAATCCCTTTTCACAATCAAGGAAAACTTGGCTTCTTATTCAAAATTCTGCGTGTTGTGATTTTGTGATAATTTTTTCTGCATTTGTTGTTTGTTTTACATATGAATGATATACTTGTCTCCTTACCATATCTGTGATACTTCGATGACTTTCAGAAGGGTTATAGGCATAATTATTTTGTGAAAGATAGCTTGAATAGAAATCATTTTATTATTTCTTCTTCTTGATTAATGAATTCATGAATTTTCGCCTCATGAATCTTATTTTCTTTCAAACCCTACTTTCTGTGACAGTAACAAAGCCATCACAAAAGCATTGCTTACTTTCCTCTTTCCTGCTACTTGGTTGAGAAACCTTTGATACTTTGACTGGTTCTGATTTTTTGTCCACGATCTATGTAGAAAAACCTAAATATTTTAAACCCTGGGGCTGGGCTATCTGACTAAAATCACTCTGATCCAATCAGCCTTGGTGTGTTTTTTCATAGAGAGGTCCTCTGGTTTGGTAAGGATAGCTATGAGCAAAAATCCTGGTTTGAGAGTTGCAGCAAGTGGAAAATATCCTTTCAGCCTTGGGCAGGACATTGCCTGGAAGTAACACCACGTCAAATATGTTTTTATCATTTTTAATAAAGAATATTTGATCGTTGTGGAAAATTTAACCATATTTGACAAGTAGTTGTCTTTTATTGGTTGTTGTATGGAAGTGATCTTGAGGGCATTGGGCACTAGCCCGGCAATGTAGGAGGATTGTCACATGTTGTTGACTGAGAGGAGTTCGAAATCATCTTAAATGTAACGACAAGGTGGCAACACCTTAATCGCTATTATAACATAGAGTTAGTTCGGTAACTATAGAAAGTCGAATAGTTTTTGATTTGTGTCCATATGTTCGAGTTTGTATTTGATATAATATTATGTAATTATTTTTATTGAAATAAAACGGTCCTCGGAAGAAGACGAAAACAGTCCTTTAGTAATTATAATTATGACACGACGAGTTGGAAAGTTTAGCGATGAAAGATTGAAAATGAGAAGCATTGTTCTCTATTGAATAAATTCGACCTTATTACCTATCTGTGTGTATTCAGCAATCTTTAAAAGGACTCATTCCCCTTCGATAAAACGGATTATGTGTAAATTTTGAAGATGGATCTGTTACGCCTTGAAATTCCCTTGGTTCTCTGTGCATTACCAAAATCATACTCTTTGTGATAAAATGAATATGGTTGATTTATGTTGGAATCATGCCCTTTAGGTGTGAATAGAGAAAAAGCCACTGAGAATGGAAGTATTACCTATTGATAATTCTCTTGTTTATATTAGAGTGTATTGAACTCTTGTCCAAACCATAAGGGCTTACTCTGTTCTTCCCGAAGCATATTGGTTGTGATAGAATTCCTATCTGTCGAGTAGTCTACGCAGAGATAAATTAGGTGTTTTTCTTGAAATGAATCAACGAGGTCGATTAACCTTGCAAGCGCGAGAAGAAGAATTGAGAAAATACATAAAAATGCGATGTTGGGTTTGTCTTTGTTTAAGTGGAATCTTAAGAAGGAGGTTTTGGCGAGATGCCACAGTGTCAGCATGATTGGGACGGGAAAAACTAAAAAAATAAGTCTATCCAAATCTCACACCAAGTAAACTAATCAATACCCATATGTGTACGTCTTATGCGTTAAAGCTGGTCTGGAAAAAAATGTGATATCAACCTAGTTCATTAGAGTACGAAGCAAAATGATCAGCAATGATACGTGTGACAAAGTACACGTTGGATAGTCAAGTATGGCCAGGCGGTTTTGTGTTGATTAACGTTTATTTAGTTTACATTATTAACGAATACCATGGCGCAATGTGTTATAAATTGTCGCGTTGGTAGTGTAATTGGAATAATAATACAAGTACGGTTGGTATTAGAAGAAGGGTGCATTGTATTAAGGTTTCATTATACGTGGGTTAATTGTTTGTGAAAAGGGTCGAACCATTGTATAATGTTAAGTGCTAAGGTCGGAAGTTAATTATTGTCGGTATTGTTCTGAGGCTTGAGCATGATTTTATCAACCCTTGAAACAATATAAAAAGAAGTTTCAAACCACGATAAGGTGTTTTAAAAATGGCGCTATAGCAATTAAACATTTTTATAAAGACCAAGTTATATTAAAAAGGAGATTACACATAATATTTGACCATTTATCATGTATTGCAAATTTGATGAATGAACGAGGAAACAGAACTGTGAAGAAGCTCCCTTAAAATGAATAAACAGAACAAAGAACGAAGACCAGCTCTCATGGTACTGCGTTCCATTATTGCTATCATTTGTGGTATCGGGCAGGTTTTAGAATATTTTTGTGAAAATTCTAACATGCTTGTACGAGTTGCGAGCTTTGGTAGAAGAAGACGAGAAGGAAGCGATTGCCAATGCGGGGAAATATTTGGAGACGCTTACCAGAGGGTCCAAAACTAGATTGAATCAGTGGGTCAGGACTCCCCAAGATACCACGAGGATATCGATGCAAGCGAAAGCTGAAGAAAGAAAGTAGGAGAAAATGTTGAGGATTCTCAAGGTTAGAACTCTTTAAATCTGTTCTACATTCAAGCCAAACTTGAAGTGTCTCAGAATTTTACTGAGAGGATTGAATCCGGAAGGCAAATAGAAGGCTTGGATCAATGAGATGAACAAATGTTTTGATTATGAAGAAATGAAATTGAAAGACAAGGAAGTCAAGTTTGGGTGACAAATTTGAAAGGACATCTTGCACTTTGGTGGGATGAGGTGCAAGCGAGAAGAAGGAAAGTTGATGACGACTAATCAAAAGTTGGACCGAAATGGTGGAAAAATACCCCGAAATAAGTTCTTGCTAGCGGTATCAGCTTACATTTTTAAACAGTACGAACCTTAGACAAAGATTGTTGACGGTGAAAAGAAATACAGAAGGGTTTATAGAGTAAGTATAAGAGCTAGACAATTCCGGGCAAGGCATGAAAGATTTTCGGTGTGTGAATGGTCCTCAGTTGGAGAGATCCAAAGATGAGATTGGTAATGCATCACTCCTAAGATAGTTGAAGAGAAGCTTATCAAATGGCCTTGAAAGGCGAAGAAACTCCTAAGAAAGCGATCGCAAAGGAAAGTGCTAGAGAGAAATCGAGGTGGTAGAGAAGGTCTGACACCTAGGGAATGCGACTAACAGCGGCTCACCTTGAAATGCATCCACGAGAGGTGATGAAACGGAGTAGAATAGGTTCCTACGGTAGGAAGGAGGAAGAAACGAGAGAAGAGAGCGGGGTGTTATCGATGTCACCAAGTGGGACATAAACACTATAAGTACCCGAGTGTGGTACGGACTGAAAGTACGGGTGTTGCTCGGTGGAGAAGAGGCGACAAGGTTATGCAAACGAAGAAACGATTCGCCGGAAAGGAGAAGTCTTTGGTGGTCGATAAAGTTTTTGACCCCAAACCGGAACAAAAATTCTTTTAACGAGAACGACACGAAGGAAGACTTTGTTCGAGTGTGTGCAAAAGTCCAAGAAATGCGCACAATAGATTCAGCGGTCATTGACAGTAGCGGCCGTCAATTGGTCTCTACGGAGGTGATAGAGAATTAAATTTGAAGACAAGGGAACACCAACTCCCCTAGAAGGTGTCATGGCTTCATAAAGGGCACGGTTGATTGTGAAGGAACAATGTGAGATAAGAGTTGCGAAGATGAACGCTATAAAGAACAAGGTCATGTGTGATGTGATGCTATGGATGTGTGTCTCTATTTGGGTGAACCTTGGTAGTATAACAGTCCAATGATACATGATGGTAGAGAACACTTTAAGTTCTTCGAGGATGGAGTGCATCACACATTGATACCTGGAGGAAGGAGAACCATCAAGCAGAATTCTGATCCAAAGACTTTGTTCTTGGTGAGAAAAGAATGCTTACGATGGGTGTGAAGAAAGAAGAGGTAAGTTTTGATTTAGTTTTCAAACCAAAGTAGTCTTAATTCTTTAAATATTTTATGATTTGCCAATTGAAATTCAAGGGAAGATGCGGAAATATGTTATGATATTGTTGTGGATGATTTGCTGATGAATTGCCACCTTGAAAAAATCAGCAGTAGATAGATTTTATTCTAGGATCAAATCTACAAACAAAGCGACCTACGGAATGACTCCCCACGAAATGAGGAAATCGAGGAAGCAAGTGCAAAATTGGGTGACAAAGGTACGATCGAGAAGAGCTTGAGTCCATGTACGTTACCGGCGGTGTTGAGCCCAAGAGGATGGAGCTGAAATGTGTCTTGATGCAGAAATCAGATAACAATCGGGTATGAATTCCTTTGCCTAGAGTTGAAGATTTAATGGTACATTTTGAGTGGAGCAAAGTATTTTTCAAAAATTGGTTTGAAAAGTGGATATCATTAGATTAGAATAAAAGAGGGTGATGAATGAGAAAACAACCTTTAAAAAAACAAATGAAGAAGGGTTGTATAAGTGGTTGGTAATGCCTTTTGGATTATCAAGTACACACCTAGTACTTTTAGCAAGCTCGCCTGAATGAAGTGTTGAGGAGAGTTGTTAGTGAAATTTTTAATAGTGTATACGGATGACATATTAGTTTTCAGCAAAAACAAAGGAAAATTTAAGACATCTTAATTGTGTCTTGAAGAAGTTACATCAAGAAAGTTGTTGATCAATTTAAAGAAATCTTCATTCTGTACAGAAACTGTGATAGCATATTTGAGTTTTGTTGTTTCTGTTTGAAGGAGTAGAAAGGTAAGATCAGTAGTCGAGAAATTGTGGGTGGCGCTTCACGAAAAGTGTTTTTGAGGTAAAAAATTTTCCATGGGAATTGCTAGTTTTTCTGAAGAAATTCTGTAAGAAATTTCAATGAGATTAAATACTTATCTTTGATACAATAAAGAAGAACAAACAACATTCAGTAATTTCTTTGGCTGAAAGGAGAATTTTAGCTTTTGAAGCAGAAAGATAACTAAAAAACTGTTCTAGTTTTAACTTCAGTTTTAACAAACCATTTCAGTGAAGAAGTGTGATGCCGGTGGAGAAGCCATTGGAATTACACAGTGACTCAAGGTGATAGGCTTTTGTGTGCATAGGTAGAAGGCTTGAATAATGAAATAAAGTATTCCTCTTATGAAAAAATAATTTTGTACAGTGTTAGAGGCATTAGAAGAAAGTAGAACAGTATTTAATGTCTAAGAAATTTGTATTGTACGGATAATCATGCTTTATAGTACATTGTGCATGGCCCTAGTTAAATCATAAACATGTAAGTCGGGTTGAATGTCTCCCGGAAGTTTTAACTTTTTGAAGCATATAAGTGAAAAGCCAAGCAAATAAGGTATTTGATGCCCTTGAAGAGGAAGAAACATGCTTGTTCAAGAAAACAAATTTGGAAGTATTTGAAGTTTGATTTTCTTAAAAGACTTTACTCTGAGGCAGTTGATTTTAAAGAAGCATTTGAAGCATGCGTAACCACACTCTACGTGAGATAGAAGCAGTGGCCTAGGTGTTTCTGCAGGGGGACTTATTGATAGGAGCAAACCAATTAGTAAATGTTCAAGGAAATTTAATCAAAGAGAAGCATAGTGGTGGACTTGTTTGGTTATGCAATGCTGATAAAACTTATGAGCTTTGAGTTATTTTATTATTATTTAAGATGAGAATACAAGTGGAGAAATTTTGTGAAGAATTACCAAAATTTGTCAATATGCAAAAGGCTTCGAATACGGATTGTACATTCCGTTACCTATTCTGAATAGGCACAGAACTATGAGTGATATAGTTTTGTTTTGGATTTCCCAAGACTCGAGGAGAGAATGATGCAATCTTTGTTGGTTAGCGATTTTCCAAGATGGCATTTTGTTACATGTTATAAAACTAGTGATTCACACCCATGTTGCTAATTTATTCTTTAAAGAAGTTGTTGAATTACATGGGTTGCCAGAAGCATTGTTTGATAGAATACTAGATTTTGGCCATTTTGGAGGACACGCCTGAACTTGGTACTAAGGCGGTTTCGACTCGACTTGTCACCCTGGGTGATCGAGCGAAAGTAAATAGGAATACGAAATCTTTTGAGAAGTCTTCAGGGGGCAACGTCTGTGATGGGTCATATTTTCCACGAGCGGAAATTATTACGCCACAATGATTCACCAAAGCAGAAGTACGGACACTGTGTCCATAATTTTATGGAATGGCATCCCCGAAGGAGTGTCTAAACTAAGAAACTTGGAAAAGCGAGGAGTTCGAAGGTCTTTGATGGAGAAAAATTTACTCACAGAGATCCAAGCAATGCAGGCGAGGTAAACAACAAATACAAGCGACAACATCCGTACAAGGGTAGAGCATGTTTGAGCATAAGAAGAAATTAATTTTGAAGTTGAGAATTTGGTTTGCTTTTTTGTGAGAAGAAAAGAGAAAAGATTTTAAAAGCGATATATGGGGTAAGTTCAAGAAAGGTTGGACTATGCAAGATATTGAGGAAATTTTCTACTAATGCTTATGAAATTGAATTTTATACGATATTGGGATATATCACATATTTAATGTTGCAGATTTATTACATGTGTAGAAGATGATGGCATGAATGTGAAGGACTAATAGGACAAAGAATGAATTGGTGGGTAAAACATTTACCTCCAGCACGTGCATTCTTGACTAGAGAAGATATTAGACAAGAAGGTGTTCAAAGAGGACTGGGGACAAGGGTATTCTAGTATTTGATCAGTGAAGGACTAACTTGAGATGAAGATACTACTTGGATGGTAGGGGGCCAGTGCCTGGAAGATAGGCGATTCTGTGGCTAGGGAGCAGGGAGTCACGTGCCCTCAAGAGTTTGATGCGGGGCATTGGGCTAACTTCGACGATATGAGAGGGATTGTCCACATGTTGTTGATAAGGAGAGTTCGAAATCATCTAGAAATGTGACAACAACAAGGTGCTTATTTTTAACCAAGCCTGTTGTTACTTAAAGTTGGTTTAGTAACTATAGGGGAGTCAAATAGTTTGAGTCGTGTCCATCTGTTAGGTTATGTTGATAAGATATTATGTAATTAGACCTTTGTTAAGAACCACTTCGGTCCTGGGAAAGGAGCCCAGAAAACAGGTCATGTAATATTGTAAATTGTAACCCTGACGTGGTTGGAAGGGGGGATTTGTGGGTAGAAATATTGAAATAGAAACATTTCCTTCTATTGAATAAATTTGAGCTTATTAACTCTCTCAGTGTGTTCGGCCCAAAAATCACTTTCCGAAGGACTCATTCCTTAAATGTGTGGATGTGTAAATTTTTGGAAAACGATCTATTATATTGTTGAAATTCCCTTAGTTCTCTTTCTGTCTGTTAAAATCATATAACAAGTGAGCGGAATGTGGTTAATATGTATGAAATCATGCCCGGTGTGAATAAGAGAAAATTACCAAATGCTTAAAGTCTAAGTATAGCTAACTTGAAATATTCTATGTTTATGTTAAGTGTATTAATCTTGTCCAAAACATAGAAACCTCTATTGTTCGAGCATATTGATTATTGATTAGGAATCTCTCTTGTGGAGGAAGCCGATCTCTAGTGAATAAAATACAGTGTTTTGATGAACAGATACGACAGGTCGATTAACCTTGTAAGTACGGAATAAGAATTGAAGAAATACCAAAAATACGGTGAAAAATTAGGGTTTGACACGTTCAATTATGAGTCTTAGAAAGTGGTTTTGATCGAGATACCATCGGTGTCACGTGATCGGTGAGACCGGAAGCAAAAACAAAAAAAAAACGATCCTATCAAATCTTAGCCATAAACTACTCAATACCACTTGTATACGGCAATCTTCGCTAGTTAATAGAGTTTTGAGAAAAAACGTGATATCAACTTTAGTTCATTAAATCTTAGAGCAGTAGGTAGATCCATGACAATTCCATATTGTTTGCCATTTGGATAGTTCAAAGAGCATATTGTTGAAAGAGTTTCATGTTGAATTAAAATTTATTTAATAAGTTTGATGTGTGGGGTAACATGACATGATAATATTTATAATTATCGCGTTGATGATGTGGTCGAAGATAATAATAAAGATAAATTTGGTATAGAAAAGAAAATTGCATTGTGTGGAGTTTATTCTCTAAGGCGAGGTTGGCGTTTGTGAAAAGGGTGAACCATTGTATAATGTTAAGTGCTAAGGTTGGGTGTTTACATATTGTTCTGAGCTTGGCGTCGGGTTATCAACCCTTGATACGGTATAAAAGAGGTTTCAAACACAGTCGGTGTTTTAAAGTAACTATAACAGTCCCGGAGCATTTTATATAAGAAAGACAAGGGTTATATTAAGGGAAATTACATAATATTTGACCATTTATCATGTATTGCAAAAATTTGGTGAATGACAGGAAAGCAAAAGTTATATGAAAGCTCACTTAGTGAATAAAATAGACAAGAGCAGAGGGCCATCTCTCCTTGAGTACTGCGTTCCATTGTTACTATCGAAGTAAATCACTCTGCCAGGACACGGAGGCAGTCCTTCTAGCCCTAAGTGGGTCTGGTAACAAAGGACAAACTAGGTGTAGGTTCCTAATTACTAAATGAAATGGACGAGGTGGATCGACCTACCGAAGGTCAATCTTTGTCGCTGGCTTTTATGGTAGTGACACTCTCGATTCTATCTTGTGAAATCACGATCATTCTGACAATACTTGGATACACCAAGGATCAACAAACAAGAGCAACATACGAAATGAAAATCCCATTCATAACTACTAACCAGTGAAGGAGGGTTAAGCATATTGCATCAATAAAATACATCAATGCGACATGGGAACCAAAAAATAGTTATACATATGTATTAATAGAGGAAAGAGTTACAACCAAGCCTTGATGTTGCACCATCCTTCAGTGGGGTTCAGTTGGAGCACGTCTCGATGAATGTTAGGGAATTTGGATGGGATGAAGGCACAAGCCTAATCTCTCTCAATAAGGGACTCTTCCTTTATATCTTGAATAGAAATCTCTCCAGCGTTTCTGCTATATTATATTTAGTTCAACTAGCTTCATCAATGGAGGATGGCTATATTTATAGAGGGAGAGGAGGAGGTTGGGATTCCTACTATCATGGAAGGGAGGCGTTATCTCTTGGGAGGTTCCCACTAAAGGTGGAAACAAGAGGCCAAAGGAGGAAGGCCGTGGTTACTTAGTTGAACCACTCCCTATGAATCATCCATGAAGTTGTTGTGATCGAAAATTCACCTCTATTTTTAAAAAAATTTCCATAAACAGATTGGCGTGGGTGGCTAACTGAGACAGAGAGCCAACTGGCATAGGGGCCAGTGTTAATCTGCCTCATCGGCACGAGGGAATAATGGGCTACCAGGACCAATGAAAAACCATGTGTTTTGGTGGTCTGTTCAGGAAATGGCCAACAGAAGGAATGTTAGACTCATGGTAAGGGATGCAATGATGGTATTTTAAAAGCATGACACTTTATTTTGATCATATAAATGAGCCTTCAATGTGCAGGATGGGGATTGCAGGGACAATGTAAAAATGTTGTGTAACATATGCCCCCTAAAGCATGAGGTCCAAGAGAGAGGAAGGGGTGAAATGATTTACGAGAACACGTTCGAACCAAACATCGCTGTCAAAAGACCTGCAATTACAAGTACAACTGATGTCTCTGAGACATGAACATGTGGCATGGGCACAATCATCCATAATAGAGTACATATAAACTGGGATCCACGGTATGGACGCAGCCATCTAGCGAAAGGATCAATAAATAGACTTAGGTATGGTCGTAGCCATCCAATCAAAAGAGTCATGATAAATCATAATATCCCGCATTTTGAATCTTATCAGACAAAACCCAGGGTCTTGCGCTCCATCTCAACCCGAACAAATACAAATTCAAGCATGCGAATATGTGAGCTGAAGTTGAACATACAAGAAAGTCACCTGATTACCAGCCAATGATGAAAGATGTTAACAAGTGCGAGAAAAACCACCAATAATGACAATGGATCTCAAGGTACAATAGGTACAATCCACGGAATGTGAACAGTGAGCTGGTGTCGAACACTCGCAGAATCACTCGATCGAAGCCCAATGATGTGGACCTATCACTGAATGCGAAGAACCTGCCATTGAGGCATACAGGCTCCGAGGTACTGGTAGCGAGTCTCTAGAACAACTTCCTGGATAATGAGCTAAGGTCGATAGGAAGTGACTTGGTCAAAGGAAGGCCATAATGTTTCCCACATCATCGAAACGATACATAGGAACATAATGATAGTGAATTAGGACCAACAGAGAATCAGAGAGAGGTTGAAAATTGTAGAGGAAAAATTTCTCTTGAACATATCAGCGACACAACTCTGGATTTGGCAGTATTTGACATCAAGGGATCTGAGGTCATGGTGACGTGGGAAAGAGCAGATGAGAGGTCAAAACAGATTACCCAAACCCATGGAGGCAAATAATGAAGAAATGAGATGTCCCCAACCCGGCATGAATGCAGACGAGTGTCATGTTCAAGAGTGACATACTGCCGACACAACTAAAATTTGGTTCAATTTTCCCCTACTATTTCAGGCGAGTACCCAAATTAATTTTGAAAACAAGCTTGAAGGGGATAGCGTATTATGGTGCTGTAAGTTTTTCCTTCAGAAAAATCCAACCTAGTACATTTTATGAGCCCTAGGAAGGAGTAACTCGATGAACGTCATGGTGAAGATGTCTGATGTCGTCAAGGTTTAACGAGTCTGAAAAAGGAAGAACTCGACGTCGTTTAGAGAGTTTGAAAAGAAGCAGAAAAGAAAACTCCAACATGTCCCTTTTCATAAGTAGTCTCTTAGATCCAAAAAGGTAGAAAAAAATATCTGAAAGAACCTCTTAGTCATGATAGGCTAAGGTATTTCTTTTTCATAAATAATCTATCCCAGCCTGAAAAAGGGGTAAACGTATATTGGTTAGATATCATTTCGGAGCCATTTAACGTGTTCAAGACGACAAGAGTATTGGCAATATTTTCAGTTTTAGAGTCAGAAAAGAGCTAAAAGATGACTCTAGTAGTGACTTTTTCATGTTTTTACTGAGTCCAAAAAAGTATAAAATACAACTTGTGACTTCATCACTATCGCATTAAAGACCTGTCGCTACACAAGAAACAAACATAAAACCCATTTCTCAAAATAACATAATGTAATAATCAAAAAACATGTCTTAAAACCTAATTAGGGTTCTGAAAAGTTATAAAATGCCAAAAATGGTAAAAAAATAATTACTTTTCACTTTTACCTCTTGTGGAGCAATAGTTACCCATTTTACCTTGTGATTTTGCGGCGATGATAGTGGGCAATCCAGCAGACCAATCTCGAATCCATCAGTTCCAGGTAAGAGACGACATCCTTCCCCATATTTTAAGCATTATTTCTTTACCTACAACCTTCAGTTTTAATTTCTGAGGGAAAAATTGTGAAAATTAGGGCACGTCGGTTGGTGCGGGTTTCGAGCACGGACTCGTGCCAACCCTCTGATTTTCTAAACGAAGGCGCGCCCATTGGCGCGTCTGTTTCCCAAACAGTTGTGCCAACCACACAACGCTTTTTGAACTCACAATGCTAGCTTTATGAGCCTAAATTTCACAAATTTTAGCTTTTGATTTAGCTGATATTGTCCATATGATCATTTTTGCAGGTGAAAAGAAACAAAATGGTGATCGAGTGGAAGGAAAGGGAACACAGTGAATAAGACGAGCTCGCCATGGATAATGAGAGATGCATGGAAGCTCTTAGAGACTGTGGACTAAAAAAATTCTTCATGACACCGTGCCTCAGAGCTCAACCGGAGCTACTGCAATACTTGATCAACATCTGGGATGAGGATCAGGAAAATATCATTCTTCGAGATCAAGAACTAGAGATTGATGTTTCAGAGGTCTATTTCATAACAAGATTTTCGCAGAGGGGAGCAACACCAATCTTGATCGACACCCGACCTACCATGGAAAACATGAGCATGGTAATAGACAGGGTATGTCCAGGGGCACGGAAAGGATCAAAAAGCGAGAAGGTGGATATCCAAAAAATCCCAGATTTAGCGCTGAAGGTAGTGCTACACATGATCACATGAGCTACAGGATCACAAGCACCGCACGAAGCAACAAAAACACAACTACTTATTGCTATGGATTTATTGACACCGACCATCTACAACTGGGTAGAGGCAGTAACAATCAATATAAAACGTCTACTAACAAAGTGCAAGAAGACCAAATTGAAACAATTTCATTATGGGTCTATCCTAGTATCATTCATTCTGGAATGATTACCAATATTTCAGCGTCAGGAGGTGATAGTCCTGACACCACCAGCACTGGAACCACGGATGGACCGATGGGCATCTCTGATGCCAAAGGCAGGGGGTGGTCAATAGATGTCCTGGAGACTGGAGTTTTTTGATTGGCTCCAACGATAGCTTTGTCATGGAGGACTGGCCCTATGCTGGCACAAATTTCATTGGTGTTCTGGACCTCCCACTCCTGAAAGGAGAGGATTGGGATGAAGCACTTGGTAAAACTTATTTTTTAATTTTTATGAGTATTATGATTTTTTTTGGTATGTATGTTCTGACAATTAATCCATGAATTTGTAGATGTAGGCCCAGAGAGACCTGCAGGGATGTCTCCGATAGCGAGGTTAATACCTCGTGATTTTGATGTTGCTCCTCAGGGTGAGGAGGAGGAAATCGTGCACAACTTAGAGGGAACTTCCCGTGGGGTCCTAGAATATGCGCATTTCGATGATGTTCCTCGTGCATACCAAAGACATACTGTAGGGGTGTCAAACCGAGTTCACCACTTGTTGAGGCGGCTTGTCCGGGTAGTGACATACTATCATGATCATCATGCCGATTAGACACCTAGGCTTTTATTTCTACATTTTGATGAGAGACATAGTGTCTCAGGATATAACAGAAACACACATATTTTTGAAATTTATGGTGCACACTGATGCAAACATTCGATATTTGTATATATATACATCTATTTTCCTATTTGATATGAGTCTCTCATGTGATGATGATTTTACAAATTGCGCAAATGTCTATCCAATACAATGTTAGCCACTGTATCAGTTAATGCATTCATTTGTCTAGGAATATGTTGATATGTGATATAATCAAAATGTCTTTCCAGCAAACAAACACGTAAATACAATCTTAAAATGTGAGGGTTTCTAACTAAATGATGTCCATTAAGTTGAAGAACAACAAGCTGTGAGTCTAGATTTACAACCAATGCACTAATGCTGAGGGTAATCACCTCGGTTAATAGTTCAATGACAACACTATATTCAATGAAATTGTTTGTAGTTCATCCTAGAAAAATACCTTGCAGGTCTATCAATTCACCAGCAGGATCATATATCACCCAAGCTGCTGAAGACAACTTTCGGGTACTGCGGGAAGCACCATCCGCGAAACTGACATAAGGGGTAATATACATCTATGAAAGAAGCAATGACCCAATAAGCAAGAAAACGCTCGCAAAACACACCAAGCGAAGAAATGTACAAAAATGAAAAGAACACCTATGTACTCAAAACATGCACGAATGACTCATGCATAATATTTTTTGAGATACAACCCATTTCTGAGCTGATCTAAAGGATGACATTCATAATCAATGAGCTCATAGGCCCCATTCTTTAAAACGCGTTTAATGATGTAAGGTCCATGCCACATGGGTTGAAATTTACCTGCCCCCAGCCTATCATGAGCTTGATTGTACAGGAGGGCGAGGTCTCCTTCTACAAAGGAGCGAGGGGAAACTGACTGGTCAAAATGGGCTTTGACCCGCTTTTTCTGTGCCTCGATGACCAAAGCAGCAAAGTGACGAGTTTCATCTAGCCTCTCTAAGTAGAGAAGATGCTCTTCTTCGGGTGAAGTGTTGGGTAGTTATTCAACAGCCAACTTGAGCGAAGGTATTTCACACTCAATTGGAAGGGTAGCTTCTAGACCGTAAACAAGCTGGAATGGAGTGAATCCGGTCGCATCCTTGACTGAGGTTCGATATGCCCAGAGAGCCGAAAATAACATGAGATGCCAATTGGATTTGTGGATCCCAATCGTACGTTGAAGCATAGTGACTAAAGCTTTGTTCACAGCTTCAACCTAGCCATTGGCCTGAGGATAATATGACATTGAGCTGTTGTGATGCAAGCCCAACCTGGAAGTCAACTCTGCCACCATATAATGTCGAAAATGGGAATCATGATCGGTAACGATGGCTTGGGGGACACCAAACCTAGAAATGATGTGATTGAATATGAACTAAGCGACTGTCTTACCGTCGGCGGTAAGTGTAGGCATTGCTTTGACCCATTTGGTGAAATAGTCCATGGCTATGATAATATAGGCATGCCCCCCGGCCGAGTGAGGGTTACATGTCATAAAATCGATGCCCCACTTCGCAAAGGGACCAACGGTAATGACAGGGTGCAGATGTGTAGGCGGCGCGCACATCTTGCGCTGATAGATCTGGAAATCATGACATTTACGGACAGCAACAATGCAATCTTTGAAGATAGACGGCCAGAAATACCCAATACGAAGAATCTTTTGTGCAGTGGCATAACCGGACATGTGACCGCCACAGGCACTACTGTGGCAATCATTTAGAACTTTCTCAGCCTCCTCGAGGGTCAAACACCGACAGAGAATAGAATCTACTCTGACACGGTAGAGTGTATCTCCGACTATACGATAAGGTTGCGAATGATGACGGATGCGTTGGCGAGCATCCTTCGTCAATTCAGATCTGAAAGTAGAAGTCTAAAGATATATGATGATATCACCGTACCAAGGATCGAGTATGGAGATCAGAAAAAGTGTATCGTCTGGAATGCGTCTTTCAGAACCAGACAGAGCGGAGTTAGAGGGAAGGGAGCTGATTAAATCAGCAAAGACGAGTGATTTCTTGGACTTGGCCGTAGTAAACACCAAATCGAACTCTTGGAGGATGACAATCCACTTGGAGTATTTTCCCCCCAGCAATTGTCGAGACAATATATAGGTCATGGGGTTGCATTCCGAAATCATAGTCACTGTACGAAATAGAATATAATGACGAAAACATTGAACTGCTTAAACCGCTTAATGCTAACTTCTCGACATGAGAATAGCATGTTTCGGTATCGAGAAGGTTACGAGAGAGGTAATAAATAACATGCTCGTCACCATCATCATCGTCCTGAACCAAAACCATGGCAATTGTGCTGAAAGCGGTAGCTAAATATAGGGAAAAATCGTGATGATAGTTTGGAGGGCGCAAAAGAGGAGCGTTGACAAGCAACGTTTTCAATGTGTCAAAAGACTTCTAAGCAATCTCATCCTAGAGGAATGGGACACCCTGCTTTAATAACCACGTAAATCCTTTAGCTACTTCGGCATAGTTAGGTATAAAACAGCATAAAAAATTAGCCTTCCTCTACAGACTTTGTAGCTGATGTAGTGAAGATGGGGAGGGGAGATTAATAATAGCCTCGACTTTGAGTGGATCAAGGCGAATCCCGTCTTTGGACATGATAAACCCTAAAAGTCTACCAGAATCAACGCAGAAGACGCATTTGTGCGGATTGAGCCAGATATTGTAGCATCGACAACGATGAAATATCTGACAAAGATGGTCAGGATGGTCCTTACGCTTCGCTGAATGAGCCGGAAGGTCATCCAGATAAGGTTGAACGATGTGTTTAATATCATGAAAAGTGTATGACATCGCTCGCTGAAATGTGGCCTCAGCATTCTTCAAGCCAAAAGGAAGTTTCTTATATGCGAAAGTATCCCAAGGACAGATGAAAGCGGTCTTATGCTAATCAATCGGGAGAATGTTAATCTGGTTATAACTAGAAAAGTTGTCCATTAGGGAAAAGATCTCACTCCTAGCACAGTCATCAATGATCTGATCAATAAAGGGAGTAGGATAATTATCCTTGGGACAAGCCCGATTGATGTCACAATAATCAACACAGACTCGAATAGTACCCTGTTTCTTATCTACAGGGACAATGTTGGACACCCATTCTGTCAAGGGAATCGGGTAGATGAAACCAGCGTTGTGAAGTTTTTCAACTTCACGTTTAATTGCAGTAGCTTTCCGAGGGTTCATGGGACGAAGGTGCTGACGAACAGGCTTCGAACAGGCTTCGAACCAAGGTAGGTAGGAATTTCATGCACCACGATACTGGGATCAATGCCAGGCATTTCTTCATAGGACCACACAAAGATGTCACGAAACTCGCGGAAAAGACTAGTATAAACCTGAACTTCATCCAAAGAAGAAGTAACCTGAGATGGATGTTCTCGACAATTCCCGGTTTGACGGAAATGTCAATAGGCATCGTTTGCGTAATGTTATTTAGATTACCCTCCGTAAAAACTTCATGTGTCAGAATAGGCGTTTGAAGTAGAGGAGAAGGAACCTGAGATGCAAACCTCTCAAGCCACATAGACATGGCCCCGAGGCCAGGCATGAATGAGGAATGATGATGACCATCATTCCACGGTAAATCCTCAAGAGACATAGTTTCCATGATAGCTTCATCGGAAGGAAATATCTCGCATAAGGGATCAGATGAATCTGAATCACCGAGCCAAGGGGATTGAGAATAAGCATCGAGAGATATACTCAAAGGAGCATGATTAGAAGGAGGAGGATCTGAAGCCGAGATGAGCTCACAATAGTCAATCTCCATCGGACTCAACGGCATCGAGTTTCCGAAAGACTCAATATGTTCAGGCGAAGGGATGATCCATGGGTCATCAAACCGAGAGATCATATTGATCTGAACAGTTTTAGGTGGAGGAAGAGGAAAAATATCCATGAGGGCGGGATCTTTGAAGAGACCCGATCCAATGCTCTCGTAGGGAACAGGGATCTTATCCACATATGGAACATTGTTCTCGGTAGAAGAAGTGAAGAAGGGCAATTGATCAACAGTAACAATCTTTCCTTCGTGCGGGAATTTCAGGACACGAAAGAGAGTGGATGGAACACACAGCATGGCGTGAGTCCAACTGCGACCGAGGAGAAGATTGTAATTGAGTTTAGCATCAACTACTTCTACCTCGACATTGACTGTCTTCCCTTTCAAGGTAATCGGTAAACTAGTAAGAACTCCCAAAGGTTTTGATTCTCTTCCATCAAATGCTTCCAGGGCATTTGGTGATGAAGTCAAGGCCAGAGAACCGATGGCTTTCCAGCAAGAAGATGACATGATGCACGTAGACGCACCTTCGTCCACAACTGCTCGATGGATATCGAGACCATTAATGACAACCTGTATAATGAGTGTAATCTGGTGCGGGAGTCCTGGAACGAAATTCTCTAAATTGGAAGAAAGAAGGCTAGTATCAGCAGGATCAATCCCGCTAATCGCAAATAAAAAAACTTTTCGTTGAGACAGACAACTCTGAAGTACTTCTAGAGTAGACATGGCAGATGGTGCCTGAGCCAAATTTTCAACAATACTGTAATGTTGAGTGGCACGGGCATTGGGATTATAAGAAGACTTGCGGAGTACACCTTTGGAAGGTGGTCGTATAACGGACTTAGTACTGGGCCTTTCAATCTGAAGAGGGCCAGAGGTAGGCGGAGGAGGAGGACCATCAACGATCTCTTTCTCCGCTCCCTGACGCGATTTGGTATAATCTTTCGATCGAGTGGCAATAGAAACCGACACAGAACCGTTCATCATGAACACATGAGAGCCAAATGGGGTAGAGGACTGAGGTTGCTCTACCATTTGGGTCTGCTCAGATGGAAAAGGTTCTTTAAGAACAACTGTAGTTCCCTGAGTGCCTTTGAGTAATCTACAAACTTCGGCCCTTCGAGGACAGTCCTTGGTGTAGTGCTCTTCATCACAAATCAAACAAGGGTACTTCGGCTTGCGCTGTGAACCATCATCAGCACGAGATTTGGACGAATCTGGTTTCGGGGTATCGGCTTTGGCCTTACCTTTACCCTTCTGTTTCCCCTTGGATGTCTTGTCCACCGGATTAGCTTGAACGGCATTGACTTTTGAGGTTTTACCAGGATTCAGAGTGGGTTGAGAAGCAGCATCATTGGAAGGATTAGAGTTTTGCTTCCCAGGATTTGAAGGAGAAGACTTTTGAGAAGTCTGAGACACGGAACCAATAATATCGTCGATGGATGGGGTCGTTGGTGCTTTAGAAGTTCTAGGTCGAGGGGCATTAGGCAAGATATCATACAATGTGCCAGACTGAGAGTACACAAGATCAAGGTACTGGGCACGAGCAATGGCTTGTTCCTTGGTTACACATGCCCCCATAGTAATGTCTTTTGCAATCTGATTGACAAAGGAGGTAGTGAACCAATCAGTTAGAAGCTGATCAGGGATATCAAATTTGATCAAACGACGTCGACGTCTCCATTCATGAATATGATCCAAGATATGAGTAGCTCGGTCCTGTTTCAAGGATGTGAGGAGGTGTGTCCCGGTCTCATAACAAACCGGTAACTGAAAATGAGTAAGGAATGCCATGGCGAGAGAGTTGAAGTCTTGAAAAAATGCCACGAGATAGCTCAACGTACCACTTTGCAACAACACCAGTAAGAGTTTGTTGGAAAAGACGGAACCGAATGGAATCGTCAACCCAAGAGTTAGAGGAACACCACAAGTTGTAAGTCATAACATGCGCTTGGGGGTCTTCTCTGGACTTGCCCTCAAATTTGGGACAGTCACTAGGAATCTTAGTTGAAACTGGAGGCCAATACGGGTTATGAAGAATTGGATCGTTCGTTAACTTCGACACATCAGGCAGTTCCAACGTAGCGGGGAATGGTAATTGAGGGTTAAAAGGCATTGGAGGCCTCTGATAAGGACTTGTTTTAACATTCCACCCAGCCTGCGAGAAATTCTGCCAGCATATGTTTTGTCCTAGAGGATTCTGGCCATAGGGGTTATAAGCCTGATAATTTTGCTGATACTGGGATTGAGGACCAGGATACTGATTCTGAGCATACCATTGAGGTCCTTGCTGAGCAACGTAAGGATTTTGTTGCGGAATGTAAGCATGGCCTTGAGGTTGATTATACACCAACTGAGATGGATTTTGAGGGCAAAAAGTGAAACCTTGAGGTGTACTATATACCGGTTGATTTTGACCATGTGGGTAATAAGTACCTTGTGGTTGAGCAGCTGGACCCTGTTGAGCAGGTTGAGCAGGCTGCTGAACAGGTGGACCTTGCTGAATTGGATGAACAGGCTGAACCGGCTGCGGAGCAGGTTGAATAGGTTGTTGAACACGTTGAACTGGCTGTTGAACAGGTTGAAACGACCGTTGAGTTGGTTGAGCAGGCTGCCCCTGCGGAACATGTTGGCCTAGATATTGAGAGCCACTAGGTTGCCCTTGTGGAAGAGGTTGGCCCGATGGAGGTGATGGATCAGGTTGTCCTTGATGACCAGGTTAACCCGAAGCAAGACCGTAGGGTTGTTCTTGTTGCACAAAAGTGTGGTCATACTGTACGTACGGTTGCTGCTGTTGTGCAATAGGTTGTCCTGTGGCCTGCTGACAACATATGATGTTGCGCAATAGGTTGTCCTTGTTGGGTCGAAGGTTGCCCTTGCGGATTGTAAGGTTGTCCCTGAGGACCAAAGGATTGCCCTCACTGAGCCAAAGGTTGTCCCTGTAACGGTTGTCCTTGTAGCAAAGGTCCTGATTGAGTGATGGTTTGGTAAGGAACAACAGGAAACAAATAAACGGGGTTGCTGACAACATCATAATGACGGGGAGGATGGACAGGCACTTGGGGTGGCCGAAAACCCTGAGAGTTCTGTTGCTGAACAGCCAACAAATACTCTTCAAAAGTGAGGCCGCCAGGAATCATAGGGATAGTCGAGGTCATACTAGAAGCAGACGGGGCTGCAGGAGATTGAGCATCCAGAGAAGGAGCATAACGTCGGTGAATTTCCAACATGTGCTCATCAAAAGTATAGCTAGAAACCATAGGCGTAGTTGTAGCTGCACCAGCAAGTGTAGTCTCTGGAGCACGAGCTTGTGATCTGCTCGGACCCTGATTGATAGGCCATGTAGGATTAAGTACGATAGACCTACGAGTGTGAAAAGATTCTGACGACTGTGTCATAACAACTGGTGTAGATGAAGATACACAGACGGTAGGTCGGACTGGGATAGACGTAACAATAACCGACGAAGTCAGTGTCGAAGGTGACAGTCCCAACGAAGGGAGTACTGAACTCTTAGGGGGAGTTGATGTAATGGATTGTGCTATGGATGCAACACCATACATAATCTGACTCAAAGTCCGATAATCGGGTGGCAGTGACACCGAGGAGAAGATTAAATAGAAACATGCAGAAGATCTTTAGGGAAATGTTGATATTCTCCTGTGGAAACAGGCATTCCTTCACTATGAATAGGACTCGAAGAATCGATATCTGATGAAGTTGTAAGATCGTAAAAAAGACGACGAGGACTAGGGGGTATAGCCGCAGCTACAAATGGTGATCCTGAAGTAAGAGGAGGGAACTCTTCCTTGTCCCCAAAACCAGACAATGCACCTAGAGGAGGCCAATTGAACTCAACTAGCTCTTCAGGAGGAGATCGAGTAGCGAGAGGTAAAACAGTCGGGAGAATAGACTGCGAAAACTCAGCTTACCTAGTGGACTGAGGGGTTTCATAAGAAACGTCAGGAAATGAACTACCACTAGGAGGCAGTGAAGAATACGACGAAACTGGTGGTTCTGTCACTGTGACCGTATTTTAAAACAGAAAAGGAAAAAGAGATAGCCAAAAGAAAACTTCAAGACCAAGGCCTAAGGAAAAGCAAAAATAAGCCAAGTAACAAATGCTTAACGGGCATGTAATCTTGGGTAATTAATTTTATGACATTGAAACCGGACTTTGCTGTTTCATGTTTTAAGAGTTGAGAAATAGACAAAAGATGACTCTAGTCACTTTCAATTTTAAACGAGCGTGAAAGGACAAGTGCTCGATGATCTCTTCTCTTTTTAAAGAGTCACGAAAAGATCAAAATGACTACTTTTGTAATCTAAGAAAGAGGGTGTACCAAGTTTCTGTGAACTGCCATATACAACTTGGTGATCAAATGAAAGAGAAATGACCAAGGACTTTCTGTACGTGTAGTTAGTCTCCCCGAATGCTGTGTTCGGTGTATCACGGTTATAGGGCGACAGACTCAGCTTCCTATGGATAAAGGATTTGAAGCTATAGGGGTCTCCCTTTATATACTCAACAGTATGGGGAGCACAAGTCCGTACTAGCGCTATCTAAGGCCAACAGGTGAACGACAACTACTAGGTTTTAAGACGCCGGAACTCGTCTCTAGCCTAGACCACTAAAATATTTGCGTTAGTTTCCAATGTTTCCTTAGGTTAATTCAATTGATTTTATAGTTGGTCTTGAATTATGTTTCAATTTCAAGGCCCTACCGAATGTTGATCTCAAATTTCCTAAATGCAAACCATATGCAAATGAACACCATTTTCCATTCAATGAATGCTAATTACGAGAAATAGCAATCAAATGAAACCAAACGAAGAAATCCGCTAATGCATCTAATTCAATCAAGCGAAAAATGAAAAACTATTTCCTAGATAGTCAGCTACTAGTTATGCAAAAGAACTTTCCTTTTTCAGGCAAATGAAAGAATGCAATTTTTTTTATTTTTCAAGGAAATGAAGCACACAATGCACTAATTACACGAAAAAACAAAACAAGCACTAGTTCAAGGATTGCGAATGTAAAGAGCTAATCTGAATAATTCAAAGAAAGCAACACAAACTCAAAAATGCACTCAAACCAATGGCACACTCTTCCAATCAAAGAAACAATCCAAACAAGCAATGTGATCTATGCTTGGAGCAACAAGAAGAACAATCAAACGAAACCCGAAATGGTCATCCAATCAAAGAAAACGCTTAAAGGATCAAAAAGAACTAAAGGAAATTGATCAAGAGATGTGACTGACAAGAATAAAAAAGACTCAACTTTCAATCAGAAGGCTCAGTGAGCTAAGATACTCAGAAACCCTAAGGCCATAAACTTCACTGATAAGTATACAGGCGTAAAACTGAGAAATATAAGTCTATGACAGTCAAAACAATCTCAATAGGACAATTGCAGATGAAAAAACCACCCAGAGGCAAGAACAATTGACCAAAAAACTCAAAAGAGCTGTTAAATCAAACCCTACAGGATTCGACATGATTGTAAGGCGAATCCGCGCCAAATAGGGGTTGGCGCTAGTGCAACACAAGCAACATGCGCCAATCGACGCGACTGTTCACTCCAAAAATGCGCCAAGCCGGATATCTATGGGAGAATGGGAAATCTAATGAGAAGAGGTCAATATTGACACTCTGGAGCTGAATAAGAGGACTCTAATCAAGCAAGCAAAGTAGAAAAGATAGATAAACATGTAAACGACTGAAGTCGACTTGACAAGGACAAAAAGACAAACTCACACTGATCCCCAGCGGAGTCGCCAATTTGTTATGGAAGTAAATCCTCTCTGTGGACAAAGACGATCCTTCTAGCCCTAGAGTGGGTCTAGTAACAAAAGGAAAACTAGAGTGTAGGTTCCTAATTACTGAATGAAATAGACGAGGTAGATCGACCTACCTGGAGTCCAATGCTGTTGTTGTGGCTGTTGTAGTGGTGGCCTCTCGATTCCTGTCTCGGCAAGTCACGATCCTTTCGCAGTGATACTTGGATACCTGCACAAGATCAACAAACAAGAGTAGCGGACGAAGCAGCAATCTCATTCATAATTACTAACCAGTCAAGGAGGGCTAAGCATGTCACATCAATAAAATACATCAACCCGACATGCGAACTAGACAATAGTTATACATATTTATTAATAGAAGAAAGAGTTACAACCAAGCCTTGACGTTGCAGCTTCCTTTAGTGGGGTTCAGATGAAGCGCGTCTCAATGATTGTTAGGGAATTCAGACGGGGTAAAGGCACAAGCCTAAGCTCTCTCAATGAGGGACTCTTCCGTTCTATCTTGAATAGAAATCTCTCCAGCGTTTTTGCTACAATATCTTCAGTTCAGCTAGCTTCATCAATGGAGGATGGCTATATTTATAGAGGGAAAGGAGGAGGCTGGGATCCCTACTATGGTGGTAGGGAAGCCTTATCCTTTGGGAGGTTTCCCCAAAAGGTGGAAGCAAGAGGCTGAAAGAGGAAGGCCGTGGTTATTTAGTCGAACCACTCCCTATGACTCATCCACAAGGTTGTTGTGATCGAAACTTCGCCTCTATTTTTAAAAAACTTTCCATAAACAGATTGGCGTGGGTGGTTAACTGAGACAGAGCGCCAACTGGCACGGGGGCCAGTGTTAATCTGCCTCATCGACGCGAGGGCATAATGGGCTACCAGCGCCAAGGCAAATACAGGTGTTTTTGGCGGTTTATTCAGGAAATGGTCAAGAGAAGGAATGTTGTCCTCATGGTAAGGGATGCAATGATGGTATTTGCAAGGCATGACACTTTATTTTGATCACAGAAATGAGCCTCCAATTTGTGGGATGGGGATTGCAGGGACAGTGACAAAATGCCGTGTAACAGTGGTGCAAGAGCAGGTGACGCAATACAAGGAAGAGACAACACAAAGGCTGGGAGTGAACAGTGCAGAGGGATGACGCAATTCTGCGCAGCCCTCATGCAGAGCCAACGCAGTGGTGACGCAGGGGGCTTAGGAGGGTCCTTCCGAGGTCATTTCTTATTTATCTATTTTGTGAGAAATTTCTCCAATGTTATCATAATTTCTCTTCATCACTTCTGGCTGTAAATTGTACAAGAAGATTCTGCTGAATAATAGAAATCCTCATCTGCTGCACTGGTTTTTCCGCATTGGGTTTTTCCGGGGACAATTTTCCAAAATATTTGTGTCATTTATGTGTGAGTATTTTCCTTATTGTTCTGCTCAGTAATTATATGGTGAAGTCTGCTTTGAATTTATTTCAATATTTACTGAAGAGATTTCTGCAAATAACTTATTTCTGAATAAGAAGTAGAAGAAATAACATCAGATAATGCGGTAGGATTTCAAGTTGAAATTCTCACATATATAACCAGCGTAAGTTGGAGGTTGATTTTAGAGATGCTTGAAAATGGGTCTAAGTAAGATGCTTGAGTAAATGTAAAATGACAATGCTCAAAGTAACTTGTATTAGCAAGTTCAAAGGAAAATTATAATGGAATTATCTAAATGATACTTGACAAGAAATTTAAATGGAGTTGTATACTTCACAAAGTGCTTGAAAGCAAGTAACCAAATGTGAAATAGCAATATTGCTTCCAAATAAAGATGCTCCAAAATAACTTATGAATCACTTTGTCAAGCAAAGAGATGGAAATGAGAAAGTGAGCTAATCAAAGCTTGTAAAGTAAAGTAAGTACTCGCTTGTAACTTGAATGCATGTAAAGAAAATTGTTCATAAACAAATATTTCAAGTTATAGCTTGAGCAAAAGTAAATTGCATATAAGTGAAAAGGAAATTGAAATTTGCGCAATTGCAAGCACTTGAAAATTGCAATAGCAAACTAGATAGGTTCACTTGCAAATGGAACAGTAAATGAGAAAGATATATTAATCCCGAGAATTAATGTGAGTGTTGAGCAATTTGGAACATTAAAGATGCATGCAAATGAGTGAAGTGTGAATGTTTAAACCATGCAAGGTCAATCCACCCAAAAAAAGCCTCCCTCTAAATGGGGAGATAGGATACCATGGGAGAAATCCCAAGCTCCCACAACAAAATTAGATCTTTTATTAATATTAGAATGAGAAGAGGGCCCTTCAAAGGCCTCAACTAAACTTTAAGGAGAGTCTTCACAATAATTGCTTGAAACTTGGACACTAGACATCCTTTCTTGAGAAAGTAATGACAAGATTTCACAAAACTTTGGCAATGCAATATAAGAGAAATTCCTCAAAATAATGTCTTGGAAATCTAGCCTCTTGAGATGATGAAATCTGCCAACAAAGGAAGAGAAAAGGGCATATTGGATGGCTATTATGACAGAATTATGGGACAGCGAATGATCTTCCCTTTAACAGAGATATATGGCAACCCTTATGTAAGGGAAACAAGGTGAAATTTTCTTCAAAATGTCCACGACCCAGCAGAGATGAAGGCTGCCCCTTGTTAGCTCACAACCAGCAGAAAGAATCATTCTTCAATAGCTCCAAAATCAGCGCTAAGGGTCTGCAACAAGGGTTAGTAGTTTCCGAACATGCAATCCCTCAATTCTACCAACAAAGATGAGCAAAGAGTGTCAACAAAACTCTGATTTTTCTTTGCAAAACCAGCCCTCAAAATTGGTGGAAAATAGAGAGAAATGTTAGCAAATAATATCTACAAATGTTCTAAAAATTAGACCAAGGAATTAGAGCAAGACTCCTATCCTTGCCTAATTTTCAACATGCTTTTCATTATAAAATCAATATGAGCACAAGAGTTTGAGATAAATGATTTAAATAAAATTGACTTGGCTTTTATACAAGCCATGTCCCGAAACCCCTGCAAAACCATTTTGTAAGATAAAACTATTAAGGCTCAAAGAACAAATGAGAGTTCTTTTGAGAATGTATCAAGAGTAGGCTGGTCTCTCCAAAGACTTTCCCTCATGCTTGATTCTTTGATCCCAACAAGATGTTCCCTCTACAAAACTTCAATCAAGAATTAGTTCCATATAGATTTAGCTGTAGACAATGATAAGAAACTCTAGATATTTATTTGAAACCAACTAGAGCATTCTATACCTAGAGCATACTTATAAATCAAGTGTCAATGCAAGATAGCTTTACATTAACAAATATACAAGAGCATATGGAAAAAAATTAGATCAAAGCTTGAGTAAAAAGAATTATAACAATGATCAACAATTCATCACACTCCCAAAGAAGGAACACCTCATGAATGAAATCCCATAGTCATTTTCAATATTTCTAAAAGTGTACAAGGTAACAACGTTTCCACAAGCACAATAGCTAGTAACAATCATTACGTGTGTAAGAGCCCATAGCTCTATTATATAAAATATTGAGAGCCAATCCCAAGATAAATGGTGACAATCCCAAGACAAATCCTTCATGCAAATTCGAATTTCCCAAGTGACAACTTGATTTCTTCCTTGGAGGCCCACACAATCCTGAATGGGGGAGCTTGAATTAGATGAGAGGGCATGTGGGAGAGTGAAGTGGAGTGGTAGGAGACCACTCTCCACCTCACTCAAGTAAACTCTAATCCAATCTCAAGTCAACTCATGATATCTCCCTGCATCTCTAGTTAATTTCCTCAAATCGTGGATCTTGTCATTAGAACTCGTTGTCTTCTCCACAAAAAAATTGATTTTCTTGATTTGTGGCTTATGTGGAGTCCATATCACTTGGTAACCCAACTTTGATCTTCAGATGAATTTCCACCTCATTTTCAAATCATTTGAGCATGTGTGGATATTTATATTTCTTCATTTATTTAGTTGTTGAGCTAATTTATTGTGTAAGGTTCCTTAACATACAGAAATTTCATTTCAGGAAAATATTAATCAAAGTACAGAAATACCAGATAATGGAACAAGTACTCATAGAATGCCAGAAAACTAAGCCATTTTATTAATCTCAGAACACATAGATAGGAGTACAAGATAATCAGAATGAGTGCACCTATCCTTGCCCTAGGCAAGTGGAGACCCTCTCAGACAAACAATGGCTGCAAATAAGGACAGCGTCTTAGCTGGCTGAAGAACTGCTATGAAGACTGAAGCTGGAATGCACTGGATCTATGAGCTGGAACTAGACAGATGGCTGATCTCAATCCTCCAAACAGCCTCCAGAGAATGTGAAACTGAAGCTCCACCACCAATCAAACCCTCACCAATGAAAACGCTGTCCCTGCTAATGACAACGCAGAAGACAGATGAAATGCTGGCCACAAACCCTCCAGATGAGATGATCAGCTCCTCAAGGCTGGAAGCACTGAAAAACGCTGTCCAAACCTGCACACAAGATCCTACTCATCAGATCAGCGTCCTCTCTGACTGGTTCTGCGTCCTCTATGCTCAGATCTGCTGGATCTGAAGCCTCCCTGTCCAGATCTGCGTCCTATCACTCCAGATCTGCGTCCTCCAAGGCTAGATCTGCTGCTATCTCTTCAGATCTAGGCTGGATCTGTCAATATCTCCTCAGATCTGCAACCTCCCAGGCTGGATCTGCTGCTATCTCTTCAGATCTAGGCTGGATCTGCCAATATCTCCTCAGATCTGCAACCTCCAAGGCTGGATCTGATGCTATCTCTCCAGATCTGCACCCTACAGAGCTAGATCTGCCAATATCTCCTCAGATCTGCGTCCTCCAAGTCTGGATCTGCCAATGTCTCTTCAGATCTGCGTCCTTCCTCCCTCTGGAACAGCGTCCTACCTCTCAGATCTGATCTGCGTCCTTCTTCCCTCTGAAACAACGTCCTACCTCTCAGATCTGCGCAGTCACCAGAAGGGGTTTCCTCCTCTCTAAATCTCCACCAGAAAACTGCTGCTACTTACCTCTGAAACTGAAGGATGAAACTCAGAAAATAACCTTACCAGGGCAGGCACTCGAAGTCCCCCGAGGCTAAGGGTGATACCAGAAATAACCTTACCAGGGCAGGCACTCGAAGTCCCCCGAGGCTAAGGGTGAGATCTCCGACCGGAGACACTCGGTTGCACTAAACAGTGCTGCAGACCGACTAAACAACCTGCGTGCTGAAGCAGACAGAAGTCTAGCTCTCAATATCAATATCAAATCATGCATGCCCAAATGAGGTGAGAACCCCACCTTTTATAGTGCTAAACTCCCTCCAAACCCTTGACTGCGTCCTTCACTCTCCTTGGCCTGCGCAGTTAACCTTGGGTTAGCCTGATGCCTCCCCATCATACTCATGTGGACCCCCAAGGCCCCCTCTCTAAGTTATAACGTCAATCAACTAGGAAAAACACTTTATTTATAAAGTGAGGTGACATAAAGTGAGGTGACCCCTCTTATTTCTCACTTTATTTATTATTTCTAACTAAAGCGGCAAAATTAAACAAAAATGAAATATTCCAATTAGCAAAGCTAATTGGGAATATTACAGTCTCCCCCGGCAAAACGTTGCTTGTCCTCAAGCAACTGAAGTGATGGATGCTGTAAGATCCTCTCATCCTTCCAAGTGGCATCCTCATCCGGCAAATTCTTCCATCTCACCAAGAATTCTCTGATTTTCCTGCTCCGCAGTTGCCTCTCCC